>JAMKYM010001007.1:0-376569 GCA_026541065.1 Canavalia ensiformis
AGGATAAGGAGTAGTAGTAGGACCAAGCAAGATCATTGCAAGGTCCAATTCTAGTAGTAGAACCAGGACCAAGATCAATCCTATGACTAGAACTAGTAGTAGGACCTAAACCAAGGTGAGTCTTGAGACCATGACTAGGAGTAGGACTAGAAAAAAGATCAATGTTGGGACCAGGACCAAGAGTAAGACTAGGACTAGGGTTAATCTTACAATAAGGACCAGTAGTAGGACCAACACTAGGATCAATCCAGGGAGGAGGAACAATAGTGGGACCAAGACCAGTAGTAGGACTAGCACCAACATGAATCTTGGGACTAGGAACAGTAGTAGGACCATCATCAAGATCTATCCTGGGTCCAGGACCAATAGTAGTATTAGGGCCGAATCAGCCCTAAGACCAGCAAAAATAGAAGGACCAGGACCAAGATCAGTCTTGGGACTAGTGCTAATAGTAGATGTCGCAACCGTAATTCCGACGAGACGACGAACTCGTTAAAATTTTGAAAATGAATTTATTGATATTAATGTGGAGTCGCCACCAAATTTTTATTTAAGGGAAAAATATTTGGAAAAAACCATGACTCGAGAATGAGCTTCTAAGTTCGGGAGTCGGTTACAAGTAGGGAAGGTGTTAGGCACCCTACTCGCCCATTCCGAAGAACGGTACCCTTAAACTGAGTGTGTGATTTTGAAAATTGTTTGATCCCTTTAATTAGTATGAAAAATAATTACTTGATGGAAGTTAGCCTGACAGGACTTGATCCTGCTCCTACGTATTCCCCGGTGCAATGGGAAACTCAAGGCTTACGTAGTTCTGGTTATATTTTGAAAGCTTGACTTTCGAAAGTGTTTGAAAGAGTGTTTGAAAGGTGCTCGAAGGCTTGACCTTTGAAGCTACTTTAATAGTAAAAAGGGCTTGTCTACTTTTGAAAACCATTTTTTAGGAGGGCGACCCTCATCCACATATGCACAGGGCTGCACTTGGACCCATACGAATCTCTAAACAATGAACAGCAGGAAAAGCTATCAGTTCGTGCTTAGAGCTCGTCGCGTGAGATTAAGAATCACAAAGCAAGATCTTCATTTTTGAAAATCGACGAAAAATGGGCAAGGTTTTTATTTTTTGTAAAGAGGAAAGGCAACCTTAACCCACATATGCACAAGGCCCAAGACAACTATGGCTGCACTTGGACCTATACGAATTTCTAAACACCGAACAGCAGAAAAAGCTACCAGTTCGTGCTTAGAGCTCGTTGCGTGAGATTAAGAATTGCAAAACAAGATTTTTATTTTGAAAATCGATGAAAAAAAAGGCAAGGTTTTTACTTTTTTGTAAAGAGGAAAGGCAACCTTAATCCACATATGCACAAGGCCCAAGACAACTACGGCTGCACTTGGACCTATACGAATTTCTAAACTCCGAACAGCAGAAAAAGCTACCAGTTCGTGCTTAGAGCTCGTTGCGTGAGATTAAGAATTGCAAAACAAGCTTCTTATTTTGAAAATCGATGAATAAAATGAGCAAGGCACAAGTATTAGAAACTGTGGGGAATCTATCGACTAAAGAGTTTTATGTATCATGGATTGTTTGGGGATTTCGAATTTTTGTGAATTATTTTAGAAATTATAGAACTTTTATAAACCATTTAGGAATTATAGAATTTTATGGTTTTGTGAATTTAGGTTTTTAGAATTTTATGGTTTTTTTTGAATTTTTAAGATCTTTGGAATTTTTATGGCTTTTTTGAATTTTTAAGATCTTTGGAATTTTTATGAATTTTATTATTTTGTTTTGGAATTTTTGTGAATTGGGAAGGGTAATTTGGTAGTTTTGTGTTTGAAGGGCAGATTTGGAATTTCTTGAAATGTTAAGGGCAGTTTGGTAATTTTATTATTTTGTTTTGGAATTTTTGTGAATTGGGAAGGGTAATTTGGTAGTTTTGTGTTTGAAGGGCAGATTTGGAATTTCCTGAAACCTGGGGGCAATTTGGTAATTTTGGCTTGGTCATTTCAAAATTCCAGGAATGTTATCCTTGGGGTTCGAAGTGAGGGTATGGGATGTCCACAAACGCTCCCAACCACTGGGCCAAGCGCCTGGTTGGGTACCTAGTATAATTATTTTTATTTAGATCATGCTTGATCTATGTTAAATGGAGTTAACAAAAACTGCAGTACCTGGGATTCGAACCTCGGTTATGAGGTTTATGGATCGCCTACTTAACCACTAGGCCAAGTTGTGGTGCTTAGTCTGACTGGGTATAAATAAAATAAATAGCGATTGGCTGGGAACTAAAAAGCCCTTACAGCAGGCCCTGTTTTAGTAGCTTTGTGCCCACTTCATGTTACCATACCAAGGCATTAGGCAACCAAATAATCCATCACCACCGTTCTCAGTTCACTAAACTATTCTGGCCTAAGTTGATTCATCATCCCCATGGAAACCTATGCCATTGCTACGACCACTCACAGTGGTTCAACCGAATTTGGCATCTGATCACAAATTCTAGTTTCTATAATTCCAAGCTTCGACTCCTTACTGGCTCCTTCATCCAGCAATCTGTTCCCTTCTCAATCATTGTGGAACTATACACAGTGAAGGGATTCAACTAAAAATTTCAAGTGGTAATGGATTTTAAATTTTTTTGATTACCCGGCTTCTAAAGGCTAAGTACCAAGGCTACTGATGGCCAAGGTCCAGATCCAATGTTATCTCTGATTAGAGCAAAATGTCATACCCTGACTAATCTATTTCAAAAGCAATCTTTGCTCAGCAACACCTCCCCTATCTTTGAATATATACAGCTAAACTGAATCCAAAGTACAGTAGATGAATCCCGAACTGAAATGTGGTCAGGAGACAAAGGAAGAATATGCTGCACATACACTTACTGTGATATCTAAAGATCAGTCATGATTCTATGTTTGACACATTCCAAATTGACATTAATATAGGTCAGCAGAAACTATCTCACAAATCAAACTCCTTATAGTCACCATATTGACTCTTACCTCCATGTATCCCGATGGTTATATCTGTTTGTAACCGGGCCTCTGGAAATTTTATGGCAGCATCTGTTGCTTTCTGCCTAATTATGCAGAAACTGCCTTAGCAGTGTGTGAGGCTGAACCGCTAATATGGATGAGTTTTCATTGTGACGGGAACTTCAAGCATTAATCATAGACTTGAAGCATCTCAATGATGATTCTAAGGACTAAATTGCTAGGACTGCAAAGGCATTTTTTCACTAAAGAAATCATAGGCACTCAGTTTTTTCCATTTATGTAGAAAAACACAGGCTTTTTAAACCTTCCAGCAATCATATCTCATAGATGTAAACTATATCACAGAATTCTCCCACGCTCCTGACAATATTGAATTAGAGTTTCACTCAAGCCGCCTATCATTGTCAAACATTCAGAACCATAATTCAGGTACAGTTCTTAGCCAAGTAATCACGTCACCGCAATCCTACAGGTATGGGCTCCAGGAGTTTTAGGGTGCACTTACTTTAACAGCTCTCATTCATCTGATCTATATCCACTTCTAGCCTTACCTTTTGATCCGGTTTAGACCCTAACAGCAATCTCCTGTACTGCCCTTGTATCCGGTGTCATTGGCTGGATTATGTCTATTCTATGCATTCTACCCCCTAGCCTTTGATTGTTCAATCTTCTGGGTTCCAAATTAGGTGCTTACTCCACATCAGGCTTTGCTGCTAGTAAGCGCTGATAAACATCCGGGACATTGATTCTGAAAAATCTGGCACTATGTTCTGCTAGGTTCTTTAAGGATTGAACTAGATATTCCGCAGAGTTACTGCTCATGGATTCAAAGCTTTACTGACTCAGGAACTCCCAAGTGCAGGCTTTACAACCTGTGATGGGATCTTATCCTGAGTTCTCTAGCTGACAGTCATATGCCATGCTTGGATAACAAGATCAGTACTTTCCTGATCGGCTCAAACGCTAGACTAACAAGCACTGGAACTTATGATCTTGCCAAGAAATGTCTTCGTTCAATTATTGAGCTAGATTTTACTTTAAGTTAAACTACTTTCACTCTCTTTAAAGATCCTGGTCTGTAGAATCTGGAGCTACCTCACACTTCTAGAATAGAATAGACTCTAGAGGGTCCCTGGACCTGTGACCTGTAAGAAATATCCACAGCCTGTAATCTGAAACAAGGCTCATTCCTAATTCCCAAACGAGATAAATTCCTTAATTTTAATGTTTTTTATCTTAATCTTAGGATCAGTGGTTTGAACTCTTGCAATTTTAACTAAAATATCATGACTGGTCCCGATCTCTAAAAGCAAGTCTATTTGTTATCCAACCCCAAGATTCAGTGCCTAGATCAAAACTCTCAATTGGGTATATATGACAGGAGGCAAAAGCCTGATGGACCTCTACATGTATTCTGTTGACTCAGGTCATTTCTAGGTGTGTTTGCAGCCAGGAATCATATTTCTAACAGGATACCAATGAATCATGGCAGGTTATCAGGAAAGACCCAAGAAGCAAAGAAATTAGGAGTCCTGTTTGAATGATCAGAGTCGTCATAGGCTTAGGGAGTTTGAGAATCAGTTATAGTCTTAGGAGATCACTACAACTTGCAGGGGAACTGAACTGTATTGACAGAATCACTATCTTTCTTTGTCAATTAGAAACTTCTAGCTATTTCACACATTTTGATTTTTCTATTCACTCATGTGCCTGCTATCTAAAGAATAGAATAAGGTTCACGCTCGGGAATTTTGTTGGAGCCATAACTGAATCATACTTCCTAACAGACTCAAGCATATTCCAGATTTTCGCGTGGATTACACAGCATGTAATTGTTACACTAATGATCTACAGTGAGCAAGATGCAGTAACAAGCGCAATGACCATACGCTTAACCAAAATTTGTATGTACATAAAACAAGCAATGGATCAAAACGAGAATCGAGAAACTCAGCGCGTTTAAAATCAGGTTGTCAACTCAAATCATCCAGTCTAATCATTTCAAGCAAGGTTAGTTCAAGAATCGCAAGCACAAACAGATTTATCAACCCAGCTCATCATAATTGAACCAAATCAAGCAAGGTTAAAGAAAAAATTAGCAAATATGATCAAGATCCTTAACAACAACGGCCTTTGCTCTGATATTTCCTCGCGGAACCATCAATTGAGAAGGAATGTTTCCCTTCATGCATCAAATAATCATGAAATCAGCGATGCCTACCAACCTGGAAGATACTTGAATTCGAAATGGCGATTGGATGAGATCCTCGATTCGGCTATAACCTCTCCACTGATCTACCACACCTACTAATTCTTGGGAAGAAAGATGCGACCCTAGAGAGCCCAAAGTCTGTAGAATCGAAGCTTCAGGTTTCGCCCCCGCTAGTTAGTTCTCAAAGCCTCTCCTCTTCCAAACAAGATTTTACTTTCTTTTTCTTCTTGCTTCCTTTCGCTTCACCTTTTCTTTGGAGGTTCCAATTCTTGGGATCTAGTTGCTGCCGAAGAATTTCCCCTATCCCAGTAACAAACTTTCCCTCTCGAATTTCAGTAATCAAAAGTCCCCCCCGGTTCATCTTACTCTGTTTTTATATCTTCCCTCCAAAACCGCCTTTTTCCTTTGTTTTGCTTTTTGCTTTATTTTATGATTTTAATATTAATTTTTTTTTTATTTTTTTTTTCAGATTTTTTTTATTCAAAACTAATTTTTGATTTTCTGATTTCTTTAATGGTTTTAACTCTGTTTTTGTTTTATCTCTTTTTTTTATTTTTATTTCATCTTTCCTTTCTTTTTTTCAGATTTCTAGTTTTTATTTTTAAATTCTGATTTTGTTGTTTTTTTTTATTTTTTTTTTTACCCGATTTGTTTTTTATTATATTTTTTTTTTAGATTTTGTTTTTTATTATATTTTATCCAGATTTTGTCTTTTTATATTTTTTATCCAGATTTTAAGAAAAAAAAATAATAATTTTGATTTAAGACTTTTTATTAAATTTCCAGATTTTATATATTTTTTATTCTTAAATTCTGAATTTATTAAAAACTCTTGTCTGTTTTCTGTTTATTCTATTTTCTGTTTGCTGTTTATCTGTTTTCTGTTTTCTGTTTATCTGAATCTTTCCTTTATTTACCTTAAAACGGATCTCGGACATAATTGAGTGTTTACAGTTTGCCCCTCTTTACTCATTTTCTTGTCAGATAATGCGAGAAATATTTTCTGTATTATCATGGTAAGAAATGAGTAAAGACGTAAACAAATTATGTCCGAGATGAGCGCCATGATGACCTCTGAGTCACCTTGTCCCTAGGGTTACAGGAGCTATGTGTGAGTCATACAAGGTTTAACTTTTTGTGTTGCTCAGGTTACACGAAGCTAGAGTATGGGGCCAACAGCGTAGGCCTAAAAACAGTAAATCTAACTACAGGGTGGCCTGACAACATAGGCCTAAAAGCAGTAACTAAGCTATGGTGGCCTGACAACATAGGCCTGAAAGCAGTAAATCTACACTAAAAGCGGCTCGACAACATAGGCCTGGAAGCGAGAAACCTACACTAAGGCGGCCCGACAACATAGGCAAAGCAAGAAATCTAAGCTATGGCGGCCCGACAACATAGGCCTCGAAGTCAGTAAATCTAAGCTCAAGGTGGCTCGACAACATGTGCCCGAAAGTCTGTAAATCTAAGCTACAAGGTGGCCGACAACATAGGCCTGGGAAGCAATAAATCTCAGCTACGTGGTGGCTCGACAACATAGGCCCGAAAGTTTGTAAATCTAAGCTATGGCGGACGACAACATAGGCCTCGCCGATAAATCTAAGCTATGGCGGCACGACAACATAGGCCTAAAAGCGTAAGTCTAAGCTCTGGTGGCTCGACAACATAGGCCTTAGTCATAAATCTAAGGTTCTCTGGGGTGGCTCCGACAACATAGGCCTCAAAGCCGTAAATCTAAGCTATGGCGGCACGACAACATAGGCCTAAAAAGCGATAAATCTAAGCTATGGCGTCCTGACAACATAGGCCTAAAAGCGGTAAGTCTAGCAAGGTGGCTCGACAACATAGGCTTTGAAAATTTGTAAATCTAAGCTATAGGGTGGTTCGACAACATAGGCCTGAAAAGTCAGAATCTAAGCTATGGCGGCTTGACAACATAGGCCTAAAAAGCGAAAAATCTAAGTTATGGCGCACGACAACATAGGCCTAAAAGCAGTAAGTCTAAGCTACAAGGTGGCCTGACAACATAGGCCTGAAAGCTGTAAATCTAAGCTACAGGGTGGCCTGACAACATAGGCCTGAAAGCTGTAAATCTAAGCTATGGCGGCCTGACAACATAGGCCTAAAAAGCAGTAAATCTAAGCTATGGCGGCCTGACAACATAGGCCTAAAAGCAGTAAATCTAAGCTATGGCGGCCTGACAACATAGGCCTAAAAAAGAAATCTAAGCTATGGCGGCCTGACAACATAGGCCTAAAAAGCAGTAAATCTAAGCTATGGCGGCCTGACAACATAGGCCTAAAAAGCAGTAAATCTAAGCTATGGCGGCCTGACAACATAGGCCTAAAAAGCAGTAAATCTAGGGATGCAATGCTATGGCCTGACAACATAGGCCAGTGAGCAAGAATATGAGGATGTGATGCTATGGCCTGACCACATAGGCCAGTGAGCAAGAATGTAAGGATACAATGCTATGGCCTGACAACATAGGCCAATGAGCAAGAATGTAAGGATGCAATGCTATGGCCTGACAACATAGGCCAATGAGCAAGAACGTAAGGATGCAAAGAAAAGAAAGACCTCCTGGTTTTGTTTGCAGGCTCGGACTTCCCGGCTTTCTTCTAGCACCGATCATATCTTTCAGAGTGAGCTAGACTCTATAAACTGTTTGTTTCTTTGATTGCTTTGAGAGGCATATCTGTTGTATGTACTGCTTTAGTAAGATTTTGGATCAAAAGAACTTGTCATTAAGAGAAATTCAACATGACTTCTATTTTGGTACAACATTAGTAATCAGCCATTTTCATTAAGAATAAATGATTACATTTTGCATATACATTTTGACAGAAGAAAATACAGTTGCATGTAATGGGGATTAACAAGATAGTCAAAAGGACATAGGGTGTTTTTGCAACGAGGCGTCTGGTGAAGCAATTTTGGTTGACGGTGATGTTTTCGAGACGATCAGTGCTAGTATTGTATTTTGGCGATCTCTTCGTGCATTGCCATCCCTTTCCGAAAAAGCCAAAATTTTGCCCCGGTTATTCGGTTGCCGCGAGACCGCTCTTGGGCCTTTTACTAGAACCATGGATATGCACCTAATTACCCCCACCGGAGTTTGCCCGGTGTAGATGGAGCGCTTGTTACCCTTTCTTGCCTCTAATCGGGAGGGACCAATTTGTTTTGTCGGTGCCGTTTTTTGTTTAAACCGCCCTTTCGGGTTTCGGCTCAAGATGCTTTACCACGAATCGCCCCCGACTTTTGCCTAGGTCAAAAATAGTGGTGGACCTAGCGGGTTTTTCTTTCTTGTATTGCCCTAACTTTTGCCTAGGTCTTTTGATGGTTGACCTAGCGGGCTTTTCTTCCTTGTATCGCCCTAACTTTTGCCTAGGTCTTTTTGATGGTTGACCTAGCGGGCTTTTCTTTCTTGTATTGCCCTAACTTTTGCCTAGGTCTTTTTGATGATTGACCTAGCGGGCTTTTCTTTCTTGTATTGCCCTAACTTTTGCCTAGGTCTTTTGATGGTTGACCTAGCGGGCTTTTCTTCCTTGTATCGCCCTAACTTTTGCCTAGGTCTTTTGATGGTTGACCTAGCGGGCTTTTCGCTTTAAGCATAATACTTCTTGACGGCATCCGAATTGACAGGGTTAGGCAAATCTTTTCCATCCATGTCGGCCAAGATCAAGGCACCTCCGGAGAAAGCCTTCTTAACTACATAAGGTCCATGGTAATTCGGAGACCATTTTCCTTGTAGTGCCTTTTGCATAGGCAATAGCCTTTTTACCACCAAATCTCCTTCTTGAAACTCCCGAGGGTTGATCTTCTTATCGAATGCTCTCTTCATTCGTCTTTGGTACAATTGGCCATGGCATACCGCTGTCAACCTCTTTTCTTCAATTAGGTTTAGCTGATCCATCAGGCCTGACCCATTATTTCTTCCAATTTGGCATCCATCAAGACTCTCAATGAGGGAATCTCGACCTCGATTGGGAGTACGGCCTCCATTCCATATACTAGCGAGAATGGTGTTGCCCCAGTAGATGTACGGACAGAGGTCCGATATGCATGTAATGCATATGGGAGCATTTCATGCCATTCTCTGTATGAGAGAACCATTTTCTGAATTATTTTCTTAATGTTCTTGTTGGCCGCTTCGACCGCTCCATTCATCTTCGGTCGATATGGGGATGAGTTGTGATGTTGGATCTTGAACTGGTCACATAATTCCGACATCATCTTATTGTTAAGATTTAAGCCATTGTCTGTGATGAGCTTACTGGGTAATCCGTATCGGCAGATCAGCTCTCTCTTCACGAATCTGACCACCACATTGCGAGTCACACTAGCATATGAGGCGGCCTCGACCCATTTTGTGAAATAGTCGATGGCGACTAATATGAAGCGGTGTCCATTGGATGCCTTGGGCTCTATCGGGCCAATGACATCTATTCCCCACATGGCGAACGGCCATGGCGAAGATAGCACGTTCAACGATGTTGACGGCGCATGGATATTATCTGCGTATACCTGACACTTGTGGCAGGTTTTGACGTGTTTGCAACAGTCAGCTTCCATGGTCAACCAATAGTATCCAGCCCTGAGGATTTTTCTTGCCATGGCATGTCCATTGGCATGGGTACCAAAAGATCCTTCATGCACTTCTTCTAGAATCTTGTCGGCTTCTGCTGCGTCTACGCATCTGAGCAGAACCATGTCGTGATTCCTCTTGTATAGACTTCTCCATTGAGGAAGAATCTGCGGCCAACCTTCGTAAGGTCCTCTTGTCGTTTTTGAGATGCTTCGGCGGGGTATTCTTTGTTCCTCGAAGAACTGCCGATGTCGTGATACCATGGTTTTCCGTCCGGTTCCCACTTCCACTTGTTTGATTTAATCCTGGTCCGGAACGATCTTGGATGTGAATGAGAGGCATATCTTCTTCTTGTCCAATTTCAAACATAGAGGACAAGGTGGCTAAGGCGTCAGCTAGTTGATTATCTTCCCGCGGTATATGTGAGAAGGTGATCTCCTCAAAGTATTCTAGCAATTCTTGGAGACGGGCTTGGTACGGCACTAGCTTTGCGTCTTTGGTCTCCCATTCTCCCCTGACCTGGTGGATAACCAAAGCTGAGTCACCAAAGACCTTTAGGCGTTTTTTTTTTTACTTTAGCTTTCGATTGCGGCTTGAATCCCTAAGATACAAGCTTCATATTCTGCCATATTATTTGTGCAATCGAAGGCTAGTCGGGCGGTGATAGGTATATACTGTCTTTCTGGGGAAATCAGTATAACTCCTATACCGTGGCCCATCATATTGGACGCACCATCAAACAACATCGTCCATTTCTCTCCATCTATCTTTCCTTCTTCACCAAAGATCGCCATCAGATCCTCATCGTGATTCATTTGCATGGCTCAGTAGTCTTCTAGCGGTTGTTGGGCTAAATATTCGCAAGTGCATCGCCTTTGACTTGATTTGCGTCACGTACGGGATATCATATTCCGAAAGCACCATTTGCCACTTGGCAATCGTCATCACGATAATGCGAGCTTTTTCAAATATGTACTTGATCGGATCCATCCTGGATATCAACCATGTGGTGTGGCTTAGCATATATTGTCTTAGGCGGTGCGCTGCCCATGCCAGAGCACAGCAGGTTCGTTCTAAGAGAGAGTATCTAGCTTCTCCGCTTGTGAACTTCTTACTTAAGTAGTATATTGCCCGCTCCTTTCTCCCGGATTCGTCGTGTTGACCAAGCACGCAACCCATCGACTGGTCTGTAATTGTCAGATATAAGATCAAGGGCCTTCCCGAAGAATCGGCGGGTACTAGGGACCGGTGGGTTCTTCAGAGGTATGATTTGATCTTTTCAAAAGCTTCTTGGCAATCCTCATCCCAACTCATGGGTTGATTCTTGCGCAATAGCTTAAAGATTGGCTCACATGTAGCTGTCAACTGAAAGATGAATCGGGAGATATAATTGAGTCTTCCCAGGAAGCCTCGGATCTCTTTTTCAGTTCTTGGAGCTGGCATGTCTATAATTGCCCGGGCTTTGTCAGGGTCTACCTCGATTCCCCTTTTACTGACGATGAAACCCAACAGCTTTCCTGATTTGACCCCAAAGGTGCATTTAGCCGGGTTCAACCGTAATTTGAATTTTCTGAGCCTCTCAAACAATTTCTGCAGATCCATGAGATGGTCATCTTCTGTCCGGGATTTGGCGATCATATCATCCACGTAGACTTCTATCTCCTTATGAATCATATCATGGAATAATGTTACCATAGCCCTTTGATAGGTTGCCCCAGCATTTTTTAATCCAAAAGGCATGACTTTGTAACAAAAGGTTCCCCAGGCTGTGATGAAGGTAGTCTTTTCTCTATCCTCCTCAGCCATCTTAATTTGGTTGTAACCTGAGAAACCGTCCATGAATGAAAAATAGGAGAATTGTGCAGTGTTATCGACCAGCACATCGATGTGAGGCAGTGGAAAGTCATCCTTTGGGCTGGCTCAATTGAGATCTACGTAGTCTCATGACATCCAGGACTTTCCCATCTTTCTTGGGGACCGGCACTATGTTAGCCACCCATTCGGGGTAATTTGCAACAGCCAAGAAACCGGCGTCAAACTGTTTTCTTACTTCTTCCCGGATTTTTAGAGACATTTCCGGTTTCATCCTCCTCGCTTCGTTTGGATAGCGTACATCCGGCTTTCATAGGCAAGCGCTTGTACTATAGAAGTATCTAGGCCTGGCATGTCTTGATAAGACAAGCGAAGATATCACTATAGTCCTGTAAAAGTGAGATCAACCGCTCACGATTGTCTCGACAATAAGCGTGCCTATCTTGACTTCTCTCTTATTTTCTTCGGTCCCCCAAATTGATTAAATCCACGGGCTCACGATGAGTTCAATTGCTTTAGATTCACGTTCCACCAATCTCAACATCTCGTCGGTGGGTTCGCATTCAAATTCTGCCTCGCCCGTCGACCGGGTCTCAACACGGTCGAAATCGCCTAATACAATACTAGCATTATCGTCACGGCGGTTTCAAATCGGATCTGCGTATTGGGTATGAAGAAGAAATAAGATATATATATTTGGCAAGAGGAAATATTGAGTAGTAGAAGAGAGGATATTTTTGGAGAATGCAACGTATTTATTACTTGTCAAAAAATATGTACAAAATGTTTATGTATGAAATTTGCATTCATGACAATTACAAAATTACATTTGAATCCGAACCAAAAGTGAGAGGTAGATCGAAAATTTCCCAATTAGTCGTTCTTGTCCACGGGGACGGGGTGTCACCAGATCTTCGAGAGTAAATGTCCTTTCTCGTCTATGACTGCAATCATGTTGAGTTTTGGTTTGACTTAAACTTTGTGATATGTGGGCACTGAAGGACCTTGTTATAACGGGGTCTTACTGCCTTATCCTCTTCGGTGGGCTGATATCCCAACCCATATCGCGCTTGTTTTTATTCACGAGACAATGGTCGAGACAAACCACCATTGTTTTGCCCCGGTCTCCGCGCCTGGCTTGAACCCATTTTTTAACATCACTCGGGCCATCATTATCGAAGCTTTAGGGCAGCCCACGGTCAACCACTTTGCCTTCCTTAATTGTAGTGACATTGGCAACCTCTAAGGCTTGGAAATGTGTTTCCAATGCTTCTTCGGCAGCCTCAATGTAAGGAGGATTGGTGGGTTTGTCGAATTTAGATAATCTTCCGCTGAAACGATGATTAGTCTGTCATCGCAGTGAACTTCAACTTTTGATGCAAAGTTGAAGGGACTGCTAGCGGAATGAATCCAAGGTCTTCCCCAAAGAGTGACTATAGGCTGGTCAATATCCATTATGGAAAGTTATGTTGAAGACGATCGGACCAATTTGACCGGTGGATCTACTTCGCCAATAACCTCCGTCTTGACCCATCGAATGCCCTTACTACTGTAGAGCTAGGCCTCATGTGGATCCCTCGTGTGGTAGTTTAGAAAAGTCAATTGAGGCATCACATTCGAGAGAGGAGCCATTGTCTATCAAGACTCGGCTAGAATGTGATCCATGCATTTGCCCGATATATGCAATGCCATTTGTTATGTCTTGCCCTTCCTCCGGGATTTCACGCCAAGAAAAGGTTATGAAATTGTTGGCAAAGTTATATTATCGGCAATACCCTCGAATTTATCGAGATATTGTGGACTACATGGGCTTCGTTTAAGATTTTCGGCAACACTTTTCGATGGGGCTCCGAGTTCATCATTAGAGCTAACAATGATATTTTAGCGGGTATACGATTTAAGTGCTCGATGACCAGATACTCGCTTTGTTTTATCGTTTCAAGAACTTGCAAGCTTCTTCGTGAATCGCCTTCTTTATTTCTTTCTCCACTTCTTTGTTGCCGTCTTCGGGCTCATGCCTAGCTCGATTTTCATTGTCCAAGGTGGCAGGTTGTCCTTATGTCTTCGGCGAGTGGGTGTATATGCGGCCACTTCTCGGTCATTCCTATACTATGTTGGTCACGACGGGCGATGGACTTTTGTCCTCTTCGGTTTTTCCTCCTAGTACCTCAACATTATATTTCCATGGTACCTCTTTATTGTTGTTGTACTGGAAAGGTCCCGGTACCTTTATTGTGATTGGTTTCACCCCATCAGGCGTAGGAAGAGCCGATGGTTCAGTATAGCGGATGACCAGAGGTTTAGGAGGTCCGGGAAAGGATTCGCCGATCATATTTACTTCCTCTTCTATTTCAACATAGTTCACGGAGGGTCCTGCTCCTCCATGATTTGGTAATGGGTTATTCCCCACGCTGGGTGCATCCTTCTCGAAATTCAGCCACTTGGCATTGATCAGCTTCTGGACCCTATGTTTCAGGGCCAGACAATTATCAGTGGAATGCCCTACCGTCCCAGCGTGGTATTCGCATTTTGCCTCAGGATTGTACCACTTCGGAAATGGGGGTTCTAAAGGCTTCATGGGGACTAGTGAAATTTAGGAGTTTTGAATCAGACGGGGCAAAAGCTCCGAGTAACTCATTGGGATTGGGTCAAATTGCACTATCTTTCTTTGGTTATTGTTGGTTTTTTGTTGAGGTGGGTTAATGTTGGTGTTTTGGTTCCATGGTTTTGGTGATTGCTGTTGAGGGAATGTTTGGGTGGGTGGAGTTATGAAGGAAGCATTTGGCTCAAATGGAGTAGGTGGCGGGTTGTATGTTGGTTGGTATAAAGGTTGGGCAGAGGCCACCATGTGCGGGTTTGTAGGAAATTGTGGTTGATATGGTATTTGGTAGTTAGGTGGCGTGGTGGGTGGTTGGTACACGAGGTTGTGGGCGATTAGGGTCCTAAGTGAGACATAATGGGTCTCGGCCTCCTTTTTCTTCCATGGATTGCTCATCGGTTTTTTCGTACTGACATTGCCGACGGCATTGTGTACAATCCTTCCTCGGCGCAAGCCGCTCTCTATTCGTTCTCCGATTAGTACCATGTCGGAGAAGTTGGCGGACACACTGCCCACCATCTTGTCGTAGAATGGGGCAGGGAGAGTCTCCATGTCAGCGATCATCTCCTTGTCCGCAGAGGTGGTGAACTTGGGCGGCCAGTTCTTCCATTCATTGCGCGTACTCTTTAAAGGACTCATTCTCTTTCTTGATCATGTTACGAATTGAGTCTGTCGGGTGCCATCTCTATGTTGTACTTGTATTGCCTAAGGAAGGCGGTACGCAAGTCCTTCCATGTGCGGATGTATGACCTCTTGCCGGGTATACCAGTACCACCGCTCCGCTTAAACTATCTGGAAACGGTGGATAAGCAACTTATCATTGTGTGAATGGGAGGCCATTTTTCGGCAATACATTGTCGGATGGCTTTTCGGGCATCCGGCCCCCTATACTTCTCGAATTCGGGGCGTTTTGAATTTAGGAGGTATTATGACATCGAGTACGAGGCATAGCTCGGAAGCCTCTACTACTCCATATCCATGTCCTTCGATGGCTCTAACCCTCTCCTCTAGGTGTTGCCATCTCCCACCGAACTGGGCTTCTTGGTCCACGGGTTGAGCAATGTGGTGAGGTAAGGTGTGTTGGCCCTCGGGTCTAGTAGTATGACCGTAAGGGTGTTGTGGGTGAGGGTTGGTCAAGGTGAATAGTGACCAGGACGAGAATATGTGGGATCCTCGGTGACGGTCGTATTCATGTGTGTATAGTCGGGGTTGATGTTGTGAGGAGGAAAGGATGGATTTATTTGTGGAGGGAAAGTTTGTGGAAGTGTTTGTGTTGTAGGGATAAGGTGGAAGGTTTGTTTGTGTGGGGTATGTGTGAGGTGGATACCGGTGGTATTGGTAGGAAGAGGGTAGGTGGGGGGGGTTCACATGGTGAGGATGAGTGGTAGGGTTTGTGTGGGAAGCCCGGTCGGAAGGTTTGGATGATAATGGTGGGGGCGGGGTTTATGTGAAGTGACGTGCATTGGGATTTTCACCGGTGATGATCCCTCGAGAGCTCGGTCCATATGGATGCTCATAACCAGGTGGTAGCCCGTATGGCCATTCTTGCTCGTGTGACTTGCAAGGGCATTGAAGTAGTAGCGACCCATCGTTACCTCGGTTGCCGTAGGTCCTCTCAGTACCTTTTCAAGTAGCTTCATGAGCTTAGCTACCGATCTTTTAACTCAGCTACCTCATTCTGAGCTCTCATTCTCGCACTTCTAGCTCACCATGATTTTGGTTTTTGATCTAGTGTTGTACGAATGCCGGAGTCGTGAGCCCGTTTATTTTGTTATACGAAAGGTACGTAGTAAAAAAAATGAAACATTATATTAGTTAATTATTAATTGAAAGTGATATTTGGCGTGAAAATAAAATATCGAGGGACCAGTTTTCTCATTGATCTTATTGATTGTGTGTGCTTTAATCGTCTTGAGCATGAAATGGAAATTAATGCGAAATCACAGAGGGAGAGAAATCAACTTTATTCATGATAGAATTTATTTTACATTTTGCCCTTCTGCACGGCTAGCACAATATACTTGTTCATCCTTAGTATCATATTTTTACAAAATAAGATAAAATCTTCAACTTCGGGGAGGAGTATGCGGCGGATGTAACGCTTCGGCCTTCTTGAGGAATGTTGGTACTTCTTCAATTGCCATATTTGCTAAACCGGCTAGTCTCCCAAAACATCGGCCCGGTGGTGTGTGTCTTTGAACCATCTATTCTCGTTTTGATATCCTTAATGCCCCTTTGTTGCATTCGGATTACTTCAATGACATTCCATTTTTCTTCGTTTTACTTCGTTTTGCCAAGACGCTAATAGGCCTTCGATTTGATTTTTCATATCTTCTATTCGGCTGTAACAGGTCGTTTCTTTCCCTCTGGGCTATGTGGTGCCTCCACTTGGATTCGCTTGTTTGCTTGAAGCTAGGATCCGATTTTTCTCTTCTTCGGATGGTATGAATCTTGGCCTTCACTTGCTCCAAAGCGCCCCTCGTTGATGATTCTCTTGGAGGGCGGCATCCCTTTCTTGCGCTCTCGGTCCAAGCTCTTTATTGGCCGCTTGTAAGTTCATATGTCACCGTGAAAGCACGCTCTCGTTCGCCCTTTTGCTGGTCCACGATAGAGGTTAAGAGAGCTTTGTTCACTTCGTTTTCTTCTCCACGGCGGGCGTTTTCTTGTCGTTCTTTCATAAGCTCTTCTTCTAGTCGGGCGTTTTTCTTGGTCATGGCTTCTAACTTTTCTTTCAAGTTTTTAACGACCTCATCTTCAAACACCATTGGTGATGGTTGATTTTCAGATGGGGCGTCCGGAGGTTTAAATGGCAGCTTGATCCGTTGCACCTCGTCTCGACCCACTCGTCGGTATTCTTCTTTGGCTCCGCGCCCCGGACCAATTCTTTTCCTTTCCGAGTAACACTTTCCCATGCTTCTCGTACTTTGCGGAGGGGCTCGGCGAAATCTCCCTCGTATTTCAAAAGGAAAGGTGTCACCAGTTCATCCGATGGAGGTGCCTTAATGGGGTAAGCCAATTGCCTTTGCCCCAGTATCGGGTTGTAGTTGATGCAACCCCTGGTTCCCATGAGGGGTACATTTGGGAACCCTTTACAATGGTAGATGACCTCCGTTCTCTGTTGCCAGGTGGGTTGCCATCGGATCTGTTCTTCTTTTAAGCCAGCGAAATGAGCTGCCCATTCTTCACTATCCATCGGCTTTATTTGATAGCACAGTAGGTCGGATATGGGGCATTGCGTTTTCACGCTCTCCGAAGGCGTGTGCCGTTATCCATATGTACGCATTGGCGGGCAAGAAAGCGCCTTCTTCCCTCTCCCCTCGTGGCAGAGATTAAGCGTGTAGTAGACATCGGCCAATAAGGCGGTAACAGGGTTTTCAGCTTTATTTTTTCGGGCCAAGAAGATATCCACGGCGTTTAGGTCAACAAAATCCTCTATGCCTGGAAAGAGGACTAGTCCATAGATGGCAAGGGCTAGTACGTCCATGTAGGTGTCCCACTGACTGCTATCGGCTAGCTGCTGCATGTAAGTTTCCAAAAACCCTCGGGTGAACCCCTTAGCTTGATTCTTCCCTTGGTAATCTGTCAATCGGCCGGCATTGCAAACCTAGGGCTCGAGCATTAGTTCGGAACGAGAAGTGTGGTGTTCCAAATGGTTGTAGGGCGGACTCCCTCTAGAGGCAGATCAAAATCTGCCGAATTCTTCCAAAGTAGGCGCCAACTGGAAGTTGGGAAAAGTAAAGCATCGGAGAGGGGGGTCATAGTATTGTACCATCGCCGTGAGGGCCCCCTCTTGCACTTTGACTTTCAGCAGTTTCAGTATATTTCCATACTTTTTGGTGAACGTCATTAACTGGATACTTGTCAGTTTGTTTCCGAAGTCCTCCAGGCTAGCGAAATCAGTCAGCTTGACCCCAACCCTCTTTCTCTTTCTTAACTGCCCGATTTCCGCATTAATTTCCATTTCACCCCTTTCTTTAGATGTCACTGAGAACCTGGTCCTTTGATAATAAAAGAAATAAAGAAACAACAAGGATGAACATGTTAGAAAAAAAAATTTTGTGAGGTGGAATTGATGCATGATAGACCATAATAGAATGCCAAACATAATTTTATTTGCACAAAATCTATCAATGACCCCCTTATCTTTTTCACTCTTTGTCTTTCCCTTTTTTCCTTTTTTCTTATCTCACTCGATTTTTCTTTTCTTTTAAATGTCCTTAATTTCTCTCTCTTTATTTTCTTTCTTTCTCTTTTCTTCTCACTTTCGTTCGTCTCTCATGTGAACTTTTCCTCTATTCCTTTCCTCTTTTTTTTTTTTTTTTTTTTTTTTTTTTTTTTTTTTTTTTTACTCCTCTTATTCCTTAATCATCCCATCATAAGTAAAAAGATTGGACTCCGAATTTGCATGTGCCCTCCTTTTGTCCTATTTGGGAAACCTGTCCTAAAGATCTATGGTCATTAATGCATGAACCTCTCAAAAGGTGGTCAGTAGTCCTAAGGTATAAAAGGTCACTAGAGCCAAGTTCCAGTCCGCAATGCTTGCTACAACAGCAGAAAAAGCTACCAGTTGTAGGGCATTACGAATAGGACGCACTCTAGCTGGGATTTTCATGATAGTCAAACGGGACGTAAGCCCCAAAAGTGACACCATTAGATCCTCTAGTCCTAGGCACTCAGACCCGGGTATAGGGCCCCACTCGAAATAGAATGCTTATGCAATGTATGGAGGGCACTTTATTTTGGGATACCTGCAATTGGGGAACTTATACAGATATATAAAGCAATTTAACATTCGTCTATCCTAAGGTTGGTACAAAGAATAAACAAATCAATCAATCACAGATAAGTAAATAGATAAATAAGTCATACAATAAGATGTAAAGGGATCAAAGCAATACACAATCAATCAAATGGGCTAGACTCTCTATATTCCCCAGTGGAGTCGCCATCTGTCGCAACCGTAATTCCGACGAGACGACGAACTCGTTAAAATTTTGAAAATGAATTTATTGATATTAATGTGGAGTCGCCACCAAATTTTTATTTAAGGGAAAAATATTTGGAAAAAACCATGACTCGAGAATGAGCTTCTAAGTTCGGGAGTCGGTTACAAGTAGGGAAGGTGTTAGGCACCCTACTCGCCCATTCCGAAGAACGGTACCCTTAAACTGAGTGTGTGATTTTGAAAATTGTTTGATCCCTTTAATTAGTATGAAAAATAATTACTTGATGGAAGTTAGCCTGACAGGACTTGATCCTGCTCCTACGTATTCCCCGGTGCAATGGGAAACTCAAGGCTTACGTAGTTCTGGTTATATTTTGAAAGCTTGACTTTCGAAAGTGTTTGAAAGAGTGTTTGAAAGGTGCTCGAAGGCTTGACCTTCGAAGCTACTTTTAATAGTAAAAGGTTGTCTACTTTTGAAACCATTTTTAGGACGACCCTCATCCACATATGCACAGTGGCTGTACTTGGACCCATAATGAATCTCTAAACAATGAACAAGGGGAAAAGCCGGTTCAGGCTTAGAGCTCGTCGCGTAGAGAGATTAAGAATCACAAAGCAAGATCTTCATTTTTGAAAATCGACGAAAAATGGGCAAGGTTTTTATTTTTTGTAAAGAGGAAAGGCAACCTTAACCCACATATGCACAAGGCCCAAGACAACTATGGCTGCACTTGGACCTATACGAATTTCTAAACACCGAACAGCAGAAAAAGCTACCAGTTCGTGCTTAGAGCTCGTTGCGTGAGATTAAGAATTGCAAAACAAGATTTTTATTTTGAAAATCGATGAAAAAAAAGGCAAGGTTTTTACTTTTTTGTAAAGAGGAAAGGCAACCTTAATCCACATATGCACAAGGCCCAAGACAACTACGGCTGCACTTGGACCTATACGAATTTCTAAACTAGAACAATAAAAAGCTACCGCCAACAGGTGCTTAGAGCTCGTTAGTGAGATTAAGAATCGTAAAACAAGCTTCTTATTTTGAAAATCGATGAATAAAATGAGCAAGGCACAAGTATTAGAAACTGTGGGGAATCTATCAACTAAAGAGTTTTATGTATCATGGATTGTTTGGGGATTTCGAATTTTTGTGAATTATTTTAGAAATTATAGAACTTTTATAAATCATTTAGGAATTATAGAATTTTATGGTTTTTGTGAATTTAGGGTTTTTAGAATTTTATGGCTTTTTTGAATTTTTAAGATCTTTGGAATTTTTATGGCTTTTTTGAATTTTTAAGATCTTTGGAATTTTTATGAATTTTATTATTTTGTTTTGGAATTTTTGTGAATTGGGAAGGGTAATTTGGTAGTTTTGTGTTTGAAGGGCAGATTTGGAATTTCTTAAAATGTTAAGGGCAGTTTGGTAATTTTATTATTTTGTTTTGGAATTTTTGTGAATTGGGAAGGGTAATTTGGTAGTTTTGTGTTTGAAGGGCAGATTTGGAATTTCCTGAAACCTGGGGGCAATTTGGTAATTTTGGCTTGGTCATTTCAAAATTCCAGGAATGTCATCCTTGGGGTTCGAAGTGAGGGTATGGGATGTCCACAAACGCTCCCAACCACTGGGCCAAGCGCCTGGTTGGGTACCTAGTATAATTATTTTTATTTAGATCATGCTTGATCGATGTTAAATGGAGTTAACAAAAACTGCAGTACCTGGGATTCGAACCTCGGTTATGAGGTTTATGGATCGCCTACTTAACCACTAGGCCAGGTTGTGGTGCTTAGTCTGACTGGGTATAAATAAAATAAATAGCGATTGGCTGGGAACTAAAAAGCCCTTACAAATAGCGGGCTATTTTAGTAGCTTTGTCACCTATGTTACCATACCACGAGGCATTAGCAACCAAATAATCCATCACCACCGTTTCTCAGTTCACTAAACTATTCTCGCCTAAGTTGATTCATCATCCCCATGGAAACCTATGCCATTGCTACGACCACTCACAGTGGTTCAACCGAATGTGGCATCTGATCACAAATTCTAGTTTCTATAATTCCAAGCTTCGACTCCTGTCGGCTCCTTCATCCAGAACGATTTCACTTCTCAATCATCAGGAACTATACACAGTGAAGGGATTCAACTAAAAATTTCAAGTGGTAATGGATTTTAAATTTTTTTGATTACCCGGCTTCTAAAGGCTAAGTACCAAGGCTACTAATGGCCAAGGTCCAGATCCAATGTTATCTCTGATTAGAGCAAAATGTCATACCCTGACTAATCTATTTCAAAAGCAATCTTTGCTCAGCAACACCTCCCCTATCTTTGAATATATACAGCTAAACTGAATCCAAAGTACAGTAGATGAATCCCGAACTGAAATGTGGTCAGGAGACAAAGGAAGAATATGCTGCACATACACTTACTGTGATATCTAAAGATCAGTCATGATTCTATGTTTGACACATTCCAAATTGACATTAATATAGGTCAGCAGAAACTATCTCACAAATCAAACTCCTTATAGTCACCATATTGACTCTTACCTCCATGTATCCCGATGGTTATATCTGTTTGTAACCGGGCCTCTGGAAATTTTATGGCAGCATCTGTTGCTTTCTGCCTAATTATGCAGAAACTGCCTTAGCAGTGTGTGAGGCTGAACCGCTAATATGGATGAGTTTTCATTGTGACGGGAACTTCAAGCATTAATCATAGACTTGAAGCATCTCAATGATGATTCTAAGGACTAAATTGCTAGGACTGCAAAGGCATTTTTTCACTAAAGAAATCATAGGCACTCAGTTTTTTCCATTTATGTAGAAAAACACAGGCTTTTTAAACCTTCCAGCAATCATATCTCATAGATGTAAACTATATCACAGAATTCTCCCACGCTCCTGACAATATTGAATTAGAGTTTCACTCAAGCCGCCTATCATTGTCAAACATTCAGAACCATAATTCAGGTACAGTTCTTAGCCAAGTAATCACGTCACCGCAATCATACAGGTATGGGCTCCAGGAGTTTTAGGGTGCACTTACTTTAACAGCTCTCATTCATCTGATCTATATCCACTTCTAGCCTTACCTTTTGATCCGGTTTAGACCCTAACAGCAATCTCCTGTACTGCCCTTGTATCCGGTGTCATTGGCTGGATTATGTCTATTCTATGCATTCTACCCCCTAGCCTTTGATTGTTCAATCTTCTGGGTTCCAAATTAGGTGCTTACTCCACATCAGGCTTTGCTGCTAGTAAGCGCTGATAAACATCCGGGACATTGATCCTGAAAAATCTGGCACTATGTTCTGGTAGGTTCTTTAAGGATTGAACTAGATATTCCGCAGAGTTACTGCTCATGGATTCAAAGCTTTACTGACTCAGGAACTCCCAAGTGCAGGCTTTACAACCTGTGATGGGATCTTATCCTGAGTTCTCTAGCTGACAGTCATATGCCATGCTTGGATAACAAGATCAGTACTTTCCTGATCGGCTCAAACGCTAGACTAACAAGCACTGGAACTTATGATCTTGCCAAGAAATGTCTTCGTTCAATTATTGAGCTAGATTTTACTTTAAGTTGAACTACTTTCACTCTCTTTAAAGATCCTGGTCTGTAGAATCTGGAGCTACCTCACACTCCTAGAATAGAATAGACTCTAGAGGGTCCCTGGACCTGTGACCTGTAAGAAATATCCACAGCCTGTAATCTGAAACAAGGCTCATTCCTAATTCCCAAACGAGATAAATTCCTTAATTTTAATGTTTTTTATCTTAATCTTAGGATCAGTGGTTTGAACTCTTGCAATTTTAACTAAAATATCATGGGGGTCCCGATCTCTAAAAGCAAGTCTATTTGTTATCCAACCCCAAGATTCAGTGCCTAGATCAAAACTCTCAATTGGGTATATATGACAGGAGGCAAAAGCCTGATGGACCTCTACATGTATTCTGTTGACTCAGGTCATTTCTAGGTGTGTTTGCAGCCAGGAATCATATTTCTAACAGGATACCAATGAATCATGGCAGGTTATCAGGAAAGACCCAAGAAGCAAAGAAATTAGGAGTCCTGTTTGAATGATCAGAGTCGTCATAGGCTTAGGGAGTTTGAGAATCAGTTATAGTCTTAGGAGATCACTACAACTTAGGAATCAATCGTATTGTGAGAATCACTATCTTTCTTTGTCAATTAGAAACTTCTAGCTATTTCACACATTTTGATTTTTCTATTCACTCATGTGCCTGCTATCTAAAGAATAGAATAAGGTTCACGCTCGGGAATTTTGTTGGAGCCATAACTGAATCATACTTCCTAACAGACTCAAGCATATTCCAGATTTTCGCGTGGATTACACAGCATGTAATTGTTACACTAATGATCTACAGTGAGCAAGATGCAGTAACAAGCGCAATGACCATACGCTTAACCAAAATTTGTATGTACATAAAACAAGCAATGGATCAAACAGAATCAGGAAACTCAAGCGCAATCAGGATTGTCAACTCAAATCATCCAGTCTAATCATTTCAAGCAAGGTTAGTTCAAGAATCGCAAGCACAAACAGATTTATCAACCCAGCTCATCATAATTGAACCAAATCAAGCAAGGTTAAAGAAAAAATTAGCAAATATGATCAAGATCCTTAACAACAACGGCCTTTGCTCTGATATTTCCACGCGGAACCATCAATTGAGAAGGAATGTTTCCCTTCATGCATCAAATAATCATGAAATCAGCGATGCCTACCAACCTGGAAGATACTTGAATTCGAAATGGCGATTGGATGAGATCCTCGATTCGGCTATAACCTCTCCACTGATCTACCACACCTACTAATTCTTGGGAAGAAAGATGCGACCCTAGAGAGCCCAAAGTCTGTAGAATCGAAGCTTCAGGTTTCGCCCCCTGCTAGTTCTCTCAAAGCCTCTCCTCTTCCAAACAAGATTTCGCCTTCTTTTTCTTCTTGCTTCCTTTCTGCTTCACCCTTCTTTGGAGGTTCCAATTCTTGGGATCTAGTTGCTGCCGAAGAATTTCCCCTATCCCAGTAACAAACTTTCCCTCTCGAATTTCAGTAATCAAAAGTCCCCCCCGGTTCATCTTACTCTGTTTTTATATCTTCCCTCCAAAACCGCCTTTTTCCTTTGTTTTGCTTTTTTCTTTATTTTATGATTTTAATATTAAATTTTTTTTTATTTTTTTTTTTCAGATTTTTTTTATTCAAAACAAATTTTTGATTTTCTGATTTCTTTAATGGTTTTAACTCTGTTTTTGTTTTATCTCTTTTTTTTTTATTTTTATTTCATCTTTCCTTTCTTTTTTTCAGATTTCTAGTTTTTATTTTTAAATTCTGATTTTGTTGTTTTTTTTTTATTTTTTTTTTACCCAGATTTGTTTTTTATTATATTTTTTTTTAGATTTTGTTTTTTATTATATTTTATCCAGATTTTGTCTTTTTATATTTTTTATCCAGATTTTAAGAAAAAAAAATAATAATTTTGATTTAAGACTTTTTATTAAATTTCCAGATTTTATATATTTTTTATTCTTAAATTCTGAATTTATTAAAAACTCTTGTCTGTTTTCTGTTTATTCTATTTTCTGTTTGCTGTTTATCTGTTTTCTGTTTTCTGTTTATCTGAATCTTTCCTTTATTTACCTTAAAACGGATCTCGGACATAATTGAGTGTTTACAGTAGAACCAAGATAAAAAATCAATCTTGGGAGGAGGAATAGAAGTAGGACAAGGACCAGGATTAGTTCTAAGACAAAGACTAGTAGTAGGACTAGCACCAGGATAAGTGCTAGGACCAAGACTAGTAGTAGCACTAGCACCAGGATCAATCTTTGGACTATGAGTTGTAGTAGGACTAGCACCAGGATCAGTCCCTATTCTAGGACCAATATTAAGACCAAGACCAGTAGTAGGGCGAGGACCAAGATTAGTTGTGGGACCTGGACGAGTAGTCAAACAAGGACCACGGTTAGTCGAGGGACCCAAACTAGTATTAGGACAAGGACCAAGATTGGTGCTAGGATATGGATAAGTAGTTGGACCAGGACCAAGATCTGTCCTTGTTCTAAGACCAGTATTAGGACTAGAACTAGTAGTAGGACTAAGATCAGGATTCATTTAGGGACAATGGCTAGGATAAGTTCTAGGACCAGTACTAGATGGACCACCAGGAAATTGATCAGTTCTAGGTCCAGAACCAGTAGTAGGATAAAGACTAGGATTAGTACTTTACCAGAATTAGTCCTCAAACAAGGGCCAATAGTAGGACCATGACTAGGATCAGTCATGGGACCATGACCAGTAATAGGACAAAGACTAGGATGAGTCCTTAGATCAGGACTAGTAGTTGGACCAGGACCAATGTTAGTCCTAGCACTAAGACCAACATTGGTAGTAGGACCAACACAATGACTATTCTTGGAACTAGGACTAGTAGTTGGACTAGGACAAGGATTAGCCCTTGAACCATCTCCAGGATAAATGCTAAGACCAAGATGAGAAGTAGAACAACAACCAAGATCAGTGCTAGGACCAGGAACAATAGTAGGACCAACACTAGGATTGATGCTAAGACATAGAAAATTAGTAGGATTGGGTCATGGACCACTAGTAGGACCAAGACAAGGATTAGTCCCTAGACTAGGACAAGTAGTAGGTTTAGGACCAAGATAAATACAAGGACCAGGATCAGTGCTTGCACAAGGACTAATAGTAGGACAAGGATCGGTCATGGGACCAAGACCAGTAGTAGGACAAGGATAAAAACCAATAGTAGGACTTGCTCAGGATAAGGTCCGGGGAAAGGACTAGTAGTAGGACTAAAATCGATGGAAAAAAGGTTCTACGTTGATTGTTTAGATGGTGTAGAAATAAGCACTATAAAAAGTCATACTTTCTACATCGGGTGTACAATTGATGTAGAAAGTACTTTCTACATCAGTTGTGACCATAACCGATGTAGAAAGTCTAATTTCTTCATTAGTTAACATCATAACCGATGTAGAAAATTTAAATTTCTATATATATTAATCCCACAACTCATGTCAAAAGTAGGATTTTTTTTTAAAATAAGCTTTGAATTTAGTACAATCCAATAATCAAAAATTGTTTAAAAATATTTTGTATATATACATTTCTCAACTACACCTACTTTTGTACACATATAATTTCTAACTACACCTACTTTTGTACACATCTAAGTTACATATTTTCTACCTCTATCAAATATTTAGTTCATCGCCTTCGAATATAATAAGTATTCCCTTTAGATAGACGAGCTGGGCCATTGAATATCTGCATTGTTCAATTTAAGAATTAATATCAATATAGCAATTGAAGAGGAACATATATATAATCTTAATAAGATACGAAAATGAAATTATTTGTGCCTATGAATCAAGAATGCTTGCGACGATAATGTTAAAAAAAGGACTTAAACATAGTATTCGTACTTCGTGCCTCCAACTTGTTTATTACACTATCAAAAATTGGGAAAATAATTACTACACCATATACGTAAAAAAATTATTAAATAAATAAATTTTTAAGTACTTACATGTGGAACAATTCATGTTGGTTTTTCCCAAGGAGATGTACTTATTTAATAAAGAAATATCATAGACCAAATCATATAAACTTACAAATTAGTATGCTATTTTAATTTTTGTTAAGAACTAGTGAAAATACTTCACTTTATTTTAAATCAAATTCACTTGGAAATTTAAACTTATGAATGATAATATGGTATCAAGTAACACCGCTTCTTTGTCGTCATACTTTGAATGTATGCTTGGATCTTGGCAGACTTATTCTCAATTTTTTGGATCCGTAAAGGGTCGGTGAAGGCGTAAATATGATTGCCCCCTCTTTTAATGCATAGGAGACGGAGGTACCTACGTAATTTCCATAAATATGGGATGATACTTAGTAAAAGTGATATACGTTTACAACTATAGTTGCCTCATCCACAATTGTATCATGAATATACATAGCAAGTCATTACCGACCACAAGCTCCGTAATATCCTTTATGGAAACATAGAATAGGATTGAAGTGGGCTTGTCTATGACATCTGCTACCAGAATTAGTTGCGAAAGATGGTTTCCTAGCTATAAGGAAGGTGTAAAGGCATGAGCAATCAAATCAAGTTCAGGTTCCTTTGGTTTGGGTGGAACATCCATCTTAGCAACACCTTAGTTCCTAAATAATATATCATAAACATTAGTAACCATGATATTTAAATTAAGTAGTAACATAGAGTGAAAAATTAATACCTTGGATTTAATTTGGTGCACAGGTCTTTTAGGTCATAAAATAAAACGATTTGGGGCCTATGTCACTATTTGAACTTATTTTTATTTTATTTCTTATAAAGGATATTTGTACCCTAGGAAGTTCATTATGAGAAATTGTAGGTGCTACATTTATTGCATAAATAGTTAAAAAGACAAGTGCTCAGTGTACCATGATGGTTCCCCAAATTTTCTCCTTAGTACAAAGTTCTAAGTCATCCCAATCCTTCTTCAAGATACTAGCTTTAGTACATCTAAGTAAGGTAACATAGCTCTTGAACTTTGTCTTATTTGAACCCAAAGGATTCCCAATTCTCTGATCAAACTCTATTGGAATCCTTTGATCACCATTTCAGCTAAGGGTTAAGTCCCTTAGCCATGTGGCTTGTCTTTCTTTCTTTTGACAAGATTGGCTGTCATATCCGCTTTGTGAATAAGAGTTCATAGATGGATCAGTCATGTCACTGTTTAAACATGTAAAAATTATAAGTTAAGAACTTCAATCAATATAAATTAAGTAATAATAGATGAATATTAAAAATATGAATAAAATATTATCAATTAACAATAAAATAGTATAAAATAATTATAACATGTAGCATTCATGTATCAATATTTGTTGGTATTTTTTTTCACTCTAAAAGATGTTCACTAGTGTAATGGTTTTAAAACACCAATTACTTGCAGAAAACCATATAACCTCACACTTTATATCTATGGTCAAACATGGGAAGGGTAGTTTAGTGTCTATAAGTTTCCTATGGTCAAACATTATCCAAATTCAACATAAAAATGGTGAAGGAATTTGCAGCTAGGTTTATCTTATTTTTGGTAGTACAAAATATAGGAATAGGTTATAATTATCTTGGTTCCATGCAGTTTGAAAAAAAATCACATAACCTTACAATTATTAGCTATGGTCAAGCATGGCAAGCCTAGTTTAGTGTCTCTGAGTTTCCTATGGTCAAACATTATCCAAATTCAACACAAAAATGATGAAGGAATTCACAAAATGATGCAACAGCACGTGTGAAGATATATAACTACTTCTCAATCCCAAAAAAAAAATTAAAAATCAAGCAATATAAGCTATACAAAATAAAAGTTACATTGCACATTGATAACAATAGAAAATTTAACCATAAAAAATATCTCAAAACAGGCAATGTTAACACAAATCCTATAAATTATCACCCTAAAAATGAATACTAACTTTATGCTTAAGTTATTCATTGAGTCCATTATTATTTTGTTATCTCATGATGTGGAAATCTTTGCAAAATATTTATTAGAGAAAATATGGTAATTTTTTTAAATCGTTTGTTATAAAATGCGAGCCTCATCGATACAATGTACGTGACAATAAATAACTTACTAGGCGTTCTTGCATGCATACAGAATACTTTAATTACATATCATTTGCACTCCATCCACATACTTAAATCCAACAACATGAACGTTTCGTCGGACATCTCCTGATAGGATTGAAATGGATACGGCATCGGGTAAGGCGAGCTTCCCTGAGAGGACCATAGATGTGACAAGCTATGGTAATGAGATAGAGTTTGAGGATCAGTCTCTCCTTTTAAAGAAGGGGATTCTTTAGTAGTGGGTGTTAATTTCCTACGGTAGCAAGGAGGGGGTGGAAAGACTCTGTCAAGGTGAAATGCCTCCAAAGGAATAGAAAATTTCGTTGTCAAAAAGTTTGGGCTCAATACTTCCAAAAGGAATAGATGCCCTAACAAAAAATAGATTCTTATGTTTGCTTGCACTATGACTAAGAGATTGTGAGGGTTCATCAACCAATCTACATTACTAATGTTGATATAAACCACCGTCATTGCAAAGGACATGGTTGTTGTTTGGGAAGAAAGTGGGGAGAGAAAGAGTGAGAAACTAGGTTTCTCACTATGTTTCTACTCTACATCTAATGTTATCACTTTCAATTGAGTCACTTTAGTTTATTAAAAAAATCATGACATGCATACAAGGTCATTTTTAATCTTTCAAAAAATCCTACTGAAATGGGTTAGTTTTATATAGAAAACAAACTTTCTTTCATAAGCTTATATCTATCTTAAACTTCCTAAATATGGGATCACATTATAGGTATTACTTGACTCATATTTCATTCTATGTCTTATGCATTATGTCATTCATTTTCTATTCTACAACTTCAGGGAATTTTTAATTTTTGTTCCAAAACTTTGGGAACTCTGTAGACCTAGATACATATTATAAATAGTCAAACAATATCTTCTCACTAGCTCTGTTACTCTACCTTGTATTCTTCAAGATATGAGCTCATTCCTAGATGATTGTCAGTACCTCATAATAAGTAAAGAACCCCTTTTGTCTTCATAATAAAAGGATTTTTAGAAAACCCTTTTGTCTCTTAGGAGATCCCTTTTGCCTCCTCTTCAGTAGGACTCTAGGTGTCCCCTGGATGTGCACAAGGAACATTAAGAGTAGATCAACTTTTCACATAAGTTTGCTTTAATGATCCTTAAACCCTTTTAGGTTCTTTTTAAATGTTTCCAAATAGTCATGCATGCTCAAAAAACATTCAACCAATATGCTATGCACATTTAGATCTCAAATTCTATAGATTATCAATTATATAAACTCATCATACATAGCATCATCTTTTCAATACCTATGAGCATTCAATATTTAACTCATATTAAACAATGTCCATTCATAAAAAATCACATGCTAACTTATAAAATCACATTTGGATAACATAATTACATGTACCTAATACATGTTCCAACTTATTTAACTATTTAACTTTTTATGAGGAATCGTTCAAGGGACTTAATTCTCTCAACCTTCTAAGTTACTCCTCAACCTTTCTTTTTCTCAATGTTTCATTAGCTTCACATGATTTTTACAACTTAAAAGTTTTCTCTAGGTGGTCGAATGACACCTTTTAAGTTTTTATTCTTCGTGCTCTTCAATTTGCAAGTCTTATGCATATCCTATTCATACGAAGTTTAAAGATTAAGTACTAGCAAGTTTTTAACTTATTTAAGTCAATCTAGGCATGCATGGTCAAATGATGCTTAAGCCATTGTCAAGCTTCATTAAAAGTTTTACCTAACAAGGATTCTTAAGGTATTTAAACCAAGTTTTCAAACTCATTTCTTCCTATTTAACTTTAAGTGGCCGAATGTGATCCCTTGATTCCTAAGGCCTTCTAGTTTTCTTTTCTTTGTTTTAGGAGTTGATTTTTATCAATTGAAGTCTAGTTCATTATTTAGTCCCTAACATGGAAATTTTTAAGACTTCTTCTTTTTACTTGAAATTCATGGTTGAATGGTTCAATGTAGTTCTCCAACAGATTTAGTTCTATTCATTTAATTTATGCATGCTTAGGTTTAGTCTTGAATCATAGTGAATTCTCAACTTTCTTTTCACTAACTTAGATAATATATCCAAATGAGATCCTTAACCTTTTTAAAGCTTACTCTTAATTTTAATTTCTTCTACTTATATACTAAAGATGTTTAATTAGTGCTAACTAAGAATTAAATCTCCTTCTTGATCAATTTACCCCTAAGGTGGTGAATGAATCCCTTAACTATTTTAAAACTTCCTTAAACTTTCAATCCCTTATACTTATATGTCAAGGATCCTTATTTAAACCTAGTTAAGAATTAAACTTATCCTTGACTAATTAACCTTACAGTGGCAGAATGCCACTTCTAAAGTTTAGGCATCAAATTTCATCTCTAATTAACCTAGGTTGACCAATTCTTCTAGTTGAAGTTTAGGCTACAAGTTTTACCAAGTTTAGTTAATTTTTAGGTCTTCTACTCTAATTCTAAGGGTCATGGCTGAATGACTATTCTCTTCCACATAATTCTATGGTTCATTTTCAATTACCAACTTATGCCTTTTTGAAATTTAGCTTCAGTATTAGTTATGGATTTCACTTAGTTTTTATCTACTTTGGTTATTATGCACTTAGCCGCTTTTATACTCCTTTAAATCTTCCATTTACCTAATGAAAATTCTTAATACACCATTAACCAAATTTTAAGCTCATTTTCCTTAAGTTACACTAGGGTGGCTTAATGCACACCTAGCGGTTTTTAGGCCATTTTAGCTAAATTCTCTTTTTACAAAAGTTGTTTAACATCATTTAGAACTTAGTTACATGGTTGTATCACTTTTTAAAAAATTAATAAGTTTTATCTTTAAGTTTACCCTTATGGTCGAATGTCCCTTTTTTTCTTTCCAAGGTTACCTTTTCAAATTTCCTTCTCACATAACCTTGGTTCCTTGATTTTGTGCACTTGTAGCATCTTAAGCACTTGATCCATATAAGACTCTCCAAACTCTACATCTTGGGTCATGATTAAATTGAATCTTAAGTGTCTTGTGAGGCTTGTGTCACTTATGAACCCAAAATTACAACTTTCACTTAATAGTTTCATGATGCATGCACAAGGCAAGCTTTTGGGACTTATAAATTAATTTTTATGTCAATTTTTAATATTTAATTCCATGAGTTCATATCTGGACATAATATTACACAAGTCCATCATAACAAGAAAATCAACAACTTTCAAACTTTAAACATAAAAACATGTAAAGTAGCATTTTTTTTTCAAGAAACAAGTGTAGATCCACAAGGTTTACTCCAATATCCATCCATATCCTACCAAGAATTATTCAAAAAATTACAAATGAATTATAAAAACTTCCCAAAGCATTAAAATGGATTTTAAAAGAATTTTCACCGCTTAAATTTCTTCTATGTTACTTAGAAGCACTTTAAACTAACCAAACTTCATTTTATTTTTCAAAAATCACTAAAAAATGGTGATACTCATTTTTAACACTTCAAAGGAAGCCTTGAGACCTCATGATTCCAAAAAAACAAGATCAATTGATTTTAGAGAAAGGATCCACAAAAGAAAGAAAACCAACCATAAAAAGTAAGATTAAAACTTAAAAAGACAAAGTAGAAAATCTTACGTGATGGGGACTTGGTGTGGGATTATAGTGAGACTGTGGCGGCTAAACTTGGTCCCCTCTTGATGGTCCACAAAGACCTTCATGATGAAAGTGGTGAGACTTAGTGTTTAAAGCTTGATTTTAGCTTAAATCTCAGATAGAAACTTAAACTTAAGGTGAAAGGTTAAGATTTTGGACTTGGTTCAACTTGGAGAGAGTTTGAAGAATTTTGCTAAGTGTTCAAGGTGTAAAAATTGAACCAAATGAGGTCCCCTGTGCAGCTTATTGAATTTGGTCAAGCAAGGGTAAAGTTGGATTAATTTTTCATTTAGGGGTCTTTTGGTAATTTTGTATGAAGTTTCTATTTCCAAAATAATTCAAAATTTAAGGAATTATCCTTTCTGAATTTGATTAGTATTAATAAGGCTGATTTTTTCACTAATCATGTTTATCTTACTCTAAGCATGGTTAATTTTAATTAATCAAAGTTAATTAGCCTTAATCATGGTTAAAGGAATCTTAGCATTAATTATTTTTGTCTTTTATGAGTTTACTTTGGATGGACTTCACATAGTGACCTATCACCATGATTTCCACATGCAAGTTTCGTGCACACCATTTGGGATCCACTCTTTGCTTCGTCCTCACACTTTCTTTCCTTCTCGGCCTTTCAGGGACATTCTCGTAATTTTTCTTAGCCTTACCCAAGAAGTTCCCAAATTGTTCCTTCAAAATTTCTCACACTTTTTGGTTTCTTCCCAAGTTAATATAACATCATTTGATATTTTTCTAAGAATTGATTAGCTCTGTGCAGAAAGAGAGCTTTCTAGGGGCATTTTGGACGTTTTCAAAGTTTTCTGAGGGCATTTTTGTCCCTTCTTTATTTTTTAATTTTTTCTCATTACTTTAGATCATTCTTGATGTTTTATAATCCTATAAAATTTCTTTTAACTCTTATGTTATATTTCTATTGCACATTATTTGGGTTGCCCAGGTGTAGGAAATTTTTGTCATCTGTATCAAACTTTATAATTTCTCTGTTTTTGGTTCCTAATCCTACTTAGTTTCATTCGAGAGATTATTTGTAGTTTCAAAAGTTCATTACGAAAATTTTTGGGTGTTACATGGATGATGGTGCATCCAACAATGAACCTAAAATGGTGGAGATAAGGTATGGGAGACCACGAACACTGAACAAGGCATAAACGATAATTAAAATGAAGACATTGGTGAACTTAAGAGCAAGAAGGATGAAAACTATGTGACCAACAACGATGATGACCTCAGAAACAACAATGGTGAAGGAACTTACCAAGCAAATAACGATGGAGAATGATGAAAGCGAACCAATCAAAGCAACGAGAACCAAGAGAACAACAGCAAGCACAAAAAACAAAAGGCGTAAGAATGGCACGATGAAGCAATGGACAAAGCAGAATGGCACAACAACAGTGTAAATAAATATTTTGAGAAGCAGAATGGCGCAATGAAGACGAAAAATAACCTAATTAAAAAATAGATTTTCTACATCGATTCTTCAAACACTCGATGTAGAAAGCAATTTTTACATCAATTAAGTAGAACAATTGATGTAAAATCTTCACTTTTTATATCAGTTGAAATAGTAATTGATGTAGAAAATACTTTGTATATCGGTTATGTAGAGAACCAACATAGAATGTATCACTTTTATTTAAAAAAATATACCATAATATTTCTACATCAATTCTAGAGCAACTTAGTAGTCAATATAAAATTCTATTATAAAATACTAATTTTTTATTAATAAAAAATTAATTACCATCATTAATTATATAAATTATATAATAATTTTTTATAAATCAACAATTAAATAGTTATGTTGAAAATTTTCGCTTTTATATCACTTTTATAGGCATAATGACACTCAAATCTAAAATCCTACTCGTGGAAGATCTTTGAACCAACTCCGATACAATAGTAGATGAGTTGCGGCTTGCATTTTAAATGAAAATGATTTAACAATAATGGTAAATGCAGAGAGTTTTTACATTCATTTGCCTTCAAGATGGCATTAGTAACAAGTACTAATTATACTTGATGTGAAAATGATTTAACAACAAATAATGGTAAATGGAGAGAGTTTTTACATTCATTTGCCTTCGAGATGACATTACTAGCAAGTACTAATTATACTTGATATGTTTATTTATTGTACCCTATTTCTTCTCACTTAACTTATATTTAATATTTATTTTTTATCATAAATAATTTTAAAAACAAAATAATTTTATTTGAATTGAATAAAATTATTATTTAATATTCATTTATTAATATATATTAATATATAAATGTTGATAGTAATATTAAATAAATTTTATTCAATATTATATATATTTATTTACCTATTTGTTGATAAATAATGTTGAATCGGAGTTGGTTGAATGATCTATCACGAGTGGAATTTTGGGTTCGAGTGTCATTATCGTGCAGAATAGTACATGATTTACATGCCGCAAGTTGACTTCTAAAGATTCTTTCTGAAGGGGGACACGCACGTTTCGTGGTCTTAGAAAATTAGCGCCAACGACTTTAACTGAATAGGAACATTTTCCATAACTCGATTGGGTCCATCAATTTTAGAGACTAAAAATTAAATTTATTTTCTTAAAATAAATATTAAATCTATACAACTTTACTTCATGTTCATAAACATTTTAATTAAATTTATACAATAGGTAATCATGATTTTAAAATTAACTTGTCATGTTATATACAATAAAAATATGTTTAAAAAATATTAAATAAATAAAAATAATTAATTATAAATAACTAGTCAATGTATGTTTATTTACGACCACCCTGAATAAGTCTAATTGTCAATAAATGGTACACGCGGAGTACGAATGACCAACTACCATAAGGACACTTGGCTTTACTTATGAAGAAATTTCAATTCTCAAAATCATAGATTGTGCAAGTAATTATCCAAATTCTTGTCTACTATTCTTATTCTCTTTGTATTATTTTTTCTTGTTCAACTACATCTTTGTTAGTTGAAGGAGTCAATTATACATTTTGTAGTATGTATACGGCTTTTAACCTATGTTTGACTTCAAAAGGGTCAATTTATTTAATATCTGTACGGCTTTTCTAGCCTCTGTTGAAGTGACGAAGCGGATAACGCAAATAGTAAGAAGTAGCAACCTGATTGTTGAATGAAAATCGTCTTCTTTAAATAATTTTTTTTTTCATTTTGGTTTAACTATATTTTTATTTTTTATAATTTTGTTTATAAGTTTAACTTTAAAATATAATAAACTTAATTTTTTACATAAAATTTTATAATTATTATCTTTTACTTAAATTTTCTATAAAATAAATTTGTTAAAATATATTTTACTAAAAATTTATTAATCAAAATATTAAATTTTATCCAAATTAAAACTCATCCAACTACGTCATTACTTTGAGTTTTAGTTTCTCAATTTAATATCTTAGTTGTGAATTTCGAATAAATACTGATTTAATCTATTTAATTTATAGAGATTGAGTAAAATATAAAAACTATAAAATTTTATATAAAAATTAATTAGTGAAAGATAAAATTTTCTATATTTTGAAAGTAAGCTCACAAATTAAGTTTGAAGGAATAAAAATGAAATTAAAATAAGATAAAAGAATATTATATGTAAAGAATATAATTTAAGATATAAGCACGTATACTAATAGTTTTAAGAGTTTTGTTTAATATGATCTTATTTCAGTATATGAAACCTATTTTGGTGTATATTTGCTTTTAACTTTGGTTCGCTTGCTTTGAGAAAGAGAATATTGTAGATGAGTATTTATGTATTTCACACATCAAGTGTTTGAGAATATTTTTTTTAGTGCACTTAAAGTCTTTAAACACTAGATGTCTGAATTGTTCTTTAGGTACATTTTTTTTGTGCCCTTTTCAAACATTTATTTAACATACTTCTGTATGTAGTTATATTGGATTTTGCTGACTGAATAAATAAAGAATTATATATATGATTAAAGAATTTGTTTTATCATTAAAATTTTAGTATATAAGAAACTTAAACATTTTAGGTTCCAACATATATTTTCTCATAAGAACCAATCTTGATTTCTTAAGTATTGTCCACTTTATTTGTATAACATCTCTTGATCTTTTAGGAGAATCATCAATTTGAATAAGTTTAGAAGGTTATTTTCTTATAGTATTATTTTATCTAGGGTATAATCTAACTGCCCGTAACTTGAAGTGTTTGAAGATTAACTTCACCTTCTTAATTCACTTTCATAAAGGGTGGTTTTTTACGTATATCTTCATTATCATATATTCTTACAATAATTTTTATCTTCTTTTTTCCAAAATAGTATCCTTTATTTCTATTGAAAACGTCTCATAAGGTAGTGCAATAGAATAGAAGGAAGGCTTACTTTTCTCTTGGTTAGCATGTGGAAAAGGAAAAACAAATCTATCTGTTGCAACTGTGATTACAACAAGATGATGAACTCGTTAAAATTTAAAAAGAAATATATTTTTGATTATGTGGAGCCGCCACCAAATTTTTATTTAAGAAAAAATATTTGAAAAAATTCTGACTTGTGGAAGAGATTTAGATTCGGGAGTCGGTTACGGGTAGGGAAGGTGTTAGGCACCCTACTCACCCATTCCGAAGAACGGTACCCTTAAACTGAATGTGTGATTTTGATATTTTGAAAACTGTTTGATCCCTTTAATTGGCATGAAAATAAATAAGTTGGTGAAAAATAGTCTGACAAGACTTGATCCTACTCCTACGTATTCCCTGGTGTAATGGGAAACTCAAGGCTTACGTAGTTTTGGTTTGAAGGCTTGACCTTTGAAGGTGTTTAAACAAAACAGAGTATTTTGAATTTTTTTTAGAGAAAATCCTCAGTCCACATATGCACAGGATCCAAGGCAAACGAGGGTTGCATCGGGACCCATATGAATCTCTAACATCGAGCAGCAGTGAAATCGCCAGTTCGTATTTAGAGCCTGTCGCATGAGACTTAGGATTTGAAAACGAGGTTTTCCTAAAATTATTTAAAAAGAATTCTTAGTCCACATATGCACAGGATCCAAGACAACTACGACTACACTGGGACCCATATGAATCCCTAAACATCGAACAACAGAAAATGCTACCAGTTCGGGCTTAGGGTTCATTGCGTGAGACCTAGAATTAATGAATTTAATTTGAAAATAACAAAGATAAAATAAATAAAAAAGTGGGCTTAGGTAGAAAAAGAACTGGGCTTGATTTAAAAAAATGAACTTGGTTTGAAATGAACTTGATTTAAATTTTGAAGGAAAGAATTAAACTTGATTTTGAATTTTGAGGAATTGAAATTTGATTTGAACTCGAGGAATTGAACTTGATTTAAAATTCGAGGAATTGGATCGTACTTCCTGAAAACGGGAGAATTATGCTCAAAAAGCAATCGGGTTCGACCCAATAGTAAAAGAAGGAAAAGAAAAGATATTTTAATTTTAAAGGACATTGGGCTTGACCCGATATAAAAATAAACTTGACTTTAAATTTTAAATAGAGGAATTAGGCATATCTAAATAAGAAAATTTGACTTCATATTAATTGCCCAAAGATTTTAAAATTAATCAGGATTTGTGCTGATTTTGGGTTCAATTTGAGTGACCCAATTAATGGCGACCGGCTATTTGGATGTTGATTTTGGCAATCAGCTATTTTGGAAGGCTCGACTTGAGCGGCCCAATTAATGGCAACCGGCTATTTTGGATTTGCAGCACGGCCCAACTCAAGGAGACAGCAGCAGCCCAATAACCAGGTTGGCTTGGGATCTAATTTAAACTAACAAAAAGCGCAATGCGGGGAATCAAATTGTGGACCAGGGAATTGGTGTGTGGGAGACTAACCACCAAGCTATGCTTCTGTTTTGGCCATAAACTTCACACCATTTGTTTTGAAGCAACTCTAGAGAAGTCGCATTAATGAAGTTTACGTGAACCAAGTTGCATGGTACCCTACACATAGTTTTCATTATTAAAGACCCTTAATGCATACTGTCTTGGATACCAAGTTCTTTTAGGTACTGGAATATTCCTTCCAACCAAATTTTGTGGCAATGTACAACCTTCTAACAGATTTAGTGGCAAGCTAAGCATGCATTGGCGTTCACGCTCAAGAAGCTGCCATGAATTTCCTTCGTCAAAGTCATCATTTATTAGTTAATGATAGTTTTAGCCTATCTTAAGTGTGTCAGAGTTGATGACATCAAGTTGGTCCATTGCTGATACACTGGATGCGGGATACGTAACCAAATTTGTGAGTATTCTAAGAGGAATTAGTCGGTGAAGACCACAGCGATTAGGAAGGCCATATTTGGAGTGATATTGTTCACTTTAGCAACTAGGTAATCGTACAGCTTCTACTTGTATCGGAATATAGCTAGGACTCGAGAACCAAAATCAACCTTCTTAGCCATATGCACATTTCCCCACTACAGGATCTGCTTTTACCAAATGTTTCTCCGAACATGCATTGCTTACACCACGTATGAAGCAGCAAGTTGGCATGGTACTATTTCCTATGATCATGGGTCTTATGAAAGGCAATTATGCATATACTAGACCTTCAAAGAGAGTTGCGTGGCTTTTCCATGGCCTTCCCCTTGCTATTAGCGTGAGTAGAGCGGAGTCTCCCCCCTCATTCATATCACAGTCTCAGTTGGTGATCCCTGTAGCAGCGTCTAAATCCGAGACGAGCAGCGTCATGTGAAGTATAAAAACCCCTTAGCATCATTATTCTTCCTTGGCTTGGCTTTGAGTCTGGGAAGCACGCACGCATGGATCTTCTCTTTCGTAAAACGGAAGGGACCGACTCCCATTAATCACAGAGACCTTCCCAGCCACGTTTCTTGACTTCTGGTGCTTCAGAACTCTACTCAAAATTCATAGCTATTGCAGTATTTAGCATGAGACTTTCTCGTTCACAGTGGCCTATTGTTATGCGTCTCACTACTACTTCGCCATCACAAATCAACAATCGGGCCCATTTCTGAATCAGCAGTATTAATTTAAACACACCGACATATGTTGGATCTTCGGGAGGGAACTCCCTTTTGTACACAACTTATCAGGCCAGCAGTAGATACCAGCTTCAACTTCTACACTCTGCAAATTAGTGAAGCTTTAGAGATCAAGCAATGGAAGTTGTCCCTGATGATAGAAGTGGCAAGGCTATCTGGTGCACGAGTTTAGGCCACAACGATAATTGTACGACCATATTCGCAGGCCGCCAGTTACGGAGCAGATTGCACCAACTAGGATGCCTATAGTACCAGTGGTGACATGCATGCAATCGAATATTTCATCTTCGAGCCCCAGTTCTCCATGGCGCTAAATCATTAGCGATCGTCCTTACGGGTATTGATATTTTAAGCTTCCTCGCATTGTGGATCCAGCTTCTGTTGCAGTATGAACTTGGTGAGACCTTATGTACAACTAGTACATATGAACATTATTAGCGAATGACAGATCGTCTTCGGCTTTCTTTACGCTGTGACAGATCGCCAGCCAGGGAAGTGCATCTCATTGAGATCCTCATCCATCTCGCGAGTGGTAGGAGCGGACGACAGCATTTTTATAGGCTCCACACAATATCATCGTCAAGAAGAGCTAAACGATTATAGAATCCATTCTCTTCAGAGTCTAAACGGATTTGGAAGAAAACAACGTTAAATCTTTCTCGCAATAATTTGATCAGGCCATGATTAATCATTCAGTCGTGACATTATGACCGCAAGGTATTAAATCAAAGAAAAATATTTCTAAGCCTAATCAGCCATTTAAGACATTGGAATAAATGCAGACAAATGCATGCAGAAATCATGATTCAAACACCATTATCCTTACCTCTCGATCCTGCTGAGAGATCTTTCATGGTCTTTCCACTGGATCTTCAGAGCGGAGGACCTTAGGGATGCTAGATCAGATCTAGAGCCTCCTTTGTTTCTCCTTTTCCATTTATGGGAACGGGACAGAATTATGATCCAAGTCTCGGCGAAAATCCTTTGGAGATCAAATCCAAATAGGCAATGGCCTCCCCAAAGTCTTGAGAAGTAGAATGTGTGGGAAAAAAGAAAAGGTCCTGAAGGTTTGAGAAGAAAAACTTAGAGAAGCAGAGAGACATGAGTCCCAGTTTCAAAAATGCCAAAAAAAGTCCCCTTCAAATATGGAAAAACCTCTTTTATACTTTATTTTTGAAAACTTCCCGCCACTTTTCTTTTTCTATTTTCCTTTTCCTTTTTATTTTTCCTTTTTCAGTTATTTGCTTTTCAGTTTACTTCTTTCGATTTTGGTGTTTTTTCATTTCTTCTTTTTATTATTATTTTCTGTTTATTATATTTTCTTTTTATTTTTTATTATTTTTTCCCTTTTTTATTTTTTGTTTATTTTTCATTTTTTATTATTTTATTTTCTGTTTTTACTTTATATATTTAAAATATTTTTTATTTATTTTTTGTTTATTTTTAATACTCCTCTTTTTTATTTAATGATAAGTTTTCATTTTATTTTTATTTTATTTTCTATTTTATCTTATTTTTGGTTTACTATTATTATTTTTCTTTTCTTTTTATTTATTTATTTTATTTTTCTGTTTATTCCTTTTTTAATTTCTTTTTCTTCCTTTATTCTTTTTTTTCTTTATATTCTTTTTTTCTTTTATTTTTTGTTTTCTTCATTTCAGTTATTCAGTTTTTTTGTTTGTTCTGTTTCATATCTATTTATTATTTAAATTATTGTTGGTTTACTGATTAATTTTAAAAAATGAGGCCTCGGACATAATTGAGTGTTTACACTATCCTATTAACATTATCTTTTGAACCTTTTCTAAGAAAGCATAAGGATATGAAAGATTCTTTCCTGTGTCACCATGGAAGAAACTTTCATTTTTGGAGGATCAAAATTATGTAAAGAACTTTGTTGATGTTCTTCATTAACACAATAGTTTCTTTCTAATTGTCTATATAAGAAGCTCCTTTATGAGTATATTTTGTTTCTTGAACAAATGTTATGATGAAAATAGTAACTTTCTTCCCTTGGACTTCTCCAACAAGTCTAGGATCAACAAAGGTGTCTTAATTACCATTGAGCATGAAATTTCAAAATCAATTTTCTTTCTAGAGTTCCAAAACTCCAACATCAAATCCGAGTAAAGAGGTCCATGGAAATATAAGAATTTGTACCACCAAACATTGTTTAGTTTTGTATAATATCAATTCTACCATATCTAAGAGCACGAAGATTGATGTATCTTCCTAGAATGATGATATGTTCTAGGGATGCTTCTTTTTCTATGCTTAAAATTTCTTCACCATCATTAATAATTGAATTTTAATGTTTTTTAGAGAAAGATGAAATTAGGAAGATGGAGAGTTTTTATTAAGGCAAAAAAGATATTTTTGAGAGAATAAAAAAATCAAATAAAACAACATTTTCACATAGATAATATTGACATAATTAAGGTCGAAGAGAAATTTTATATACTTGAAGTTAGAAAAATGATTATTAGGAAAGATGAATGTCTTTTTAACTAATATATTTTGAAAAGGTAACTTTTTAAATCATTATATTTTAAAAACCAATGACTAAGTATAAAAGTTTCTCCTTTAGACTCTAGAGTATAAATTAAGCATGTATTCACTTAAAACATAAGATACTTGCACGCAAAGAGTTTATGAAGAATTTATGAATCTAGCATATGCATATTAAGATTATTTTTAATAAAAATAAATCTATCTTCAATTAAAAATTTTATGAATGTTAACTTATTGATACATGATACCAATGAACATAATATTAAAAACTCATTTATGAACATAATCTATAATAAAATGATGTCAAGTTTTATATATTCTTCGTGGGAATTTTAGGTCAAATTTCGACAAATTAATAGCATTAAAATTATATAACACAAGTATACTGTGCTCATGCAAAGAATAATATTCTAGTTGGTACTGTACCTATAGGAGCTATGAGTAGCAACTTGCAATGGAAAGGTATTTTGCCTAATTTGTTGAGAGAATAATTATGTTCTACTTCATATTCATCCATGATATTAGATTTTCATCAATGAAATTATTTCTTTCACTGGTGCAATTTTTTATCAATTTTATCCCTAACATGGTCAAAATTAAAAAATCTTGTTAACTTGAAAGTGCAAGTGTTTATACACTAGACAATAGTTAGTAGTTTCTACAAAATATCTAAAAATTATTTTTACAGCCACAAGATTAGATTCTATAAGGTATGACTAATATCTAGTACAAACATAGACACCAAACATAATATTTGTCTACTTTATATAAGGTATAAAATAGAAGTATTCATACCTCTATAAACAGTTTGATAAAATGGGCTTATTAGACTCATCCTTGTTAAGACATTTGAAGGATACATGGGCAAGTCAATGGTTTAGATTGTTCCATGCTGAACTCCTTAAGAAAATCCTAGGTATACTTCTATTGATGTGTATATATTTTGTCTTTAAGACCTAACAAGAATTTTATTTCTTCCATCATGCTCATCTTAAATTCATTTTGCATCATTTTTTTAAAAAAAAATTGCATATAACATTATTAATAAAACTAAAAAGTATATCATCTGCATATATTTAGATAAGATAAAGTTTTTGTTAGATTTTTTTTCTAAAAGGGATAATGTCTACCTTTCATCTTGAAAAACCTTTTCAAATAATAAAGCAACTAAGTCTTTCATATCAAACTCTAGGAGCTTGTTTCAGATTATACAATGTGTAAGTTGAAAATATATTTTGGAAAGGTGGTGCCTTCAAAATAAGAGGTTGTCTAATATTTCAAAATTTTTAACATTCATTTGATAAAGTTAGATTTTCTTAGTAGTATTATTAAGCTTTATCCTAATGGCTTCTAATAGGGCTATTGGTGCATTTTTGTTTGGAAATTCTATACTTTTTTTATAATTGTAATATTGGGCTATTAATCTATATTTTTTCATATCATTTTTTCCATTTTTATCTAGATTGTATCTATATACCCACTTTGTTTCAATGATACTCTTATTTTCTAGCTTAAGAATAAGTGTTTATACTTTATTTTTTGTGAATTGATATTAAGTTCATTTTGCATAGATGGAACCTATTCACCAGCTTTCAAAACTTCTTCAACTATTTTAGGCTCTATTTTTTATATTAGAGCTAGGTTGGATTGATTTTTGGATTTATATCTTGTCTATGCACCTTCTACCTTATCCCAAATGATAAGTTTTGATGGACAATAAAATTGAACTTTGAATCTTTATCTTGTTAAGGATTGGATGCTTTATGTTGTATTTATTGTGTATGATTTTCTTCTTGTTAATTTTTTTTCATTAAAGGAACCTTCATTTTATTCTGCAACCTATAGATCTGCAAAATTATCTTCAAGTTCCAATAGTATCCTATCAGATTTTAGTTCATCATTGAATCTTACATGAATAGATTTGTCTATTACTAAGGTTTATAGATATTAAATCTATATGCCTCACAGGTGAATGAGTATCTATGAAATATTTCATTGTAAGAGTTTTAAATCAATTCTAATTTTATCCTAGGTATTTCATTTTATGAGAATCTAACATGAAGGAGGAAATTTATAGTGAACAATCCCAACCTAGGAGAAGGAGTAGGAGGAAGCTTATCCACAAAAAAAAAATCAAAAAAGGAAAAGGACAAGGATCATGAAGCATGTGATCTAACAAGGGAAAGGTTATCAAGGTAGATCTTTTTTCTTCTTTATTTGAAGAATGTGATAAAACATATGGGTAAGAAAACATTATTGTAAATTAAAATTCAGGTTCTTGGAAATTTGAAGAAATTAAAACTTCTACAAACATTGATGATGAATCAAGTTTTAAAGATGTGTTTCCATAGTTCAATCAAATTGCCACATTTGGCCATGTTGCTTTAGATTTGGGGATGGAGTTTCCAACTTTTGAATAATTTAAATTTGAAGTCAAAGACTATACTATTCAACTAAGAAAAGAAATAATGGGTCAATAATGATAAAGTTTGAGTTAGGGCAAAACATAAAGTGAAATCATGTTCTTGAGAGATATATTATGCATACAATAACACATTACATTGCTTCCAAGTCAATATATTCTAATCTCAACACACATATGGATGTGTTTTTAAGAATAAACCAGCAACACACGCTTGGGTGACTGGGAAGATTGTGAAGAAACTTAGAAAGGAGAAAGAAATGAAACATATTGAAATTATTGGCCACTTCAAACACAACTTTTAAGTCCATTTAGAAGACACAAAAGTGTGGAGAGCTATGAGATATGTGAACTAGATTCTTGAAGGAAGTAAGAAAGAACAGTATGCTAGGCTTTGGAACTATTGTGTTGAGTTAATAAGGTGGAATCTAGGATCCACAGTGAAAATGGATACAATACCTAAAGCAGATGGTCCTCTATTTTTTCATGTGCCATACATTTTTCTAGATGGATGTAAGAAGGGTTTTAAAGGGGGTGCAGGCTAATGATTAGCTTTGATTATGCATTTTTGAAAGGCTACTGTGAAGGACAATTACTTTCAGCAATGGAACAAGATGTCAATAACCAAATTTGGATTATTCCATATGTTGTGGTTGAAATTAAGAATAAGGATAATTGAAAGTGAGTTTTAGGATTTCTGCATAAGGAATTGAAGAATTTGTTATTGAAGTGTGCTTGATCAACCACCCCAAACCAATTCAACAGAAACATGAATACACTGAGAATAACAAACTCCAAGGCTCATGAATATTTGGCTGAGAAAACAAAGGAACCTTGGAAGAAAGCTTACTTGTGACTAGCCTAAAGTGGATAACCTTTGCAATAACAACTATGAGGAGCTTAAAAATTTTACATGCAAGGACTAAGCCAATAATAATAATGTTAGAGGAAGTAAGGGTGATAAATTTTAACATAATCACTATCAATAAACTTAAGCTTGGGAGACAAGCATCATTTACCTCTAGTAAAACAAAGTAGGCTAGAAAAAGAGAAGACTAAAGGTAACAAATGAACAACAACTTGGTATTGGGTTGTTAAACTTCTATGTTTGCCTTTTCTACACTAACTTTACCTTTTAAGGATGATAATGGTCATAAATTTGAGGTATATTTCTGGCCCACCAAGGTTGTTGTTAATGTCTAAACTCAAACTTGTTCATGCAAATTTTAGTAGTTGAAAGGTATTTTATTCATATATATGTGTGTGTGTGTGTGTGTGTGTGTGTGATTGTTAGATTATGAACCATTTTACTATCAAATGAGTCTCTAACTAATTAATTTTTCAATTTCTTAGAAGAATGTCATGCATGCATGTTATTGCTACAATATCATACAAGTATAAATGATAAGAAAACACATACCTACCCCGCTCGACCCCACCTTATCCCAATTTTGATGGAAAAAATTCAAGTTGACCAATATCGGAGATGGGTTCGGGTAAAACTCGATTCTTGAAAGCGGAGATGAGGATGGATATGGGGACACTAATACCTAACCCATCCTACTTATAAAATTACCAAAATATCCTTATTATTTTCAAAGTATTATATAAAATTGGTAAAGTTATAAAAGTAATAAACTATATAAATTTAATAAATATATAATAATTTAATAAATTATAAAAAAAATCAAAATAAAAATATGAAAAAGATTGGGGAGAGGTGTAAGGCGAGTTTCCTCGACCTCAATCGAGGATAGGGGACAGGATGGGGATGAGCACAAGGTGTCAGGGATGGGGACGAGACATGAAACTACCCCCAACCCTCCCTATTTCCATGCTTACTTACAAGAATGAATGTCTAAAAAATCATTGTCATGCATGGCTAACCATGTCATCATACACAAGACCTACAAAAAATCACATTGAAGCCTTGCTAAGGGAGAGTATTGAGATAAAAGTGACCAAATACCATCACTCATACTTAACCTAAACAAGGAAATAGGAAGACCAAAGAAAAATAGGAAGAAAGATCTAACTGAAGGACCTCAAAAGAACCACAATTGTCCAAATTCAACATCATTAGCATACATGGTTTTTAGTAATTCAAATCCAAGTAATTTAGTTTTGTAGAGTCGTAAGTAATACATGCCTTCGCGACAAAGCATCAGCTACAATGTTTTTCTTTCCTTTTTTACACTTGATAACATAAGGAAACATCTCAATAAATTCTAGCCACTTGGCATGTCTTTTGTTGAGCTTACCTTGGGACTTTAAAAACTTCAAGCTGAGATGACCAGGATGGATGACAAATTCCCTCAACCAAAGGAAATGTTGCCAAGTTTTTAAGGCCCTCACCAAGGTATAGAGCTCCTTATCATAGGTTAGATAGTTGAGTGTCGCTCCACTAAGTTTCTCACTAAAATATGTCATAGGTTTAGAATCTTGCATCAAAACAACTCTTATACTCACTCCAGAGGCATCGCATTCAATCTTAAAAACTTTATCAAAATTAGGTAAATTTAATATAAGGGCATTGGTTAACTTATCCTTTAGAAAATTAAAAGCTTGTTCATGCTTCTTATCCCATTTAAAATTGACACTTTTTTAACAAGTTCATTTAAAGGAATAGCTATAGAACTAAAATTTTGTGTAAACCTCCTATAAAAACTTGCTAAATCATGGAAGCTCCTTACCTCATTAACATTTGTAAGCATGGGCCATTCTCTAATTGCCTTAACTTTTTCTTCATCAACACTAACTCCCTGAGAACTTATAATAAATACTATGAAGACAACCGATTCCATACAAAAAGTTCACTTTTCAAAATTAGCATGCAATTCATGGATTCGTAAGGCAATACATATAGCACGTAAGTGATCTAAGTATTCATGCATTGTCTTACTATATATTAAAATATCATCAAAATAGAAAACAACAAATTTTCCAATAAAAGTTCACAAGACATGATGCATTTATCCCGTGAAAGTACTAGGTGCATTAGAAAGACCAAATGGCACGACAACCTATTCATATAACCTATATTTTGTTTTAAAAGCAGTCTTCCACTCATCACCCTCACACATACAAATTTGGTGATATCTACTTTTTAAATAAATTTTAGCGAACAAATAAGAGTCATACAGTTCATCCAATAAATCATCTAACCTCATAATAGGATATCGATACTTTACCGTAATCTTGTTTACAGCTCTACAATCCATGCACATGGGCTAGGTCTCATCCATCTTTGGTACCAAGATAATAAGAACTGCACACGGGCTAAGACTTTCCCTCACATAGCCTTTCTACATCAACTCTTCTACTTGCCTTTGAATCTCCTTGGCCTCTTCAAGACTAGTTTTATAGGCTGGTTGGTTTGGAATTGCAACGTCAGGGATAAGATCAATTTGGTGTTCAATGTCTCTTATAGGAGACAAACTTTTTGGTGGTTCTTTAGGAAATATATCATCAAATTTCTGTAACAAAGATTCAACCACACCAGGGAAATAAGAGTTATGATTGTTAGTAAAATAAATATCTTGTACATGAGTACAAGAACTTGCTTCTTTTCCCTCAAAACACTCTCGACCTCCCCTTTGTGAGAAAATACAAAAACTTTCTTTTTTTTTTAATTTTTATTTCTTTTCACTCTCATTCTTTTTTTTTTACTTTCTCCTTTTTTGCACTCTTAATTTTCTCTCTCTTTTATTTTTCTTGTTTTTATAATTCTTTTTCTCTCATTTTACATTCTTTTGGAAATTTCATTTGGTCAGAATAAGCCTCAATAGGCCTTAATGGGGTCAATACAATTGTTTGATTACCTACTACAAGAGAATATCTTTTTTAAAATCCATCATGCGTAACCTTCTTATCATATTACCAAGGATGTCCTAACAATAAGTGCCCAGCATACATAGGGGCAACGTCATACAACATCGCATCCTTATAATTGCCTATAGAAAAGGATACCAAGACTTACTTACTAACCCTTACATCTCCACAATCATTCATCCATTGTAGCCTATAAGGATTAGGATGCTTCTTAGCAGGAAAGTTTAATTTCTTCACTAGCAAGGTACTAGTAATGTTGGTACAACTTCCACTGTATATAATCATACTATATACCTTATTGTTCGCATGACAACAAGTATAAAAGATATGTTCCCTTTGCTCTGAATCTCCTTCATCCATTGGTTGAATGCACAATGCACGTCTTGTGACCAAGATATCTCCATGCACAAGTTCTGCTACCTCCACATCACTACAGTCCTCTAACTTTAGCATTTCTTCTTCCTCCGAGCTCGCACTCTCCAATTCTCTGTTGTCAAGAATGGTCATGGTCCTCTAGTTTGGACATTGAGAAGAAATATGTCCTAGACCTTGACACTTAAAGCAATGAATGTGACTTGATTTATTAGAGGATTTAGTTTCAAATTTACCTTTGGAAATAGGTACTACTATCTTTTCATGAGATTCTTCCTTTGGTTTAAGACCTTCCTTCTTGTTGGACCAATTAGACTTCCATGATGAAAGAAGCATATTTGTGAGTGCTCCTAGGTTTGAGTTGTCTTTCCACCTGAATAGTTTTATGAAGCAATTCCTCCCTCTCCATATAAAGTTGTAGCTTCACCACATCAGCTATCTCTCTTTTTAGTCCTCCAATGAATTTTTCCAAAGTGGCTGGTCTGTCCTCCTCCACGTTGGCTTTTATCATAGAAATTTCCATCTCCTTGTAATAATCTTCAACACCCATGGTGCCTTGAGTAAGACTTTGTAGTTTTCGGTGCAACATCCTATGATAATAACTTGGCACAAATCTTCTTTTCATAGCTACTTCTTCTCTCCCCGTGTTCAGATAGATCTCTCTCTATACCTCCTCCTATTAAGCACAAAATGATCCCTCCAAATATTAGCATAATCTTTAAAAGATACACTAGCTAGTTTTACATTTTTCTCGTCTGAGTAATTATGACAATCAAACACATGCTGCACTTTTCTCTCCCACTCAAGATAATTTTCAGGTTCATTCTTTCCTTGGAATGGTGTGTGAACACCTAATTATGTCCGAGGCCCTGTTTTAAATTAAAAGAATAAATAAATAATAATTTAAATAAACATTAAGATAAATAAACAAAAGATAGAAATAGAAAGCAGAAAAACAGATAGAGAAAAAAATATAAAACACAAAAAAAAACAGAAATGTTAACAATAATAAAAATAGAGACAAAAATAAAAAATATTAATTGGAAAATGAAAAAAAATAATAAAAAAATAAATTTTAATAAAGTAAATAAATAATAAAAATAATTATAATAAACAAAAAATCAAAAAATAATAATAATAAATAAAAAAACGAAAAAAAAATAATTAAGAACGAAAAAACCAACTAAAACATAAAATTAAAAAGAAAAAAAAGAGGCAAAGGAAAAACAAAATTAAAAGAGGGAAGTTCAAAAAAGGAAAAGGGGGAGATCTATAAAAGGGAGAGAAACAGAATTTGGCAGGGGAACTTTTTTTTTTCATTCTTGAAACTTCGGAAGGTTCTTTCCCTCTCAGCTAGATCAAAAGAGGGTCAAAAGAAATTCTTGGAGGCAAAAGAAAAAAAAGCTCGGGCTCCCTCTCTCCGCTTGGGGATCCTCTGCAAATTCTTTCAAGGTCCTTAAAGCTCGTCCACTGCAAATGCTTGGAGAATTCAAGCATATCCTCTGTTCGTCAAGGCAATCTATGTTCTATCCAAAGGAGCAGCGATAACCATTGGCTCGCATCAAGCTTTCTCCTCATCGCACCACAAAAGCTCAAAGAGAGGATCCAGTTCATGATATTCCAACATAACTCCAATTTCTGTTAACATCTCATAGGTTAGCCAAAACTTGTTGATCTTGAATGATTCTACTTCAAGCTATCACAATAATCTCTATGATTTTTCATGAAATTAGCTTGGGCACATATCTTGATTTGTGATTGATGCAGTATGATAGAATAAAGATTGGAATTCTGTGGATATAGCGTAGATCTAATCATATTCATATTACATGTACACTTGCTATCTTTGCATATGAATCATATTGTGTGTGTTTATCAACTTGAGGTTACATGTGTTTGGCCAGCTCTAAATCTATGCTTGCTGTTGTAATATTTGGAATCAAATATTTTACATGGACTTGTTTCAGAGCGTATCTGAATCAAGGCTGTGAGTATATGGCGGAAAAAACAGAAACGATCGCAGGTTGCCACTATACGTCGCATGGGCCTTAAATACTTAGCTAGCAAAGGTGCAATGTTGCAAAGAGCAGGGTCCGTGATTACGAAGGTGCCATGCAGAGGGTAGTTATAGGAGATGGTCCTATTCACGACTTCTCTAATTCTGTTACTTGTAATGAGCTTATGGTGGTATATGTGAGGGTCGGATTTCTTGATGAAAGGTCTGTTATCCTAGACACCATAGCAAATAGAGGAGTGCAGCCAAATACTCTCACATGTGATATGCATACAGGTACCAGGGGCGTTACTAAACCACAAAAAAGGCATGGAGAGTACGAATGGTTTGATCCATGTGGCCGAGCTCTGTACTCTTGGAGGAAACCCTCTGTACATCCACAGCTTCTTGTTTGCTAACGCATACCAGTAAAACAAGATGAATGGATGTTGTTCTAGCTACTGTATTGAGCTTAACATGGGCGTAGTAAGCCCAAAGGGAGATGATGCGAAATGAAGGGAGGCCAAGCAAACTGCCAGGCCATCTCCAGCCCACCTTGGGAAACACATAGGGCTATGGCTGGGAGACGTTCAGGCGACACATGCAGGCCACTCTTCATGCACATCCAGGGACCGAATTACCTCATGAAAATAGGAGAACCCTGTCCTTAAAAGTCTACTTGATATAGGATAAATGAGGATACATGAGCATACCTGGAGGGGCATCGAAAATCAGTTGGCAACATACCAAGAGTATTCGGCTAAAAGGGGAGCCTAGCCAAGTGAACTTGCTCACTGCCCACATAATGACTCAAAAGTACACCTACGGGGAATGACGTATATCTCTATGGCTGGGCAAAAGATATATGTTGGTGGTCTTGATCTTCCATGCAAAAAATCAAGATAATGCATGCATGCACGTACACCTATGGTGAGAAGGACGTAGCCAAAAGTCCGGACTACCATCAGAAATCGTTGTTGGAGGGACATTTGGTGTTGATGTCATCATTTAAGATTAAGTGTAATATAGCACCAGCAAGAGAGTGTGGCTGAACCTTATGGAGAGAGAATAGCTGGTTATGTGCAATGGAGGCATGGCCTTTCTCTCACTGGCCCTCTGATAAAGAGGCAAAGCTACTTCTTCCAGGGGACAAAACAATTTCATTTGGACATTCAAAAGATCAAAGATCATCATTGGATGCCTTGTCCTTTTTTAGACTTTTAGAAAGGAGCCAAACCTTAATAAAATTCATGAACACTATACATCGCTGGGTAGTCTTGGATCATTCGGGTAGTTTACTGCACTCAACACCTCATATTTTGGGTTCGTCTCCCGTGGAGGGTTGTTTCATTCCAAATATAGTTTATTGCCCTCCCAGCGGCTCCTCAAATTAGAATCGGCCATAGCAGGCCCCATCTAAATCACGTTAACGCCCACGCTGCCCTTACTAGAGCCATGCAAGGAGTCCAAGCTAAAAGCTATGCAAATTCTGTCTTATAAGAGCCATGCAGTAGATTTTGTCTTATGTGAACCACGTAGCTTGCAAACAGGCCTTAATCCCATGTCATGGAGGCATGTTTCAAAATTAATCAGGGGCCTTAAAAGTCTAAGTAAAAGCTTGGTTTAGTGGATGACCTGCTAAGTATGTGACCCCCCTTTCCCAAGATCGAATCTTGTGTGCAACCATTAAGTTTTTCAATGCCTATCTCATGATTATTGGACCAGAGGTGGGCCAAGGGGCCATGTGTGTGATCATAATCAATTCGGAGACCATAAGCTACAACTCAAAGCTTAGGCTTAAGCGGTTACTTCAATTAGAGCCCATGCAAGGGGTCTTGGTGTGATTCTTGTAGGCAACTTTTGCACGTTTAGGATTTAAACTCTTGTTTTTTATAACTTCGACCAAAAGGGTTGTAGCGGATCCTCATTAAACTATTAGATTTGGCCTAGTGGTAGCTCAGCCATAGGTGCCCTTAGGTCTTGGGTTCAAAACCCACATATTCATTCACACTCATTTTTTTTTCTTTTATTTTTATTTTAAATGAAAGTCATTTTAATTCTTTTCTTTGTTTTTTAAATCAAATTCCTCTTAGTTGTTTCTATTTAAATCTTTCCATCAATATTCAAATAAAGTTCATTTGGTTCAAATCCGATTTAAATCTTTTCATCAAGTTCCAAATAAAATCCATTTGGTTCAAATCCAATTTAAATCTTTCTTCGAAATTTTCGATCAAGTTCATTTGGTTCAAATCCAATTTAAATATTTTCATCAAGTTTCAAATAAAATTCATTTGGTTCAAATCCAATTTAAATCTTTCTTCAAAATTTTCGATCAAGTTCATTTGTTTCAAATCCAATTTAAATCTTTTCATCAGGTTTCAAATAAAATTCATTTGGTTCAAAACCAATTTAAATCTTTCCATCAATCTTCAAATAAAGCTCATTTGCTTCAAATCCAATTTAAATCTTTTCATCAAGTTTCAAATAAAATTCATTTGGTTCAAATCCAATTTAAATTTTTCCATCAATCTTCAAATAAAGTTCATTTGGTTCAAATCCAATTTAAATCTTTTCATCAAATTTCAAATAAAATTCATTCGATTCGAATCCAATTTAATTATTTTCCTCAAGTTTTAAACCAAATTCATTTTGGATCAAATCCAATTTAATTCTTTTCATCAATTTTCAAATAAAATTCGTTTTTCTTCAACATCAATTCCAATCCCATTTCTCAAATTCAAATCCAAGTCAAGTTCAATTTCTCAAGTTCAAATTCAAGTCATAATTCAATTTTTTTTCAAGTTCAAGTCAAGTGCATTCTTAGTCAAGCCAAGTTCAATTTCCCAAATTCAAAATCAAGTTCATTTTTAAATCAAGTTTAGTTCTTTTCTTCAAATTTTGAATCAAATTCATTTCTTATTTCAAATCAAGCCCAATTCTTTTCTTATCTTTATTATTTTCAAATTAAATTCATTTTGAAATCCTAAGTCTCATGCAATGAGCTCTAAACGGGAAACTGACGGTTTCATTGTTGTTCGATGTTTAGAGATTCATATGGATCCCAGTGCAGCCCTTGTTTGCCTCGGATCCTGTGCATATGTGGACCAAGGATTTTTTTTTAAAATACTTTCAAAATACTTTATTTTCAAGAACCTCCGAAGGTCAAGCCTTCATAAAACCAGAACTGTGTAAGCCTTGAGTTTTCCATTGCACCAGGGAATACATAGGAGCAGGATCAAGTCCTGTTAGGATATCTTCCATCAATCTATTTATTTTCACTCTAATTAAAGGGATCAAACAATTTTCAAATAAATCACACACTCGGTTTAAGGGTATCGTTCCTCGGAACGGGCGAGTAGGGTGCCTAACACCTTCCCTACTCGTAACCGACTCCCGAACCTAAATCTCTTCCTCAAGTTAGGGATTTTCCAAACATTTTCCCTAAAATTAAAATTTGGTGGCGACTCCACATTATCAAATGAAATTATTTTAAATTTTTAGCGAGTCCGTCGTCTCGTTGTAATTACAGTTGTAACATGGTGGAAGAGATAATTTAATACTCCCCAAGTTGTTATCATTTTCTTCTCGATATCGTCTTCTTTCTCTGAAACTTTCACTGTCTGATTCTAAGTCCCCCCCCCAAATCTGCTTCTTCATCACAGTGAAGTAATCTTTGGGGACTACTTCGACAAGAAACCTGAAACCTCCTCCTCGGCCAACCCTGCATATCCTCCAACCTCTTATTCAATTGTTGGAATTGATCTTGAACTGATTTTATGAATACTTTTAGATCCATTTCATTTTGATAGAGTTCACCACTCATGTTGGCAATGCTACAAATTGAACAAAATAAATAAATTAGTATAATAAAACCTCACCAATCACTTCCTTAGTGTTTACCCTCAATATTGACACTCTTCACTTGTGTTTACACTCGAATTGGATTTTTCTATAATGTTTGCACCAACTCTTTCCTTTTACCTCTTGATTCTCCTTATCAACCCTTGAGTCAAGAACTTCACAAGTTGATTTTCCAACAAATAAGAAAAGAGTCACAGATACATAAGATGAATGAGGTAAGGAATAGTGGTCAAAGAAATAAGAACTCAAATAGTGTATTGAACAAAGACTAAGTTTTTTTTTATCAAATTGTCTTGAATTTTTTTTTAATATATATCACAACTTCTTTTTTTATTTTTGCTTCTTCTTCTTTTCTTTTTTGTCACTTATCTATGGAATATTCGGTAGATAGAAACTTTAATGCTACAAGAGATAGAAATATAGTTATTTTTTATTTTTAGAGAATTAATGAGGTAGGTAATAGGTAAAAGAAGGCTAAACCAAAAGATTAACGAGAACAAGAAGGATAGTGGAAAACAAGAGAGACATGAATAAAATAAAACAAGGGATAGATGACACTTGATTCCAAGAGGCAAAGCTCTAATGCCAAATGATATGATTCACCTTACGTGAATAAATTGGAATGTAGAAATGATAATAGAGCATCTTGAGAATCAGGTTATGATAGGATAAAGGAACCCGACACAAACCGTGACTTGCTGGAGAGCACTGAAGTTATCAAGAGGAACATGACCTACCGCGACCTATCGGAAGAACCAACGTTATCAAGGATAGTTCTTTGCCCAAGAACCAAGGGAATCAACTCATACAGAGATGAAAATTGTCAAAGATAAATATTATTATTCATCAAAATTTGTCTTTTCACTGAATCTCTAACTCATATTACCTAAATAACCTAATCTAGTAAAAAGATAAAAAATATGAAATCCTAATTAGATTGTAATTTGATTTGTAATCTGTTAAAAAGATAACAAATATGAAATTCTAATTAGATTAAAATTTGATTTGCAATTAATTTAAAACAAATAAATTGTAAATGGATATCAAATCCTAATGCGATCTATAGCAAATCATAAACTTTATCACTTAAGATCTTCAATAACATGACTACATAAATTAATCCATGTTGGAATTAGGTTTGGATCTATGTATTCCTTTTCTTGAACTTCCTTGATAAGATCTTGAAATGCTTGTTCCATACGTTTAGTCTTATTTCTCATCATAGGACCTTCCATTTCCTTGTAGAGAATCTTTAGATGATCTATTTAGCTTAACGTGATGCTCACATTCACATTTAAAAGTTTGTTCCTTTCCTCATGAAAAACCAAGATCTTGAACTTTAAAACTTAATGCCCCTTAAACTTGGACTATTATAGTCATAGTCCCAAAAGCTTTAAGTGTAAGTTACAAAAGTTAAAACTTCAACCATAAATGTTGGACCTTCGAGGCCTTAAGGTAAGGAGGAGGACTTGTGGACTTGGAAAAATCAATAAAGATCCAAACTTTACACTAAGGACTTAGACAAGGTCATAAACTTAATAAAAAACTTACATGACTTTGGAACTAATTATGAATATTAAACCTAAATGTTAGATCTAGAAGTTGAGATGTAAAAAGGATCATAAAAATGTCCACTTGGAGGAAATATGACCATTCAGTCAAGGTCTCTTTCATGAGGAGAAGACTTAAAATTAATAACTAAATGAAATTATCACCCTTTATAAATTATAATATTAAAAGTGCGCACAAGGAGTTAGGAAAATGAACTAAGTAAACTTGGAAGGCTAAGATAACCATTTAGCCAAATACCTTAGTAAAGGTGTAAAAGAAGTTGAAATTCCTTAAATTAAGGTTAGTAAATAATTTGAGTTGTAAAAGTAATTCCAAAGAGGTTATCATATGTTCTAAGGAACTAGGACATGAACAATTTGACCTGTACCTTAAGGTATGCTAGTAAACTAGATAAACAGGTAAAAGATTAGGAGAAACCATTATTCCTCAGACTTAATTTTAAAAAGATTGGCCACAAAAACATAGAATGATGAACAAAAACCTTGTTAATATGGAAATGGTCACTTTGTCAAAAGGAAGTAAACTACAAAAATATGATTTTTAAATAAATAAAATCTATGTTCATCTCCTTTAGGAAATGATCTTAATAAATAAAAGTGATCTTGAGGTTTAGATGGACAGAAGATACCAATTGCAAGGTATAATTTCATTTGGCCTACAAAAAATAAACACAAGAAAAACATCAATAAAAACTTTGAGAAAAGAAAAGGTTGAGAGAAACTTAGAAAGGGTGAGTGATGTAGGTTTTCCTAGAGAAACTTATCATAAAACATAAAGAGAAAGGTCAAGTTGAATAATTCTAGAAAAAATATGTATGCTATCCAAAGTTTGAGGATCATGCCTAAGTAAATATTTTTACCAAGGAAGTAAATTTTTAGTGCAACTATGAATGCCCTATTTATCATGGTGTGCTTAACTATGTTATTTATGTATAAATATGTTATGTGCTCTCTTGAATGATGCAAGTACTTGTGTAAGAGTATATGGTTCCATATGTTGATGGATATGTATGAATTGAATGATTTGGATCCTATATGTACATACCATAGTGGTTGAATATTGAGCATGCATATTATTACAAAAACTTAAAATGAAACCTAATAAGTCAATAAATCATTAAAGAAAATCCTATGTAAAAACATAAGACACTACTCTTATGGTGCCTAGTTTAGGACTTGTGCACACATGGAAGGCGCAAGACCTTCTACGGTGAAGCCTTAGCATTTCAAGATATTATGATGATGACGACCATCCAGAATAAACTTATATCCTAGATCAAAAGGTGGAGTAGAAGAAAAGTGAAAGATATTGCTTGAGTAATTTTATTAATGATGTCTTAGTTTAAATTATCAATGAGATGGTGACCAGAGAATGAGAAAAATTATGATTATGATATAGAATAAAAAAGAGTCAAATAATATCTATGATATAATGAGAAAGTGCTCTAAAGAATGAATAAGTTTTATGTTATGCAAAATTTTATAGGAATATGATTTAAGAAATCAATGAAATGTATGCTTGTATGAAATTTAATTTATGTTATTATTAAAAGAAATTTATTTCAGATAAGTATTATTTTAAAACTAAATAATTGAACTTATATGCTTGTCATCTTTTCATAAATAAATTTAAGTGATTGGGTTATAAATGATGTCACCAACCTTAGGATAGATGCTTATTGAGAAATTACGATTTCTCATCCCTTACCTCCAATTTCTCTTCCTAAAGCCCAACCAAGCTCTTCACGGTGGAAGTGGTCTACATTGAAAACAAAAATCCGAACTATAGTTTGTAGTTCTCATAGGATACAACGCAAGAATAGATAAAAAGGACCTCAATCTATTTTGTGTAATCTTTACACGTTTTCTTTGGATGACTATAACTAGTAAAAGGGAACTAATACCTTTGTTTTGTTTAAAAGGACTTCTTGAGAATTGTAACTTTCCATGTTGGTATGTTATGATTTGTATAAATAATAATTTATATACTATTGCATAAATGAATGTATATTACATCATATAAATGAATGAGAGTTTTCAAAGTTAGCATGAGCGATGATGTTTTAACATTTATTTACTGCTATATTAATTTGCTATGACGAGACTTGCACTTTCAACAAATGTTTTTTTTTTAAAGTTTATACCTATTTTCAATATAACTATTTTATAAAAAAAATTTGCATCATGACGTAAACAAACTAATAGTAGATCTACCATATAACTTAAGCGTAGGATAAATATCATTATTAGGTGTTACAATACAAAGAAATTACGAAAGTCCTAACTCAAATAATCTATAAAATAATTGAGTAATACCAAAACAAAAAGATAACAATCAAAATGTCATTGTTTTGGAGCACCTGAAGGAAGAGGTTCATTAACGATGCAAAATATTGTCATTTTGGAGAATCAGCTACTAAGCTATTTGGTAGGCTTTTAAAAATTATCATGTTAATATCAAGTCACATCCTACATTACATTTTACATGTCAACTTAACTTTTTCTTAATAGAAATCGAGTCTAAAAACTAATTTGAATGACATATTTAAGTGTCAAAGATTAACAAAAAAATTTTTTTTAACTCAAACATATTTATAAAAATACAATAAATTAAAAAAATATTTATAAAAATATAATAAGTTAAAGATAATTTTTCACCTATGTATATTTTATGCATAATTAAAATTAATATTATCATTAAAAATTTGAGACACGTTTTAAGTTTCAACATTGTTTATTTACTCACGTTTATAATTTCATTTTCTTTTATTTAAACTTCAAAAAAAAATTTTATGTAAATCCTTAATCTCCCATTAATATAAATATTGAAGAGAAATGAATTCCCAGGCTCAAAGGCATTATCCAAAATTAGGTCATTAACAACTTGTAATTTTAATATCTTTTCTTTTAAATTTTTGATCGGATATTTGACTGATTTATCAATTTGATTTTACAAATATCACTTCCAATTTTATTGAGTACAAATCTAAGCTTGGGTCGCGTGTAGCAAGACCAATTAATAGCGTTCATTTGAAATTAGAGAAGAGTAAAAAGAAAAGATGATTGAGACACTTTTTTACCTTTTAAATTTTAACAAAAGATGATTGATCACATGTTTTAATCTTAATTTACTGATAAAACTTTGTTAGCGACGATACAATTAACAAAGTTTCAAGTGAGCATTTGTTACTTGTCATGAATAATTCTGTGAATATGTTATTTTATTTATTTTTTATTTTTATATTTTAATCTTTTTAGTTCTACTTTTTTATTTTGGTGGTAGGTTTCCAATTTTTTCTTTTATTTTTATACTTTATTTGGATTATATAAAAAGTATGAAGAAAAAAAAATAAAAAAAATTTGTTTAGATAAGTTAAAATAGAAGGAAAACAAAAAACTTTTTATATTTGGATAAATAAAAAATAAAAAAAATATATTAAGAGTATAATTTTAATTTTTTATTTATGTTTTCTATTATATAATATTTATAGTTTTATATTTTTAAAAATATATAATAATTTTAACAATTTAAAATAAAACTTTCTTTTCATTTTTTTTTTATCAATTTAAAAGAAAACAAAATTCGATAAAACCTACAAAAATTGATCTCTTTATTTTTATTTTTATGGGCAAACAAATAATAAAAAAAATTTCTATATCTTCTTTCTCCTTCGTCCCCTTTCCTTACTTTTTTTTTTTCAACCAAACAAAACGTTTACCATCCTTTCCGTCTTAGCCCCTACACCTACCCCTACCCCGATGTGTTTATAAAATTGTGCATGCTTATTCAACTCTTAAATTCAGACTCATCAAATGTCATCACATGCAGCTATATGAGTTTGAAACCTTTATTGTTGATGTTATTTATCATCAACTATATATAAAGTTATAAGCCTACCTCCTCCGTTTTGTTATCATCTTTTCCCTTCTTTAATAAAAATAGTCACCAATAAAGCTCCCAATTGCAATTGCAATGTAAATAAAAGCATGTCATAAATTAACATTTTTTATTAATATTTTTATTTTTAATTCTTTAACTAGCCATCTTTCTAACAGTGTTTCCCAATTGCAATGTCAACGATTGTTTTTATTATTCATCATTGTGTATAAGTTTATAAATTATAAGCCTACCACCCTCCAATTTGTTGATCATTTATCATTTTTTATTATGTAATACCAAAAATGCAGTCAAAGGTCTAATTCTTTAACTAGCCATCTTTTTAACCATGTTTCCCATTTCCAATGTCAACCATTATTTTTATTATTCATCATCAACTACGTATAAGTTTATAAATTATAAGCCTACCACCCTCCAATTTGTTGATTTCTCAGTTTTGCTTCGGTAATAATTCACCAATAATGCAGCCAAAGGTAGTCTTATATTTATTTATAGAATTTCGCTAGCGACCTAAAATCATTAGTTTTTAATACCAAAACTTTATCACAGCACTAATTAAAGATTGTGATATAAGCTTTAATTTTTATTAGAAAATACTACCAAAATTATTTATAATATTACACCTAAATTACATAAAGTATTTTTAATATTATCCTTCAAAGTTAAAATTTTATCTCAATAACTGGTAAATATTAAAAATCAAATCAAATTTGAAATTTAATTAAAAAATCTATATGCATATCTTTAAATTTATCCGTTTGGGAATGGCAATGTGAAAATATCTCACGAAGAAAGCAACGGCTTAAGAACCTTTATACATTCTCTAGTTGATAATTTTGACGTCTCATCACATTGGTCATTTGCGGTGTGCCACTAAAGAATGTGACGTAAGCTTTACCTATGTGCCGTATAATCATCGTATTATCGTACACGCACCATCATTATTATTATTATTATTATTATTATTATTATTATTATTATTATTATTATTATTATTATTATTATTATTATTATTATTATTATTATTATTATTTGAAACTGATACAGCTATATTAATTACATGATGAGGTTGGTCAGAGACGCCATGTTTGCCTCTGCTTTGGGCAAAATATCTTTGGGTCGTATTTTTCTCTGAAAATTTGGTATTGCATACCGAATTATTGTGTGATGGTTGATGAAACTAATATCATGGAACGGTGTTTAACGCATATTTTGGCTTTTGCATTCATTGCTTCTGTTTGTGCCTTTAGTTGCTTCGTTAATGTTGCACAAGCTCAAACTGCAAACGCTACTACGGATCCTTCTGAAGGTGACTTCTTTTTCTCTGTTCTTATATATATATATATATATATATATGTATATATGTGTGTGTGATGTGGGTATCATCATATGTGAACTTGCTCCTCATCATAATTAATAGACTTGTTAATTTGTGAAAGCAGGGAAGGTTTGAAATTCTGGCAATTTTCTGGGTTTTAGTTTCCATGGAAAAACTTTTAAAAGAATTCTAGTTTTTATTTTTTATTTTTTATTTTTTACTTATATATTTTAAAGGAGCTTTATGATGTCTATTTTCCTTTCAAATGGCTATAAACAGTAGCATGGATACTATCAATACTTGTTCTCATAAAATTAACCTTTTAGTTCAACGGTAAGAGGATGCTTTAAAACGAATATTTTTGGAAAATAATTATTTATTTTTAAAATTATCTTAAAAAACTAACGAAGGTAAACATTATATCATCAAAGTAAATTAAACTAAACGCACATTTAAACTAAAATGATTATGGTATTACAGATCAGTGTGTTTGTCCTATTATCAAACAGTTTATTTTAAAGAATTCTACTATTTATATGAAATGTTTTTAACATTTTTTATAATATTTCCTTTTTTCTTTCTTTCTAACATATTAATTATTTTATCCCACCCATCTTTCAAATAGAATTTCTCCATTAAGTAAACGCCAATTTGCAGTTTTCCACTATTGAAGGTATCTTATATCTGTATGATTTAGTTTGTTAAAAAAATCCTAATTTTAATTTAATTTTTAATTATAGTATCTTCCAAAGCCAACTAGAGTCCTTTGTTGTCTTTTTGTGCCTCTTTATTATTCACATGTTATTATATAATTTAAGAATATGATAGTAACAATATACGGAGCTTTATCCAAGTATAATAGATTGGATCGGATTGATACACATTCAATCCATTTTAACAGATAAGTATATCTGATTCTTTAATATTTTTAATCATTAAAATATATTATAATTTTTAAAATTTTTAAAATACTTATAAAAATAAATTACATATATTTTTTTAAAAAAAATTATCCATGCAGAGTCTAACTTTTTTTTTTTTGGTACAAGTAAATCTAACTTATTTAATTTGCAGATTAAAGAGGCACACAAAAAAATCCCATTTAAGTAAACCAATATTCTTACTTATCTTAACTCATTTAATTTAACCTAAAGATTATATGAAGCTGTCCGCATAGTTAAACCCATGATGTATGAGGTATAGTACCTCAAATCAAGTTCAATTCAATACATGAAATTGAAATGCACAATTTTTACCTTTAATTGCAATTCCTTCAAAATGTGAATTTTTGAATGCAGCAAGGGCTCTGAATTCAATATTCAGCAAATGGGATAAATCAGCAAACCCAGATCATTGGAATATAAGCGGTGAAGTATGCAGCGGAAGGGCCATTGACTCCACCACTACCATTGATGACACAACTTACAACCCATTCATCAAATGCGATTGTTCCTATAACGATAGCACTATTTGCCACATCACAGCATTGTATCTCTCTCTTTCTCTCTCAACTTTTTGTTAATCTTTAAGAATGAATTTCCGTGGAATGAAACATCTTTTGGTCAACAAAGATTTGTAAAAAAAATATTGAGTTCGGTTACGTTAGGTTTTAGACGAAACTCATCATTTTCCTTTCTTGATAATAAAAAATAATTATTTTAATCATTTAGTAGTTTATTGTAATTTGTTAAAAAAAAAAAAAACTAACGTAACATTTTTTTATTGACTTTAGGGACAATAAAATAGTGTTTTTTATTTATTTTTTGGACTAAAGTGACCATCTCTAACTTTTCCGGAATTGAAACCGTGGTTTACTAAATTAAAGTTGGAATTTAATATTTTTTATTTTCTTTAATTTGATGTTACATTTTGAATATCACAGGAAGGTTTATGCACTTGACGCTTTTGGTGAAATTCCAGAAGAGCTATGGACTCTAACTTACCTCACCAATTTGTATGTTCTCTTCCATATCAATCTTTCATACTCATTGCAAATACAAAAGAAGTAAACTAATCACTTTTAATACATGAATGACATATATCTATATATATATATATATATATATATATATATATATATATATATATATATATATATATATATATATATATATTGATGGTGGATTATTGTCATTTGCATGTTGATTTAAATGAACATGTCACCATAGTGCATACTGACTCATGGAAAACTTGATAACACTAAAACAACTTCTTCACAAACATTATTATTATTTGGGATATGGTAACCTCAATTCTTAAGGTTGATGTTAAACATTTAATGGTAAATTATTTTTTTTTGAAAAATAAATATTTATCATATAAAAAATACAAAGAGTAATAAATACTTTGTTTCCAATAAAATTTTATTATTTTTAGATGCTTAAATTTCAAGAAAACCATTATTATAATTATGCATCTTTTATTTAGCTTTTGATTAGGTGTATCCATGCAAGAATTACGATTTTTTTTTTTTGCTATATTAAATTCCATCAAATTGCTAACAGGAAACTTGACCAGAATCAATTGAGGGGTACTCTACCTCGTGCCATTGGAAATCTAACTCGTATGCAATACTTGTAAGGCAATTTGACCCAAGTTCAGTTCACAATATTCTGAGTATTTAATGTTGAGACACATAATTTCTAACGTTTAAGTTTATTCTTTGCTAGGGCCTTAGGCATCAACAATTTATCAGGGGAGCTTCCGAAGGAATTGGGAAATCTTACTGAGTTAATAGTATTGTATGTTATTAACTTTATTTTATTTATTTATGCTTTTTTCTTTACAAAGGAGGTCTCATACGTGATCTAGAGAGGGAGAGGGTTGGTTAAAGTAAAGGTAAACAGTGTCAATGGTTTGTTTTTCTGAAGATCAAGTAATAGAGAGTTGGTCTCATTTGAGCTATATGATTTTTGGAGACATGAAAATGAGATTGACTCAAATGGGCTGGAATATGGGCCAAAGGCCATTTTGCTACCTCCATGTTTAAGTGACAGCTTAAGGTTGTTTTTCTACATGACCAAAAAAAAATGTTTTTTTTCTACATGATCTGAATTCTGATTGATCATATGATAACTGTTTTTCCTCTTATAATGGGATTCATCGAGTCTCTAACAGATAAATGTGAGACCAAAAATGATAATTTTACTTAATCCAAGGTTGATTTGTTTTGGATACATGATGATGCGCATGGGAAATTTTTCTTGATAAGAACACCTAAGATTTATTATTTGTTAAATTTGCAGGGGTTTTGGGTCAAACAACTTTTCAGGATCTCTCCCATCTGAATTAGGGAAACTGACAAAGCTAGAGCAACTGTAAGTACTTCTATAATCTTAACTTTTATATATTCTTGTACTTTTAAGTGAAGTTTGAAATTTGACATCATCTATTTGTGAAAGTGAAGCTGTACTTTGTTTGAATGTTCTTCCAATAGAACTTGCCATGATATGATGGCAATCATTAATATTTTGGAAACATATTCAACTAAAGTAGAACTAGAAATGTTTGGCAATATTTGACATTAGTCTATGGAAACAACTTAGTGGACAGCATTGCAGCTTCTATCAAAGATTTGTTTATGAAGTAGTATTAGGTATACAACACTTAACACAAAATTCACATTCCTTTATGTAAACTTAAATATACACCCAAAGTTGTGGGTCATTATGGTTGCATTTTACGATGATTTTGCACATTCATTGTTTTCTTTTTTGTGCCAAAATATTGTCTACCTAGCATAAATTTTTCTTGTACTAGAAGTGTGGTGGTGAAAAAAAATAAAATTTAGCCACAACATTTTCAAGTTTGGTTAGGGGCTGTAAATAATAACAGTATCCCTGGGAAGTGCAGTATTTTGTTACTTGAATGGATGCAGCAAAACAATTATTTTATTGTCCATACTCTGATAAATGAGACCTTTAATAAGCGGACACTGTTGTCAATAATGAGTTGGTTCTGGATAATGCTAAGTATTGGGTCTTTTTATTCAAAACTACAGTTTGTCACATAGAGTTATATATCTATTTTATGATGACATGAGGATGTTAATTTCAAAGAACATTTACTTGCAGCTACTTCGATAGTTCAGGAATTAGTGGGCCAATTCCTTCCACGTTTGCAAACCTTAAGAATTTGGTGACAGTGTAAGATATTGCTACTCTCATGTACCTTGTATGATAGTAAATTAAAATAAAAGAACTTCTGCAGCAATAATGGGTTTCCTGTTCATTTCAGATGGGCTTCAGACATGGAACTCACAGGTAGAATACCAGACTTCATAGGGAATTGGTCTAAGCTTCAAACCTTGTAAGACAACATTACCAAACTCTTTTCTCCTCCTTAGTTGAGTTAAGTAGGTCAAATGTTTTTTGACAAAATCAGTTATATAGCATATGAAAAAAAATCCTCCTTAATTTGAATTGCTTTTCCTTCTTACCAGTCAACTTTTGTATTCTGTTCCAAAAGTGTTTATTGATATGATTTTGTGAGTTGTTGTTTGTCTTGATAGGAGGTTTCAGGGAAATTCTTTCAATGGCTCAATACCCACATCATTTTCCAATTTGACTTCTTTGACAGAATTGTGAGTTTCGTCACTTGTTTCTTGTATGGTTGTTGTTGATTCAACGAAGCTAATATATCATGTATGATACAATGCAGGAGAATAAGTGATTTATCTAATGTGAACTCCTCACTGGATTTTGTAAGGAATATGAAATCTTTGACCATCTTGTAAGGCCATAACCTTGCTAATGATCATGACTCTCAGTTTCACAAGTAGATACAACTCCTGGTTACTTGTTTTGGTTGTCTAAGAATCTTGTTACAATTGTGCAGAGAACTGAGGAATAATAATATTTCTGGTTCAATTCCATCCACCTTTGGAGAATTTCACAATTTGACCCAACTGTGAGTATATGCGGTTTTTGTTACCCTTCAGATTTGTATGAACCTATTGAATAAAGGTTTATTAGGTAAAAGTAGTTTGTTAGAAAGAACCAAATTAGGGAATGTTCTGTTGTTATTCCACAGTATGTCTCTTCTACAACCTGATTACTGGCTATTTATTTAGGGATATCTTAAATTTTAAGCAGTAATGCTTTCAAAGTTACTTAATAAAATATTTGTTGCTGAGTAATTTCTGCTCGGAGCTCATAATGTTCATTACTGGCTTGGCTGAAACTGGCTATTACAACTTCTATTTATCTTTTCCGCCTTCAAAATTTTCATTGAGTTAGTAAGATACAACTTTATACCTATTTGTCATACAGATAAAAAGATAATAATATACCTTTTTTCTTTGTTTCCCAGAAAAAGAAAACAATTATCTAGTCTAGTCTTATGTTTCATCCCAAAGCCTGAAACTTGTATATTTATGTTTGTTCTTACAGGGATTTAAGCTTCAATAACATCACAGGTCAAATTCCAGAATCAATTTTCAATCTGAGCTCGCTCAATTACTTGTAACATTGCTTTCCCTGGTAATTAATTATACATTGATTTGCTGATAAGCTATCATACACGACTTAAGGATGTTTTATTTTTATGTAATCCCAGATTTCTTGGGAATAACAGACTTAGTGGCACTCTCCCTGCACAGAAAAGATCCTCTCTTCTCAATATGTGAGTAAACGTGACCTATTTTGAATTATGGAGTATGGGATTTTGAACTTTGTATTATTTCAGTTCTGGTTGTCATTTTATTTCTTTACTGATTCAAAATGCTTGGAAAAATGCATGGAACTCACTCCAATTATAGGTCATGTGTAGAAAACCCCCTTCTGCTGTGAAGCTCACCAGTACGTCTCCTTGGACTCACCAAATTGTGCATATTGACCCCTTATAATGGGTGCTTCTTGCACATGTACCCAGGAAGGTTTCAGTGCACAGTTTAGTAAGCTCAAGAAGTTTTGTTGGTGAGTTTCAAGGCACAAGGGGTTGTCTGCATATGACTCATTGCTGGAGGGTGTTCCTTGCATTTTTCCAGGATACTGAGTTATATACATAATTGCTATTTATAATTTCAAATTGAGGGAGATAATAAGAATGCTTTGCTACGAGTGAAATGATTAAGCTAAATTAAAATAGTGTTATACGAAAAAGCATGGATGTGTGTGTTTTTCAGTGTAGCTATTAGTCAATTTGCCGATTGTTTGAAACTTAATTCTGGCCATCTGTCTTAAATGGATTAAGAAGCTTGGATACTTCAAAATGGTGCTTATATTCATGTCGGATATGTATCTTTGTTGGAGTCTCCTTGGACATCATTGGAAACTACTAGCTTGCATCTTGTAATGTAATTTTATTTTGAATATTATTTATGAATATGTGAGATATTATATGCATTAGTTAGATGCTACCCTTCTATTGGGTCTACACTGAGTAAATACTAATATTGAATGAAAAAAGGAATGCAAAGCAATATCTATGTTGACATTCTTTTGACTTATCTCCATTTTTCCGTTCACTCTTCCAATAGCTCAACAATTAATTTTTATTATGATGCCTTATTTTGATGTTTTCATGAGATGATATTCATATAATGTTCTGCCATATCTTGCCATACTCATATCCACACCTATTTTTTTTATGGAATTTCATATGCTAGCTGTGCAATATCTGACACTTCTGTCCATACCTGTATCTTTGCATCATATTGATTTCTACAGGTTCAGTATATATTTAGGTGTACTTGTAAATACAGGAGTTTGTCAACTCATGTTGATATTCATCTTTGGCTCTTCATGCTACTCTAATTTGAATTTGAGACCTTCATTCTTCAAGTATTGTCCTTCATTTAGTTTGACTTAACATGCTTGCAGAGACCTGTCATACAACAATCTAACTGGTAGCTTCCCCTCTTGGGTAAATCAACCAAATTTACAACTGTAAGTAGTGTGGTTCTTTTCTTCCTTATTTTACATATCAATTTGTTAGCAAGCCCCCCCATAAAATGGGTGTTGTTAGGAAGAACAGAGTGGCTAGTCGGCGGTTGGAATGCCAACTCTCTTACTAATAGACATAAACTGTCTACCAGGCAATTAAAGAGCATTGAGTAATAAAAAGGAAGAGATGGAAGATTGGCTTAGTTAAGAATTGTTAGTAGATAGAGGATACAAATTCAAAGATAGAGAGACTTCTCAAAGATAGAGATCAGATAATAGAGAGAGAGAGAGAGAGAGATTTGTCAATAAACAACCATTCTTCTGGAATCTTATCCAATCCCAATACAAGTTTTTGAAGTTTCAAAAGCCCCTGGCACTAGTTTTGAACATATCTGTAAGCCAGTTGTGATGTTTGCAACACTTTAATATTCAATATTCCAATTTTTTATACAAATCATATTTTCTAAGATTTTGTTGTATTTGAAAATTATGATCAAGATCAATTTTGATCGTATTTATTTATCTACTTTAATTTCCTACCATCCTCAATTGTTCTTACTACAAAACTGCATTTTTCCACTCGCTTTCCTGTGATATTGTATTTCTATTTAGTTATGTTATTGGGATTTATGAATAATCTTGTTTAAACTATTTTTTTTTCAATTTTATTTAAATAATTCCCAAATGTTGGAGACACACAATCTCAAGTACTATAAATGAATACCAAGAATTAAGGAATGCAAAAATGTAAAGTTTATTTTGAAAACCAAAATGTGTTATAAAGTGATCTACATTTGAAAGAGAGGAAAGCTATGGAACTTGAGTCTCATATTGGAAGTATGAGATTCTCGTGTGGGGTTTATAAGGTCTTGGGCTCCTCAACTATAATGGTTAGCTTTTGTGGTGTGGTTATCCTAAGGTTCTTATCAATAAGAGAGGTGAAAGACTAATAGTAGCTAATATTAATCATACAACCATTTAACGATGGTGTAGATTGGTTTTAATTAAAACTAATCTTGACCGTAAATGAAAGATTAATTGGTTAAGTTAGCTCTTCTCAGACTTATACCTAATAAGCTCCCTCTGTGTATGTGTATGGTGAAACTAATGTTGTGACATTTTTGTGGTATGATATGCAGGAATTTAGTTGCCAACAACTTGACAATAGATAATTCAAATATCAGGTATTTTTATGCAGTTTCTTTTAAGATGATTCTTTTAATAGTTCTGTTTCTGTACATCACCTTGTTTTCACAATAATGTGAATTATGATTTTTTTTTTATCCAGTTGCTTGCAGTTTTTTGTAAAGATTGATAGACTATTTGCATTTGAAACATTGTTCTTTCCAGCATAAAAGTACTGCAGCTTGCTTGCTACCATGGATTCTCACAATTTATTTTACAGATCTAAAAATTTGTTTTATTGCTGTCAATTTTGTTGGTGTCGCTATTATTTCCCATCCTCTAACTCCTCATTAAATATTTTTTGACCGATATATTATGTCATCCTCATTTGATATGTTCATAACTTCTTTGCATGAGACTTAGATTGTGTCCTGCTTATTTGATATCTTCTTTAATTGCTTCACTGCATATTTCATTCATTAATTAATTTATGCACATCTAATTTCCAAAATATATATGACAATTGACCACTTTTAGACATTGTTGACACTTGCTTAGTTGATTTTCCTAAATTGGGAAAAATTCTTGACAAGAATCCTGATTTGTGGTTCACATACTTTTTAGGGTCTAGGTAAAATCATTACCATTGAATTCTATATTTATATAAATTAAATCTTTGATTTTTTTGCTGCTTGAAAAATTAATCTATGCACCAATCTTACAGACGTATAACTTCAATTGTATCAGAGGATGTTTCATTCTTGCCGAGAACTTCATTTAAAGAAGTTACAAATTAATTCCTTGGATTCTGATATTAATCATCAAATGAAAACTACTAGGTTTTAAAGCCATATTAATGTCTCTAGACCGAACTGAAAAATAACTTTTCTTTTGCAGTGGCTTGCCTACTGGGTTCAACTGTCTCCAAAAAAATTTTCCTTGCAACCGTGGTGTTGGTAGATGTAAGTTTGACTTCAGACTAATTTTTTATGTGAAGCACTAACCGAGAAGAAATTATTATCACAAATATATTGTTAAGATTACTATTATTGATATCATAGTGGGCAAGCCTTGGTGAAAATAAGATTGCCTCCTTGTGACTTGGAGTTCATATGTTAAGATCTTAGAAATAGCCTTTCAATTTGTGGATGTAAAAGATTTGTACATCTATTCTACCTAGACCCTGTTAGTTGGGTGTCTAATGCACTAGGTCTCCTTTTGTACTATTATTAATCTCATAATTATAAACTGAATTTTGAACTTAAATTAGGCAATTTTTTATGTCATTCCATAGTTAATTGTCATGAAACCACCGCAGACATATACCATTAGTATCACCAATTAGAGACACAAATACCCTTTATTTTGAGTGCATTACAAGCAACTAATTACTTCTCGTAAGATTTTCCTAATTACTTAATAATATATTATATTCTTTCACGACTCATTTGCCTATATTCGTTGTGTTCTTTTACTTCTTTTGTCATATGCATTGGGCATATAACTATACCGTCTCATATGCCAGAATTACATTAGGACCTGGTATTAATATTGAAAATAAGATAGAACTCCAGGAGGAAATATCTTTGCAAGAAAATATTACTGCTCAACAAAAAGAAGCACAGCTACTTCAGTGAAGGAATTGTAGCAAAGAGAAATGTTTGCATGACACTCTTACAAACACACCCTTTGAGATTGGTTAATTTTTTAAAAAGTCAAGGCACTTTTCTCATAAAATGATAACTTTTTAAAAGTTTGAACTTTTTTAAAAAATGACCAATTGTAAAAGGTGTGTTGAAGAGCATGTTCTGAAGAGTGTGTTGGTAGCATTCTTCTTATAGCAAAATGCAATAAAGAGAAAACAATCAAAACTGAAACCCAAACTCTCCTTGATAGGAACTGCTGTTAGTAATGAAAATAAGACTGAATTCAAGAAGGAAATCTCCTTTGCAAGGAAAAATCAGTTTCAACAAACAGAAACACAGCTACTGGAATAGCAGAAAATGCAGCAAGGAGAATACAATCTGAGGTGAAACCTCCCTGGCCTAAGCCCCCAAATAGCAAAAAATTCTGTTGTGCCTCTTCATTACTTTCTACCACTCCTCATTAACTGCCAACACCCCTAACTAACAAACTTAACTATGTATATCAATCAATCTGAAGTCAATTTTGTTATATCAAAATCCTTTTCACTCATATTAGTTAGTCTCTTATCCATGATTCTATGCAGATTATGCCTTTGCAATCAAGTGTGGTGGCCCCCAAGTTACATCGGCAGCTGGAACTGTGTATGAAATGGACAATGCGACACTTAGTCCAGCTACATACTATGTTACTGATACAAATAGATGGGCTGTTAGTAATGTAGGACTTTTTACTGGGAGCAATAGTCCTGGATACACAAGTTCTGTGTCTAACCAATTCACCGGTACTGTGAACCCGGAGCTCTTCCAAACAGCACGGCTCTCTGCTTCATCGTTACGATATTATGGCCTGGGACTGGAAAATGGATTTTACAACATCACCCTCCAATTTGCAGAAACAGCTATTCTGGATACTCCTACCACATGGAAAAGTCTTGGGAGACGGGTCTTTGATATTTATATTCAGGTACTAGTTCCTTTTATCAAATTACTTGGGAATCATAACAATCTACTTAGATACTCGTAGTTTGACAGGTATCCAATATTTTTAACGGGCTGCGTAACGATCTAACTCTATATTTATGTAATGTGTATATTGGCTGTAATTGAGTTTATGTTTAACCCAAACCCTCTGGTTAGGGAGCAAGGCTTGCTAGGCTATATATTAAAAGAACGTAGTTCTTACCAAAGTAATATGGGATCTCTTTTCCATGAATTATATCACAAACCACAATTATAAATAAATTTTTTTCCTCATCAAAATTTTCAATCATGATGATCAAACCTAAAAAATATTGTTAGTTTTGATTTAATTATTCAACTTATTAAATTTTGAATGACATCTGACTGCTAATTTTTATGATATCAATGTTTTTATCATGCATGCTTGGGGCAATATTCTAATAGGCTAATAGCTAATATTTTCTGACATCCAACGTCACATAAGACCAAGTGTCATAGGAATAGTGTCTTTGAAACTTTTTTTTTTCGGTTTTGGATTGAGGTCAAGAAAGACTGCTTCATAGTAAATATGATATCATCACCTAGAAATTATAACTGAAACTAAAAAATATCATGACTTGGTTGCTGTTGATGATCATGTAAAACCTTGGCTATATACATCAATGTTGTTACTTATACGAATAGGAGAATTTTCTTAAAGATTGCACTAAAACTTGGATAGCAGATCCACCCTTGGAGGTTTTTTATGTATTATGCTACATGCAATGGCCTGATGGGAATTGGTGGGGAAAGGAAAATTTGTCTTGGATTCATTTTTCTTAACTATCTTATTAATGCCACAACATCTCCCAATGCATATTTTGTCTGGTGCCCAAATCAAAATTGTAGAACCAAATTGCTTTTGGAGTTAAATATTTTGAATCCAAACTGTGTCCATTGTTCTGTGGCAAAAAAAACAAGAGAGAAGTGAACGTTTGACCCACTCTTATCTTTATTCTATCTTCATTTTTCTTTTGAATATTCCAGGGGACCCGTGTTTTAAAGGATTTTGACATACAAAAGGCAGCTGGGGGTGTCTCTTACAGAGCTGTTCAAAGGCAATATAGGTTTGAAGTGACAGAAAACTATCTTGAGATCCATCTCTTTTGGGCTGGGAAAGGAACTTGCTGCATTCCAGCTCAAGGTACTTATGGGCCCTTGATTCAAGCCATCAGTGCTATCCCAGGTAAAACTTTGAAAAAACTTGGTAGTGTAGATGTTTAGTTACTAACATTTGGCGATGTACAACATTTTGTCGGATAAATTTTCGCAATTTGTATATTTGATAGAGTTTCCTTATGTCGTATAGATTTCACACCTTCTGTTAGTAACCAACCTCAAAGCAGTAAAAAGAATAGAACTGGGCTAATTGTTGGAATTGTTGTTGGAGTGGGAGTTGCAAGCTTTCTATCAGTATTTGCGATTTTCTATATCATTCAGAGAAGGAAGCGCCATGATGATAATGAAGGTAGAGAAATTGTGTGAATATTAATTTAGTCTGGCTCTCTGTCTATTTAAATTATTCTTTTGCATATCATAAACATTATTTTCGATTATAAGTAGCACATCTATTATATAGCAAGATATTTTAAGATCTAGTGGGACATACATTATTTATGTTTTTAGACAAAACAGGATGAAATTTCCACTTTAGAACAAGATGTTCTACATGTTAAGGTTGTTGTATCACTACGTATCCAGAAAATAGAACTAAGAAACTATTGTACTCTGCTTCAAAATCCAACATTATAGACAACGCATGTGCATTTGTGCTACCTGTTTTTCTTATCTTAATTCAAACATTCTCACAAAATTGGAGAAAGTAAGCTTCTCAATTTGAATAACTAGAAGATCAGGCATTATCCCCAACTTCTACAAAAGAAATTTCTGCTTATCCAACCTTATACCTTTTTCATGTATGATTTTGCAGAGCTTTTAGGAATTGATACAAAGCCATACACTTTCAGCTATTCTGAGTTAAAGAATGCTACAAATGACTTTAATCTTGAAAATAAGCTTGGAGAGGGAGGTTTTGGACCTGTTTATAAGGTAATATTTTGTCCCTTAATTAGGGATCATGGTTATATGCCACTTCACAAAAGGTTATCATTGTCAATACTAGTTCAAATAATACTCATAGCAACTTGTAGTCAGTAGTGGAGCCACGACCATTTGAGGGGGAACCACAAGCTCTCCTTGGAATTTTTTGTTTTCATCAAATTATAAGTGTTTGAAAAAACTAATAGGTTTTGTGCTCCCTAAACACTACTTCCTCCTAATTACCCTGTAAAAGAATTTTGTATGTGTTTAGTGCTTCTAGTTCTTGATATATTTGGATCTACTGATACTGAGACCTGTAGCTTTTTTAAAATAATTTCTTTTATTGATAATTAAATTTTAGCTCGTGGGAGACAACTGTAGAAGGTTTTTTTTTTCCTTTTCTCAATTGATGATAGTTAATTATTGTTTACCTTTGATTTTTATATGTCATTATGTTCTTAATAATAAATATATGTAGTAGTTTATACTAACTAGTGGTTCCCTTCCCCTGACCTCCAACACTTGGTTTCGCTGTTTCTAGTAGTTATACTTTATTGATGAAAGTAGTAAATTTTCATTCTAATATTCAACTTTTCGGAATAATATTGGAACTAAAATCCTTTCTTTTAAGAGTATCATTTTCCCTTTTTATTCTTGTAGGGTACACTTAATGATGGAAGAGTTATTGCAGTGAAACAACTATCAGTAGGATCCCATCAAGGAAAGAGCCAATTCATAACTGAGATTGCTACTATATCAGCTGTGCAACATCGTAATCTTGTCAAATTATATGGATGTTGCATTGACGGGAGTAAAAGACTTCTTGTCTATGAGTATCTAGAAAATAAGAGTCTTGATCAAGCATTATTTGGTATGAGAAAATGAAAATTTTGTCTTTTTGTGTGTATATGTATGAATACTTATTTGCTTTCTCATTATCTTTTGAATGAATAAGTAAGAACAAATGTGATTTGTTTGGGCAGGAAATTGTTTAATCCTCAATTGGTCCGTACGCTATGATATCTGCTTGGGTATTGCTAGAGGTTTAACTTATTTACATGAAGAGTCACGGCTCCGTATTGTACACCGGGATGTGAAATCTAGTAATATTTTGCTTGATTATGAACTTATCCCAAAAATATCTGATTTTGGATTGGCCAAATTATATGATGATAAAAAGACCCATATAAGCACCCGTGTGGCTGGGACAATGTGAGTTATCATCACTTGATCATCTTATATTAATTTCTTGATTTTTTTCTATATTTTATTTTTTTATAGTTCAATCTGATATTTTTGTTTTAATTAACTCTAAAATATACTCAAAATTCTTGTTTTGAAGTGGATATCTTGCACCTGAGTATGCCATGCGTGGACACCTTACAGAGAAAGCAGACGTATTTTCCTTTGGTGTTGTGGCTCTGGAGTTACTTAGTGGGAGGCCAAATTCTGATTCAAGTTTGGAAGGAGAGGAGGTGTATCTTCTAGAATGGGTATGTAGCCTGTCTCGGCTTCCTATGAATGTTAATTTTCCTAAAAATTGGTTAATGTTATTATCTATAGCTTTTATCTTACTTATACCATATATTATATATTTAAGATTATCATCCGAAGTTTAAAACCCTTTAATCTCCATTTTGGTATTGCAGCCAACAAGCTTGAATCTAATATCATTAACCGACAAACAATGAAAATGTCATTTGATTTATAAAGAAACTGCTAAACAATTTCATAATGTATTTAGTAGGATAATAAATAAGTCTCTTTTCACATAATTCCTAATTCCTTAAATGCTTAGGTGTGGTAGTTTTTTGTTTTTTTGTTTCTCTTGTTATCTAATATGCGGGATGTGATAAACTATACAATATAGATGAGTTTCTTCCTATTGGTGTCCTATTTTCTAAAATATTCCTTCACTTTGTGCATTGGATATTCAAAATATTTTCTACATCTTTTTAATGTATTGGTTTTGGATTTCTTAGGCATGGCAGCTTCACGAAAGCAACCGCATAACTGATCTGGTAGATCCTAGACTTTCTGAATTCAACAAGGAAGAAGTACAACGCATTGCGGGAATAGCACTTTTGTGTACTCAGACATCACCGGCATTAAGGCCATCAATGTCACGTGTGGTGGCAATGCTTTCAGGAGATGTTGAAGTGAGCACTGTAACTTCAAAGCCTGGATACCTGACTGACTGGAAATTTGAGGATGTGACCAGCTTGATGACTGACAATGCAATCATAGGATCAGATACAAGTTATCAGAATTCATCAACAAGTACCAGCATGGTGGGTGGTGCTGACTATTCACCAATGGATGCTTCTAAACCCATCCTTAAGGACACCATTAGTGAGGGTAGGTAAGAATTGGTTTATTCTTTAGTGTTTAGACATGTATAGAACAATGATAATGATACTGTGCTCCAAAAATTTTGGTTTCTTCTTTTTGTTTTTCATCTTGTTTGGCCCTTTGTTGTGTTGTATATGCTTCCTTAATTTCTAATGTTAAATAGTCGTTTATGTTACTGTGGAATGTACAACAATGATAAGGTATAATGGAATGTTACCATTGGAATTGTGTTTAAATAACATGTCCACTGTAAAAATGGTGTGGACTGCAAACATCTTAAAATGTCATCATGTGGATCTTGTTAGATGAGGCCTTTGATATTTACCAATGTTGAAGATAATTGCTTCTCTTTTTCGTTGGAAAGTTTGAAAGACTATATCAATGTCCTCTCTTTTCAGAATGATACTCTGAAGAATCAGTTCTATATTTTCTTTTTCCAGAGGATGTCAACATGTCTAGATGAAGCTAACATTTGTGTTGCATGAAAGATCTAGGAAGGGCCTGAATAAAAAGGTCTTAACTTAGAAAAGTGAACAATCAACATGGTTTACCATTTCATGCCTTTCTGTCGACATCATATGCATTTGCCTTGTAAGTAGTATAAGTTTGTTTTTACCACTTGGTTGCATGCTAGTTATATTAACAATTTGCCATTCAACTACAGTGTCGCAAAAATACACACCCCAAGGTTATCACATAACTTGAAAACTTACAATTGTTCATGGTAAAGATCTTTTGACCAAAAACAATAGCACATTCAGTCGTTAGCTGAACAACACAAACTCTGGGATATTAATAAATCTTGAAAATCCAAAGTGTATATATATATATATATATATATATATATATATATATATATATATATATATATATATATATCGGTTTGATAAATCATCTATTAGATTTAATATTTACATTAATTTAATAATTTTTATAAAAATAATAAAAAATAATGTATCACTTGCATTAGTGTTACATCATCTTTTGGCACGGAAGATCAAAATTATACTAAAAAAATGATGTGACAAAAGAATAAGTTTATTCCTAAACCTATTTTAAAAAATATATATACTCCAACTTAAAAGATAAGCTTATGAAAAATATTACATTTTTTTATTAAAATCAAAATCTTTTGTCACATGGTATTATAAATAACAAAGCTTCCTGCTAATAAGATGTTAAAAATGATATGCAAAAACAGCACTAAGAAATCTTATTATCTAAAAGCATCTTTTGCATGTAGGAATGAAAGTAGACTGAGTCGAGTAAAAATTTTTTTTTTTTTTTTGGTTGAGGTCTGGTATAATTTAAAATCTACAAGGTTTATTTAAAAGCTTATATTACAAAAAAATCAATAAACAGACTTAAAACTTATATAAATAATTGATTAAAAAGGCTTATAAACTTAAAGCCTATAAAAAGGTCATTAAATAGGCCTAAAACATATATATTAATATTATGTAAATAAAACATAAAATAAATATTATGCAAATATAATATATTAAAATAAATATAAATATATAATATATAAATATAAATAGGCTTCTGAACAGGTTAAATAGGTTTTTTTATAAGTTTAAACTTGACTTGTTTATCTAAAAGAACTTTTGAATACAAGACTATCTATTTGTTAAACAAGTTAAGCCAACTTACTTAGACTTTAAACGAGGCAAAGGAATGAGATCTTATTCACTTCCATCCCTACTTGCATATAATTATTGCGTGCTATCATCTTATTCAAAATGTATAGGCAGAATTTTTATTTATAAGCACTTTCATATAATAATCATCATCGCTTACGTGGCATCTTTGTTAAAATTATTTCAAAACTCTTTCTATTTTTAATAAGGTTTCTATTTGTAGATATGCTTTTAGCATCTTGATATTTATAGTACCTTTAAGTTCAACATTCACTCTATATTCCAAAATAACATTTCCAAATTAAGTAACATAATTAAATGCAAAAATGACTATCCTTCTTTTTTGCTTGTTTTCAACTATAGTTGTGTTTATAATATTTAAAAATAAATCTAGTATTTAGAAAAAAAATTTATAATATATTTAAATTTATTAATTTTAAGAGAAATTATTTTTAATTTCAATTGATGATAAAATATATAAATTTATATACAGATTATCCTTAGAAAATTTTCAGAATTTAAAAAAAATAGAAAAAATATTCTAAACATTTTAGAATATAAACAAAAAAATTCATATATATAGTCATCTTATGATTTTGAACGTAAGTTTATGATTATATTTAGTAAAACTTTTCAATTAGTTAAAAATTTAAATTATTAATTAAAAAATTTGTTAAAACATTTTAGCTATTTAGTAAAATAGTTTATTTTAATAGTTATATTTTTTTCAACGGTTACTAATATTTTTTTAAAATTATTTCAAATACTTTTTATTGAGTTCCTACCTAAAATATTTTTTTTATTTTTTATTTTTAATATATTTTTATAATATAATATTTTGTTTATTTATTTATGTTTTTTATAAGTTTAATATTATTTTCATAATAATATTACTAATTTTGATATATTTATTTTTATTATAAAATATATTATATTTTAATATATATTATTTATTTTAAATTATTATATTGTTTATTTTTATTAAAAATATTAAACTGTTTGATAAAAATATAAAATTATAAAAATAATTAATTTTTAAAATAAATTTATTTAAGTAAAAATTAAAAATAAATATTTTTATTTTAAAAAAATAAAATTTTATAAATAAAATTTTAATTTTTTTTTAAAAATATCTTAAATTTTAATTTATCATTTAACTATATATTTATTTATTATTTTATATTTACTGGTTAGTTTAACGATTAATTTTATCAAATATTTTAATTTATTAGCTTTTAACTTTCATATAATTTTTTAGTTTTTAATTTTTATTTTTAAACTTTTAATTAATTTTTTATTATTTTTTATCTTTCAACTAATTTATCAGTTAATGTTATCAAACATATACTTAAAATATTTTAAAAAGAAAATATAATAAATTTATATTTTCAAATTTATTTTACACAAAAGAATGAGCCATTTGCATCTCTTTAATCTTTACAGAAGTTTCTGTCCATTTCCAAAAACATTAAAAAAAAAAATCCCTTATGTTTATAGGAAACGTATCTTGATTTTATTTTTGGAAATATCTCGTGACATTCGCCTTTAAAAATTCAAATCCTTCCCTTTCACTCTTTATCCTTTTCATGCTTAAATATATTTCTCTTTTACTTCTTTTTTCTCCTTTTACTTTTTTACTTTTTTTTTCTCACCTCTAAATTTAGAAAAAAAACTTCATTTCCCCTTATTTCCCAAATAAGCTGAATTTCTCTATCCTCCACACCTCATCCTTTATCCTCATGATGGTAAAATTGTTCTCTTTTGTTATCCTTTTGACTGAATACTTTTTTATTTTATTATATATACAATAGTTGTATAATTTTGGTTATTGATATATATATATATATATATATATATATATATATATATATATATATATATATATATATATATGTTTGTCCAAAAAAATTATTGATAACGTAAAAATCAGGGACTGAAATTATTCAAACTTACTTTTCCTCTAACACCAAACCAACAAAAACTACAAAAATATAACGGAAGGAGATTTTAAATATTTGAAGATAACTCGTTAATAGTAGAGTCACAAAACCTTTAGTTAGGAATTTTATTAATTTGGGTGTGTTTGATTAGATTACTTGTTTGAACATATGCTAATTTATAATTTGAATAATTGTGTCACATGTGATAATTCTAACTGGCTATGTGTATACGTATTAAATTTTTAGTAGAGAGCGGTACCTTAAAATTATAAATTGAAGATACTTGCGATTGAAATAATAAAAGAAAGTATTGAATTAGCAAAAATAAAATATAAAGTTTCATCCAATCAAGGTTTTAATATAATGTTAAATTAACAATAAATTCTTATGTTAATAAAATAATTTTTATATATAAGTAATTATACATTGTTATTAAATAATATAATTAAGGTGGTTGTTTAGTGAAGAATAATTCTATAATAGTAATGATATTAAATTAGGCAATAAAATATTTGATAATTAAATAACATAAAAATGTTAAAAACTGTAGTAATGAAAGAATAATAACTTAATTTACTGAGAATAATGAGACAATTTAATTATTAAAAAATAGTATAAGTTTTAGAGTTAAGCTCAATGATATATTGAAAAATAGTACAAGGTTTAGAGTTAAGCCCAATGATATATTGAAGAGATAGAACGTTATTTTATGTTACTTTTTTTCAGTTTTCTTATCTACTATGTTCTTCTTTTTTTTATCAATTATTAGATCTAATAATTAACAAAACTAAATTGTTGATCTACTAGTTGAAAAGAGATACAGAAGAAATTAAAAAGAATCCAAACTATATAATGAATTGTGTTAATTGGAATTTGGCTCCAATATTTAATAACTTGTACTATAAATAATTATGTTAAATAATGATTTATATATATCATTGATGATTGAAAAATTTAGACAAAAGTCTAAAGTAATTAGTTAAGGGATGTGCATGCAACATTAGCTATAAACACTAGATTGCGTTAAGAAAGTTTATTGCATAGTCAAATATACGTGGTTGTTGATAAATTTAAGGGTTGACTCCTTAGGAACATAATTAGATATATGAAAGTTTTCTATTTTAGGAGTATGAGCATTAAGTTTGACATTTTCAATAGCTTTAGATGGCATTCCTATAGTCGAAAATTTTCATATTGGACATAGTGATATTCGACAAAATCCTTAAAATTATTAAATTAGTGGGATTCTTTTGGTCCTGCAAATCAACTATGCCGAAAATCGATTGGTTGGGGATTAAGGCGAGCTTTTTCTTCATGGACAAAGCTACTAAGTTCATGTGCTACCAACTTGAGTCTGTCCCACTTTCCTACTTTGGTATCCCAATTGGAATTAACCCACAAAGGAAAAACGGAGCTTGGACAATGATAGAATTATTAGGTGCAGCACCATGATCTCCAAATTAAATTTATGATACACATAATATATGCATCATGAAAATTAAATAAGATTACATCGATAATTTTTTAATAGTTTATTTTTATTTATTAATTTTATTTTTATTTGTCAATTAATTATTTCTTTAAATGGATAGTTTTTTTTATTTGTTAGTTTTATTTTTTAGTTAATTATTTTTTAAAAATTGATAATTTCTTTTATTTATTAGTTTTATTTTTTATCTTTATAATTAAAAATGATGTTATTTAAGGAATGAATATAGAACATATGAGATATTAATTAATATTTTTTAACTATTATGTTTATTTTGTAAAAATTATCTCGATGTCACGAGATTGTATCAATTAGTATGAGAGTCAGGTAGCAATCGCATCAACTTTTTACTTGAATTAGGTTACAATGAAATCAATGCTTCAATTATCAATATGTTAATCAAAGAAAAACGTTTTGATGTTTTGGAGACCTCCATGGGAGAGATACATGAGTCTATCAACAAGCTCTTTAATATAATATCCAAGAAAACAAAGCATAAATATCACTCGAGTGGAGTATCACTTTAGTCCCTTAGGATGTTTATGAGTTTCACGTTAGTCCCTGAGTTAAATAAATTAAGTCGTTAGTCCCTAACTTTGTTATCCGTCTTTCACGTTAGTTCCTAAGATTAATTTTCATTAACGACGTGCTGATATGTGGCATTAAATGCCACGTTTGAAGGCCAGGTGTAATAAAACAACATCGTTTGATTAAGTATGGCATTTAAAGATATCCTTTTAAGATTAATTGGAGGGAAAAATATTTTTTGTCTTCTTGGTAGTTGTCATTGTCTCTGTTTTATAGTGGAAAGAAGAAACGAATATTTCAAACAAGGTTTAGTTATTTTCTGCAACAATGGACCAGGTATTTGCCCTATTATTTCACCATTAAATATGTTTTACTGTAAATATTAATGTTGGATAACTTGAGGTTAGATTTTTTAGTGAAAATGAGGTTTGTTTTGGACATTTTTTGTAAAAATATTAAGAATGGTGGGACATCTTTGATCTTCTGACATTGTTTAGTTCAAATGTGATTTTGGGGTGTGAGAAATTTGGGACCTGTACATGTGGTTGCAAGTGGGTAGGACGAATTTTAAATTTAATACATGTGGTCCCTAATTTTAATACTATTTTAAAATAATGCATTTATTATATGAGGACACATTGGATGTGTTTAGTCTTAAAAATTTTGCTGCTGCATTAGGATACCTAAATATTAAAAATGTATATTTGTTGTATCCGACTTTGAAATTTGGTGATGGTCTTCGCATTTTGGAACTTGATGTTGATTTGCTAGATATGGTAAAGGTAGTCAAGATAAATGGTAGGAAAATGGATATATATTTTGAACATTCAGTCAATGAAGCTGTAGATATGGAAGTTTTGATAAAAAATTCAGAGGAATGTGAAGAAGGTGTTGAATTGGAAGGTCAAGAATGTGCTAATTTTGAAGTTGGAGTGGGTGGTAGTGTGCAATATGAGTGCACAGTTGGTGGTCAATTTGATAATGTTGAAGGTGGTATTGAAGGTAGTATTAAAAGTGGTGAAGGTAAGAGCAAGAGGGTGGACAGGGTAATGGTCTTAAGGGTGGGCAGTCTGAAAGTAAGTGTGAAGAAGTTCATAGGTTTGGTGGTCATGAGGCAGGTGAGCAGGATGATGGTGGGCTGCAAATAAGGTTGGTCATAGAGGTGTTGGTGTTTTGAAAGAAAGTAAGACCTATATGACTAGGGAAAAACAAAAAAGGTTACAGAATGTGTGGGTACAGTTCCTACGAAGAAGGCAACACCAAACCAAAAAGCAAACAACAAAAAGCGAAAGGGACACCTAAAAAGAAACAGGCAGGTGAAAGTAGCAGCAAAATTCTTGATAAAGGAAAGGGTAAAGTTATAGTTGAAGAAAAGGAATCAAGTGATGAAGATCTATATTTTGTGCCAAACAATACATCTAATAAGAGTGGATGTTCATGGCGAACAAAGGAAATGAAGACTCCTAACAATAGTGATGATGATGATGAATATGGAGAAAAGGACATATCTACAATGGAATGAAGATTTAACTTTTGGCCATATTCAGTTAGAACTTGAAATGGAATTTACAACAATTGAATCATTTAAGAAGGTTGTAAAGGACTACACCATTCAATTGGGTAGAGTAGTCTCTTGGGTAAAAAATGACAAAATATGAGCAAGGGAAAAGTGTACTGAAAAAACTTGCTCATGGGAAATTTACTATAGTTATAATAATGCCTTCCACTATTTTTAGATAAAAATATTTAAATCTGAACATACTTGTGGGAGAGTATTTAAAAATAAACAAGCATCACAAAGTTGGGTGATTGGGAAATTGGTGAAAAAACTAAAAAAGGATAAGGACATGAAGTTGGGTGACATCATTGACTACTTTAAGCAAAAATTTGGAGTTCATGTTGATAAGACAAAAATATGGAGGTCTGTCAAGAAAGACAGAAGTATCTTGCAAGGGACTGAGGAGGAGTAATATGCAAGATTGTGGGATTATTGTGCAGAATTATTAAAGTGAAACCCAGGTTCTACTGTCAAGATGGAAACAATTCCTCAGGAAGAGGGTCCTCCACAATTTCGTAAATTGTATATATGTCTTGCTGGATGTAAGAAAGGATTTAAAGATGGGTGCAGGCCATTGATTGGGCTTGATGAAGCCTTCCTGAAAGGGTATTATGGTGGGCAGTTGCTATCTGTTGTTGGTCAAGATGAAAACAATCACATATGGGTCATTGTTTATGCTATGGTTGATGTTGAGAACAAGGAGAATTGGAGATGGTTCTTGGATCTATTACATCAAGACCTAGGGGACCATGTTCAACATGGATCGAACTTCATGTCTGACATGTAGAAGGTACATATGTTTGCATGGGAATGTTACACATAAATATGGATTGTGTATATATATTATGGATATAACTAAAATATTAATAAGGACAACTATGTAACATTTTAAATTAAAGGACTAATTTGAAACTGATTTTTCATTTGAAAATGTTAATATGTCAAACACTCATTTGACTTTATATTTTAGGGTTTACAAGAAGTAATGCTTGGAGCTCCACACAGATTTTTTATATGGCATGTATGGAAAAATTTCTCCAAGAAATGGAAGGATAAGAAGTTGAGGATGTTACTGTGGGAATATGCAAGATCAATTGAGCCTCACTAGTTCCACAAGAATATGAATTCATTGAAGATAACAAACCCAAAAGCTCATGATTATTTGGCTGAAAAGCCAAAAAAAGTCTTGACTAAAGCTTATTTCTCACCATGGCCAAAAGTGGACGACATATGCAATAACAATTGTGAAGTGTTCAATGCCAAGATTGTTTCAGCTAGGGAGAAGTCAATCATAAGCATGTTGGAGGAAATAAGAGTGCTAATCTTCAACACCATAACCACAAATAAGCTAAAATTGGCTCGCCACCTTGGTCACTTACCACCAATTCAACAGAGCCGACTTGAAAAACTTAAAAAAGAATCAAATAAATGGATTGCTACATGGTGAAGTAAGGTTTAGGATTTAGGGTTCTTTTCATATATTTGTTCTACATTATTTATGTCTAATGTGTCTGCTGTTACATGAATTATTTACAATCTAGGAGATGATGATGGCATAAGTTTGAAGTCCAATCCTGGCCTACAAAAGTTGTTGTTAATCTTGGTATCCAAAGCTACACTTGTCATTTTTGCAAGCTAACATGTTAGTGTTTAAATAAGTCACTCATTTTTAAGTGCATTATGTTTTAATTTTGATCCATACTATGTTGTAGGTATGCCTTGCATGCATGCCATGGAAGCCATAGCCTACAAGAATGAGAGACCTAAAAACCACTGTCATGCTTGGCTGACAATGACCTCATACCAAGCCATTTATGCCAACCATATCGAGGCCTTGCTTGGGCAAGAGTTATGGGATCACACAGATCAAATTCCACCTATTCCATCCAAAAGCAAGAAAAAGGTTGGAAGGCCAAAAAAACAAAGAAGAAAAAAAATTAACGAAGAAGTTGTTAACCCCAACAAACTTAAGAGCAAGGTTGTTAAAATTGAGATTTTACATAGGATCAGATGAAGGATAAATAATTGTAATTTGTAAACTCGTAAAACGGATCGTAAGATTCCATGTCATAGTGTCGCAACCATAATTCCGACGAGACAACGAACTCGCTAAATTTTTTAAAATAAATTTTATTTTTTAAAGTGGAGCCGCCACCAAATTTTTATTTAAGGGAAAAGATTTGGAGAAACCCTGACTTGAGGAAGAGATTTAGGTTCGGGAGTCGGTTACGAGTGGGGAAGGTGTTAGGCACCCCACTCTCCCATTCCGAAGAACGGTACCCTTAAACTGAGTGTGTGATTTTTGAAAATTATTTGATCCCTTAATTAATATGAAAATAAATAGATTGATGGAGGTTAGCCTGACAGAACTTGATCCTGCTCCTACGTATTCCCCGGTGCAATGGGAAACTCAAGGCTTACGTAGTTCTGGTTTGAAGGCTTGACCTTCAAAAGGGCTTTAAGAAGGAATACGATATTTTGAAAAGATTTTCATCTTTTGGGGGGAATTTTGGTCTACTCATGCACAAGGTCCGAGGCGGCTAAGGCAGCACGGCGGCCCATACGAACCACTAAACATCAAACAACAGTGTAGACTGCCAGTTTCCCGTTTAGGGTTCATCACATGAGACCGTAGATCCCAAAGCATTTTGAAAAGAATTTTATTTTTTGAAGGGAATTTCAGTCCACTCATGCACAAGGTCCGAGGCGACTAAGGCAGCACGGGGGCCTATACGAACCACGCGTGAGACTGTAGATCCCAAACATTTGAAAAGAATTTTATTTTTTGAAAGGACTTTTGGTCCACTCATGCACAAGGTCCAAGGCAGCTAAGGTTGCACGGGGGCCTATACGAACCACTAAACATCGAACAAACAGTGTAGACCGCCAGTTTCCCATTTAGAGTTCGTCGTATGAGACCGTAGATCCCAAAATATTCAAAAATAGTTTTATTATTTGGAAGCAGTGGTAATGAGATGAATTGGTCGGTCGTTAAGTCTTGGGTAATGGGAAGTACTTGAATTATGGGGAGTATGGGGTTAAATTTGAATTATGGAAAGTTTGGGGTCAGATTTGAATTATGGGATGTTTGGGGGTTAAATTTGAATTATGGGAAGTTTGGGGGTCAGAGTGTAATTAATAGGAACTGTAGGGGTCAAATTGTAATTGCATGGAAGTATTCTTTTGCATTTGAAAATATCATGGGAGGTGAAAATGCCACATATGGGACTCGAACGGGAGCGTTGGGGATTGTAAGCGATGCCTTTCAACCATTTGGGCCGTTTCAATTTTGTAATCCATGCTTAATCCAGTCCATCTACATGCATATAGGGTAAAGTCGGTGTTAGCTTCAAAAGGTAATCATCCGCGGGCCCCGCACATATTGGACGTTAGCCTTATTTGCCTGGGGTTTAGATTCTCTTTGGAGAATTTCCACGAATGCGTGTTAAGAGCGACAAGTCACTCCTAGCCGCCTTAAAGGAGAACTCATGAATCCTATGCGAGGCTTGGCGGGGGCATGCATGTGGCAGGTATCTTCAACCCTTCATAGGAAATTGGTTATTAGCCGGCTCTAAGTGCCTGCAGTATCTTCATGGCTCGGAGTAGGTTCTAGGGAAATTAAAGGAAACGTTGTTTTAGCCCAGGGCAGTGAACTCCTTTGCAAACTTAGTTATACGAATCACTTCTCCCACCTCTGCCCCTTTCAAAACTTTTCTGCATGGGTCTCTTTCTCTCCTTGGGTGACGCCAGCTCGCCACCGTCCTTCCGTCCCTTATGTCTTTGGCGTTCCGACTTCGCGGCTGCGTTCTATGATGTATTGAAGCTTTGAGTCCCATGCTAATCTCATTTCGAATTTCGAGGTAGCCTTCCGCGTTCTCGAGCTAACGTAAAGCGTCTCCTGTATGGTTATGCGACCGCTGGCTCGATGACGACGTCGGGGAAACCTTTATACATCTGGAACAGTGAGCACTAATGTGATGTAGGGTCCTTCGATGCCGCCTCAACCTTTCTCACATGTGACGGCTCCATGTACACTGCGCAATGATGGTACGTGACTTAGCCTGCATGCATGCGCATTGAGGCTTAGCTGCATGCTTCCTGTGTCTAGTTGCATGCCGCCTACTTCCGTGCGTGACCCGAATAACTCATGGCAATTGGAGTCATCATTATGGTGATTCAGCTACTGTTCTTCAAGCTTTGATCGAACTGGAGGACTTATTCTATGGTGCTCTTTTGGAGTCCAACCCTTGGGTCTTTAGGCGTCCATCAAGTGCAAGCTACTGCGAGACCTTTGCTCTAGTTTCTTCGCTCGTCGTTGGGTTTAAGCAGAGAGGGGTTACCGTGAATGCTCATGCTTTTTGCATGCATGACAACTGGGGGACAGGGTTGGTACATTTGCTTCATTGGATCCCACCTTCTTAGCTCCCCTATGATGGAGTATTTCCCATGATTGTCGTCTTGTGCCTGGAGAGCATCTCCCTCACGGGAACTAGTCTAAGGCTAGGGGTACATCATGTTCATGGTTACCTCTAGAGGTGATCATTCGATGATAGTCTGGAAGATATTCCTAATAGTATCACAGACGCTGCTTATGTCCTACCCCGCCTATCTGTGATGGATGATTTTAGGCAAGGCGACCACCAACCACTGAGTGAGTTTGTGCCTACGGTTGAGGTCATATTCTCCCTACCTGGGCTCTATTGTAGATACCCAAGCATGCGAATGCATGTAGCGAAGGTTGTCTATCGTCTCGGACCCCAATGGTATGATGATTGATGTACCAGGTATTTGACTTGTGCTTCTGGTATATTGAAACCCCTCGCTTATTCGTGAAAGGAATTCTTGGGGAGGACGTAAAGGCGTGACCAATTGACACAGAATAGGTATGTAGGAGGGCGAGGCCACTTGCCATTCAAGATTACATTGCGTACGCGACGGGAGGATGAACCGGGGTTCATAGTCAGCTGGGAGGGTTCGAAGGAGCGGCCCAGTATACGACTAATAACCCAAGCCAGGATCTACCTCATGCTCATCCCCTGCTCTCGAGGGGGAATAACTAGAGGCCCTTGTGAATTTCGGAACAAAGGACGTGGGAGTGTTATAGCCTGCACCCTAGGGCTTGACACGGGCACTCAACATCTTGGCCATGCATGGCTGCGAGTTCTCGTACGGCTCCAGCAGCTTTTAAGGATGAATACTCTACCCTGTAGTTAGGTTCTATTGAAGACGGAGAGGACTGGTTGAAAGGTATTCCCCTTCCCCTGCCCTTGGCTGCTCATTATGTCCCCAAGGGACTTGGTCTTCCTAATGCTGGCTAGGGAGATAGGTTCTATTCACCCTAAGACGGTGCCTCTGCTATCGTATGTGACACACTCAGGCGGTTCGAACCTCCTATACTATACTCCCTCTCAACCCTGGGCAAGGAGCGGCGAAACTCGCTCAATATTTGGAAAGGTTAGGACATCCGCACTTCTCAACTCTTCTCCTAGGCCGCGAGCTTGTTAGTCAGTTCAACCAATAGCTGTTCCAAATCTAACTCTGATAGAACCGCACCTCAGTGATCAATATTAAGCTATTTCCTGGTTCCTATCCGGATTTAACACGATCTTCCCCGAGCCCGACGATGAATCTACAACTCGTCTCACTTCACATTTGAGTCGAACATTTGAGCGTCTAACTACGTCAACTCTGATCCGATTACTGATTCATCCTAAGGAACAACTCTCATCAAGCTCCAATACTACATCAACTCGCATTTCTCTGAACGCGCTCGACATGCGATTCTAGGTCTAAACTAACATTATTCTATCTAATGTCTGCATGCAACATTTTCCGATTCAACCTATATCATTAAGCATGATCATCCTCAATTCAGAAGCATTGGAGAAGAAAATGACTAACCTGTGTGTGGTCAGTGGACGACGAACTTCTCAAGATCGGCTTGGCCTCTTGATGCTCTGACCGAACAAAGAAATGAACGGAAATGGCTGAAGCAAGGTTGGGATCGCAGTCTCCGGCGTCTTCTCCCGAAGAGACTTCTAGTTCTCCTCTTTTTCTGAGCGAAAGTCTTTCACAGAGGGGAAACAGGGAAAAGAAAAAAGAACCCCTATATCTTCACTACATCTCCTATTTATAAGCCTCTCCAAAAATCGGAGCTCCCCTTTTTCGTCTTTTATTTCAGCATTTCCCATTTTTATTATTATTTTATATATTATTTTTACTTTTATTTTATATTTATTTATTATTATTATTATTTATTATATATATATTTTTTATTACACCTCATCTCCTCTTTTCTAATTATATCCACTTTTATTTCCTTTTATGTGGTTTTATTTTTCTCTTTTCTTTTCCCCTTTTTGTTATATATATGTTTTTGGTTTTATTATTTTGATCTCGTTTTCCATTTTGGCTTTTTATTTAATTTTTGTTTTTACTTTACTTACTTCTTCCTATTTTTGCATTTTCTTCTGTTTGTCTGTCTTTCTGCGTCTGTTTTCTGTTTTTCTATTTATTTATTTTAATATTTACTTGCTATTTAAATTATGGTTTGTTCACTGTTCATGTACTGTAATATTCACTTACTAGTTAAATTATGGTTTGTTCACTAATTAATTTTAACAACTGGAGGCATCAGACGTAATTGGGTGTTTACACACAGCCTCCAAATTACTTATATTCTCTTAACATTATTCATACATCATTCTTTACGTAGATGTACTAGTATCAAATAGTCGCACGGTCAGGATGTACCAGATTTGCCAATCATGCATATATCTGAATAAACAAACTCATGATAAATACATACATATATATATACATCCTCATTCAAAACTACATCAGTTCCACAATCCCATAATATAAGTAATCTAGGGTACAATGACTGGGGTGATAAGATAAGTGCGTACAACATTAAGTTATTATATCTAACTAAAAACTACAAGGATCCGCTTCTTTTTTTCGAATTGATACTCCTAATTTATAGTTGTTGTCCTTGCCCGTGGAGTGAGAATTCCTTATCTGCTTTCTACGGTGATGATCACCTCAACGTCGAAAGGAGGGTGATCCCCGTTGCAGGCTTACTAAGGAGTCATAGTCACACATACAAAATATAACAAAGGGGAGTGACACACTTCATTCAAGTAAAAGTAAGAATAGGAGTAGGGCATTAAATTATATTTTAACATAAAGAACAAATACCTTATTTAACCTTCTCAACGAACTATTAAAAATCATTCCTCCTAAGCAATGCATGAATAGGATTATTTTATTCTCTCCGCCACAAATGGCTACGATGACAGACTTAAGAATAAGTTGAGATTATTGTGTCGTATACCACATTAATCTTCATTAATCTAAAGTTGGTCATCCTTACGATATGCAGATGCATGTGGGCCTAAACCTCTTCGCAGCTTTATCAAAATAATAGGGGTACCAGGATCCAATTTCAAATCACAGTGTGCCCTCGGCAACACTAAAATCATCATCATCCTTATTCCACAACATTCCAAAATTGCTCAATCGGTAATGATAACCGTTAGGGTCTTGTCGAGACAGCTAAGTCTGACCAGAGCAGTCTCGGCTATAAGGAGCAACCCCAGGCCATTAGGAGGCTCAAACTCAGCTCACGTACCCCTTAGGTTCGGAAGTCCCTATTATCATGACTTCGGTCTACTTCCATGTGAACCGACCCTTAGATTTCCCAGCTCCCTTTCACAGAAGGGCTCGTAGATTATCCCCATTATAATTTACAAAACACTTTTATGCAAATGATGCATGTCAACTGATTGTTCTAATTCCTATCTCTATCTCACCTTGAAGGCATTGCCTTATTCTCAAGGGGCAGGATCTTATAGTCCCCAATCAATTGTTTTATTATTCAACTCTATACGTATATATTCTCTACATTTAATTATGTATTTTCTACCAGCTTAAACGAGGTTCCTAACATCCAATTAATATCCCTTAAAAACTTAGGCCAATAATTTTATATAAATTAACTACTAACATAATCTCCTCCGATAGTTTTATATTTTATTTCCTTATACTAAGGTTTAAATATAATGGTTTATATATAAATAAAGCTAATTAAATGCTAACTATATTTTTATATAACGTAGAAATATATTGGAGGAAAAAATAATACTTATCATAGGATATTAGATTTTAAACATTTTTATAAAATAATAGGTGATTCCCTTTATTTCCTTCAAATTTATTAATTGGATACCCCCTATATTTACTATGTGGAAATATATCTGTATGACTTAAATTTATTAAATAGGATCCTATTTTAAAACCTTTTCCTACGGCTCCTCGTGTAAATACTATAATCCTTATAATTTATGTAAAGGTATTTAATTTTACATTTCCAACAAAATTTGTTAACGTAATTCATAAATAAATACGTATATATTTTTGGACACCTAAAATTTATATATCACACTCCACCTAAAATTAATCAATTTAATCTCTAACTAATCCGATTATCAATTTATAATTATATAATATTTTACCTACATTCAAATTTAAATATAACCACAGATAAATTTATACTATCACATAGTTGATAAAATTTTATTCTAGAGTAAAGAGCTCTAGAACTATCCCTATAAACAGTTAAATTTCATCCAAAATAAAATTAAGATATAATTAAATCCAACCCCTAAATTTATCACATAATTAATAAATTTCATTGTAGAGCAAGAGGGCTCTAGAATTACTTCTATACTCTACTTGAGTCTCCTCCCCTTACATGGAATTTGAAGACCGATGTAATTTTCTTTAATTTCTCCAACGAAGTCACGAGCTTTACCGCTGCCTTCCGTCTGCCTGTCGTGGCTCCAAAAGGTGATTTTCAACTTGCTCTAAATTTTCCAAAAGATTGAATTGCAATCTGCAATTCAATCTCTTTCCTCCCCTTTTATACTAAATATATGGGTAAAGGTGGCAATAACAAATGCGCGTTGTATTGCATCTTTACCAAATGTCTTTTAAATTATTATTATTATTATTATTATTATTATTATTATTATTATTATTATTATTATTATTATTATTATTATTATTATTATTATTATATTACATTTCACTAACATGCAAAATTATTATAGAATTATAAACAATAAAAGATGGCCTCTAAATCATATCATTACTTAAACTTAAATCACTAATAATTCAAAAGCAAATCAAAATATCTATAACTTAGCCAAAATAAAGAAAGTAAAAGTACAAAAAAAGAAGTCAAAAACACAAGGAAGTAGAAATAATCCTCCTAATCCTAAGTTTGAAATTCTAATCAAGCATCAAATCACTAATACATCAAGCTTAAGGATCATCGCCTATGTAATGATCATCTTCCTGAACTTCATCATCAGCTACATCAGGAACTTCCAAATCATCGAAAGGTGCACCACCACTAGCTTTAGTATTATCATCATCTCCAACTTGAACCAAATCTTCTTCCTCCAACTCCAAATCTGAGTTTTAATTTTTACCATTCTCCATTATCCACTCATCATCAGAAGGAATATCCTCTATGTCAAAGTTTTCTTCTTTCCTAAGTTGCTTCTTCTTGCTCCGTCTCGAATTAGCCATGACAAACACAACATCATTCATGGTCTTTTGTTTCAGATGATTCCTTCTCTTGGTATGGACCTAAGCAAACAATTATAAAATCATATTATGGTATTAAGAATAGGTATTACATTTTAGAAATGAAATATGCTTAGTACTACTACTTACCATCTCAAAGGCACTCCAATTGCGCTTGCATCCAGAAAAGCTACATGTCAAGCTCAAAACACGAATTGCGAATTAACATAACTCTGGATGTTTATAACCATAAGATTCCCACCATTGTGCTAGAGTTTTATTTTTAAGACCAAGTTGAGCCACTTTACTACCAAAATATTTTGACCTCCTTTTAAAATCCTCAAGTTGGCCATTAATCTTATTTACTAATGAATGTCTCCCACCATTCTTTCAAGACAATCATAAAGGCCATGTTTCACTTCAATATCAGCCTTAAAGTTAGAACTGTAATGCAACATTAGGTTTAGATAGCAGTCAGCATCATGCAAAGGCCTATGCAATTGATTGTCCCACCTTTCATTAATAATCTCCTATAGAGGCATATAACTAGATAATAAGAAGAAAAGAATTTAATTATTTTTCATTTTCTAATATAAGAGCTAATGTTATATAATATAATCAATAACATATTTGATATTATATAATATAATCTATTATACCTTTTCTTTGTACCATTGAAAGCTTTTTCTATCTTCTCCTTAGCTTAGTCCATCTCTTCATAAATGATTCTTATTGCAGGCTTCTCATCTGAGTCTACCAAATACAACACTTTAATTAGGGGATAAACACCCCTCAAACAATTCAAAATATTTTTCCAAAGCTCCTTATCCATCACCAAGTTTTCAACATACTTTCCATCCTTAGTTTTGGCCAATTAACTAGCTTTCCATTAATCAGATGATCACATTCTTATCAATGCCCATTATTATCATTTAAGAAACCCAAAGTCAAGTAAGATGTAGTAAATCGGGTGATGGCAGGTCTTATAAGATCCTTTCCATTAGTAAAATAATGCAATAAGGAAATCAAAATACTCCTAGAGTAAATGTAAGTTGTAACTCTTTTACCACTTGCCATTGTCTCTTTATGAAGTGGTAACTTCTCAAAATCCTCTAGCATTAAGTCAATGCAATGCACTGCACAAGGTGTCCAATAAAGCTTCTTCCTCTTCTTCATCAAGAGTTCTCCAGCTACCTTGTAATTTGCAACATTGTCTGTGACAATTTGGACAACATTGTCGTCACCAATCTCTTCTACAACATCATCTATCTTCTTAAAAATTTTATCAGCAGTTTTAATAATATTAGATGCATCAATAGATTTTAAGAAAATTGTCCCTTTAGGACTATTTACCAAAAAATTGATTATGGTCCTCCTCGCTTGCCAGTCCATCCATTGGTCATGACAGTACATCCTATTTTTTGCCATTCAACTTTATGTTGCTCCAAAACTTGCTTGGTCAGTTCTACCTTTTGCTTTAACTACTTCACTCTAACCTCATGGTAGGATGGTGGCTTGAATCCTATACCATGTCGGGCAATCATTTCACACATTTTGTAAAATTCTTCGCTTTTGACCACATTAAAAGAAATTGCATTATTGTATAAAAATGAAACAACTTCTAGGCATGCCTCCTCCCTCAAACTTGCCTTGAAAATGGAATTAATAGTATCTTGAGAGCTTACACCTTTTTTTTTAAAAGTTCTGCTGGATGAGTTTCTTCTTACCTTTTCCTCTTTTCGATTTCATCCAAAGATGAATCCATCTTTATGCCTCCTTTTACTTCTAACTCTTTTGAGTTTGCCTTTTCAATAACCTTATCTTGCATTGAAGCAATAATTCCCCACATTTGTTACTTAACATTGTCAGGGACTACAATGTAAGCTCCAACATCCTTCTTTGTCCCAGCCAAATGATGTTTGAAGCGATAAACCCCACCTTTGATCACATTTTCACAATATTTACATTTGACTATTTTTGAATCTCCATCAACGGAAATACCATGCTTCCACCCCACACTCATTCTCATTGCAGTAGCATTCTTATGGTTTTTTGAAGCTCTAACAGTAATGGAAATTGATGATGCAGCAGCTTGCTTATTTGTTTTTCCTTGGTCAACTCCACCAGCCTTGTTACCACCAATGGAGGAACCACCATCATCCATTTTTTTAGTTTAATTTTGAACTAAATACAGCCAAAAAATTTACAATCAAATAGAGATAAGGTAGAACAAAATGAGGGGGTGATGTTTGGGGAAAAAGTTACAGGTTTAGTGAAGGAAAAGTTAAGGCGCTTAGAGACTTAAATAAGCAAAGGGTGATGTTTGGGAAAAGTTACAAGTTCAACAAAGGAAAGTTAAGGCTTTGGAAACTTAAATAAGCAAAGAGTGAGGAGATGACGCTTTAGGAAGTGAAGAAAAGATGAACCCATTTCTTCTAGAGTCACAACTACTAAGTACTAACAGTGGAGAAGTCATGGTCCATTTGCTGGAAATGAAAGACCATATTGAAATCATGCTTCATTCGAAAACATTGTGACCCATTGGCAAAGTCACAATTTTTTTTTCATTTCAATATGGTCCTGACCCATTTGGTCGACCCGTTTTTCACTTTAATACCATTGAGACCCGCTTGACCCGACCAAGGTTCAGGTGCGACCCGTTTTTTCCCTTGTTTGTTTTTGTCGCGACCCGTTTTTTGCCCTATTTCTTGGTCGTAACCTGCTTTTGGGTATCTCATATTTGGATTGAAGATCCAAATAAGTGAGCATGAATGTTTCACCATGTGCCCACATTTGTATGTTCCAGAACGACGCTTCCACTACATTCCCAATTAGCTCCATTTTTGTTTAAGTTTCAGCACGCGTGATGAGCCCCAACTCATGGTATTATGTGTGTTTACGTTTTTTCACACGATTTTAACAACACTGCTTAAGAGAAGGTTAAAAGAAATCCAATGTAGTATTTTTGGTTAGACCAACCATAAGAAACAAACCTGCCTGGTGGCCAAGTGGCAAGGTTGTATGTTGCAAGCAGGTGAGGAAGTGGGTTCTTTCATGAGGAGTGCAAGGAAGTGGGTCGCTAGGCAAAAGCGGGTCATGAAATGGGTTTGCTGCTAGCCAAGGGGGTCATGCTAGTGGGTCTACTACTGACCAACTGGATGATGCAAGTGGTGGGCAACAACCTGTTCTTGGATCAAGGAGTCCTTCTAGTGGTCCACAAATGTTTACTTGTGAGATCTATTTGGTCAATTTGAGCACCCTATGTAATGTATTTTGTTTACAATTATGATGGTTATTTTTTGGATTACTGCACCAAACAGATGTTAATTCTGATCATTAACTTTTATGTATGCAATTATATATCAGTTCTTAGTTTACAATTACTCATACTTATTTTTTGTTGTTGTTCAATCCCTGTATAGATTATATGCGGTTTCAAAACTGAACCACAACAAAACTATTTCAAAACTTAAGTTATTCGAGCATAGTTTCCCACAAAATATGCAATATAATTTAAATGACATAAAAATAAATTATACTCAAAAGGGTCCTCAAATTCATAAATGTCCACTTCAATACATAATACATTAATATTTGAACACAAAAGGGTTACACTAAAATTACGTATGGTAAGGTCCAACTTTAGTTATTTAAACTAAAACCCAAACAAAATGCAAGCATAACCACCATTAACCCCAACCTTAAATATACTATTACATTTAATCTCCTAACTTCCATATCTAAATCATCCACCTTCTTTGATATACTCTTCATCCATTCTTCATCATTACATTCAGCATCATTCATCACTAATGTAACTTCATACTCCTCTCCAATAGTGTGATTGTACCACATGAAAAAGCCACATCTATCTTCCACCTACATACACTATCAACACTGTTAAAACACCTCTAAAAAATTACACAAACACAAAACTTCAAGCATATTAATCATATTACCTTCAGTTTTGGACATCCATAGAAAAGTCTTCCAAGATTCCTTTTAGCAGCTGAAACCCTTATAATATCTTTGTATTTGCATAAGCATCTCACCTGCTTATTATTATTATTTTTTTGAATACTTTATGACATTCTTGATTTCCCTCCAACAATGTTGGCTCCCACTTGAGTTTCCCAAATTCCCCCAATTTCTCTATTGCAAAATTAGGGTTACAGGTAAAGGAAATTTTCTGAAATCCTGGGCGTTTTTAACTGATGAACATGATGTATACATGCAAGCACCCAAATCGGTTATACAATTACCAAAAAACGTCATTTTATTACACCTAGCCTTCCAACGTGGCATTTAACACCACACATCATCACGTCGCTAACGAACATTACCCCCAGAGACTAACATGAAAGACGGATAACAAAGTCAGGGACTAACAGCTTAATTTATTTAACTCAGGGACTAAAATAAAATTTCATAAAAACCTATAGGACTAAAGTGATAGTTCACTCAATATCACTCATCATCATTAACATCATTAAGATCTATAAATTCTTACAACATTAGTAAAAGGTCAAATTCAAACTCGTGAATCTAGAGCAACTGGACAAACTTGAGTGGAGAAGGAAAGAGGAAGCAATCAAAGAACCTAATTTGAATGAAACTTCCCAAGTTTCTCAAAGAGGACTCTCGGGTTTGGCTAGATTAGGCACAACAACATTTTGTTGCTCAAGATATCTATGGTTCGAAAAAGATGTCTTTAGCTTCATTCTACCTTAACAGTGAAGTCAACCATTGGTGGCATTGGTTCTTGCTTGCAAACAGAAAAAGAAAGATCACATAAAAGTTGTTTATGAATGGGTTATTACTATGCTTTGAAGAAATCGAATACAAGGATGAAAACGAGACAATTAGAAAACCTCATCAAACAAATAAGAAGAGCCTTCATCACTTGCTCTAACAAAGGATCACCCATAACATAGCTAATGCATTATCACAACATCTATCAATGGAATCAAATTCGGATGACATTGTAGTCAAGTTAACTGTCATCTCATGTCTTGTATGGGCTTTATAGGAGGACAAGGTGAAACTTTAAGAGAGAATGAATGATGAGATCATTCTATAACATTTTTATCTCAAACTAGACCTTAAGGACAAGGTGCACGTTTAAGGAGGGAAAGAATGATGGCTCATGGAGGTTCTATACCAATTATCAAACATCAAACGAGGTAACTATAAAAGATCAATTTCTATCCCCATCATTAACAATATGCTAGATGAGTTACATGGTATCAACTATTTAAGTAAACTCGACTTATGATTTGGATACCACTAGATACGAGTCCATACTAACAGTATGTATAAGATGGCTTTCCAAACTCATAGCGACCATTGTGAATATTTGGTTGTCATTCGGATTATGCAACGCTTCATTGGTATTTAAGGTTACCATGAATGAAATATTTCAACCCCATCTTCATAAATTCATTTTGATTTTAGTTGATAATATTATAATTTATAACACCACATGAGACCTCTATAAGGAGCATCTAAAAAACTACTTTAGTCATCTTGTAAAAGCACCAATTTTTTAATGAAACTCGAAAAGTACCATTTTAGACAAATAGAAGTTAAGTACTTAGGACATTTTATCCTATGAATGGGTGTTTGAGTTGACCCATGAAAAATTAAGGTCACGAAAAACTGGTCAAGGCCCATGACCACCACATCACTTAGGGGGTACTAAAGTCTCACAAGTTATTATCGAAAGTTTGTATGACACACGGAGAAATTGGTCAAACCTCTGACAATTATTAAAGAAAGGATAATTTAAGTGGGAAAATGAAGTTAAACACGCCTTTAAGGACTTAAAAATAGCCATGACCACCACACCAAGACTTGAACTTCCAAAATTTCATGAGAATTTTGTGATTGAGATTGACGCATTAGGATCAAGTATTGAGGCTATCTTATCTCAAAATGGGTGACCTATAACATATTTGAGTAAGGAAATAGGTGATAAAAAGTTTTGGTCAACATACAAGAAGGAGATGCTAGCAATATTGGAAGTAATCCAAGAATGGCGGCCTTATAGTTTGGGTCAGGAATTCTAGACTTAAATAGATTAGAAAAGTCTTCGACACTTTCTTGAACAAAGACTCATCATTAGCGATGGCAAGAAACTCATATTTGCCCCACCTAACCTTACCTCGCCTATATTTTAATGGGAAAAGTCCGAGTTGACCGAGGTCGACGACAGGTTTAGGTAAAACTTGATTTTTGAAAGCAGGGACGGGGACGAATATAGGGACACTAATACTTGCCCTATCCCTGCCCTCGAATCCGCCCCACTAAATAAAATTACTAAAATATCCTTATTATTTTAAAAATATTATATACACTAGTAAAATTATAAAAGTAATGAACTATATAAATTTTAAAAATATATAGTAATATAATAAATTATAAAAGAATTAAAATAAAAATATAAAAAACTAGGGACTAGTGCAAGATGGGTTTCCTTGACCTTGATTAGGGATGAGGATGGGGTTTAAAATTTTAAACTTGACAGTGACAAGGATGGGGATGGAGACGGGCATTGGGTGTTGGGGGACAATGGCAAGAAACATGAAACCCACCCCAAATCTTCCTTAATGCCATACCTAATCATCATCCTATAATAACAAACTATTAGGCTTAAACTATGAGATTATTTATAAGCTAGGGAAGACCAATAAAGCAATTGATACGTTATAAGGAATCTACAAAAAAAATTCAAATTTAGATGAGGTTGAAGTGGAGGAATCAAATTTGGATGGGGCTGAGGTTGAGTTATTCGCCATCTCATGTCATATATGGATTTTATGAAAAAATATTGCTTAAGAAACTAAGGTAATCACAAAAAAATACTAATAGAGGAGATGGATATCATGTGAGAAATGATTGTCTTTAGTTAGATGGGAAGATCATTGTGCTTGTTGACACAAAATTACATAACAACTTGCTATATGAGTTCTATTGATCACCTTTGTGAACACCGAATTATGTTCGAGGATTTAAAACCCAAAATAAATTATTTTGTTTTTAGTCAAAAGGTGATTTAGTCTAAAATAGTTTAAAAAAAATCAAAATAAAAGTAATGGAAAAAATAAAACAAAAGAAATAAATAAACAAATAAACAAAAAGCGAAAAAAGAAAAGCGAAAAAAGAAAAGAATCAGAAAAGCAGAAGAATAGAAAAAGGAAAAAGGAAAAAACCCACCAAAATTCAAAAAAAAAGATGTCTATATAAGGGGAGGGGCACTTGGAGTCTTAGGGGGAGTTCAGAATTTTCTAAGGGAGGACCTCAGAGACTCTCTACTTCTGCATCCAATTCAGCCCTTAACCTCCATGGAACCAGTTCTTCATCATCTTCCAATGGAGGTTAGATCCAACTTTTATTCCGCTTAAGTTTCTTGCTTCTTCTCGGATTTTCGAGATCATTTTCATCTCTATTTTTCGTTTTCATATTTGATCGATCAAATAATCTCCGATTTCGATGATTTTTACTGCGTTCTCTTTGTAGTTCTCTCTAGTTTCGGGAATGATATTATTCATCTAATTTGGATCTGAAATGAAATTTCTATCGCCTGATTACCGAAGCATGTTCGTCCTGGTACGCAAATGACCCTAGCTTGTTTGATTTGTGCATAACTTGCTCATTTTTGGTTGCATTTCTGTCAAACTTGTTTTGTTTGATTCCTATAATCCATATCTTTCAATTTTTTGGTGAAAATTTTTCAGATCTCCCAAAAAATATTTTCTAAAAATTCCGAGATTTGAATTCAAATTTTGGCACCAAAATGTCTTGTGTTCTTGAGGTTCATTTTCGTTTCTGTTTTTTTTTTCATTTTTCATTGACCAAATGATCTCCAATTACAGTGATTTTAATTTTTTTCTTTTTTTCTTTCTCTCTAGTTTCTGGAATGATATTATTTGTCTAATTTGGATCTGAAATGAAATTTCTATCGCTTGATTACCGAAGCATGTTCGTCCTAGTGTGCAAATGAATCTCGCTTGTTTGATTTGTGCATAACTTGCTCATTTCTAGTTGGATTTCTGTGAAACTTGTTTTGTTTTATTTCTATAATCTATATATTTCAATTTTTTGGTTTCAATTTTTCAGATCTACCAAAAAATATTTTCTAATAATTCTGAGATTTGAATTCAAATTTTGGAGCCAAAATGTCTTGTGTTCTTGAGGTTCATTTTCGTCTCTGTTATTTTTTTCATATTTAATTGATCAAATGATCTCCGATTTTAGTGATTTTCATTTTTTTCTCTAATTCTTTCTCTCTAGTTTCTGGAATGATATTATTTGTCTAATTTGAATCTGAAATGAAATTTCTATCGCTTGATTACCAAAGCATGTTCGTCGTGGTGTGCAAATGAACCTAGCTTATTTGGTTTATGTATAACTTGCTCATTTCTGGTTAGATTTTTGTCAAACTTGATTTTTTTGATTTCTATGATCCATATCTTTCAATTGGTCCATTTTAATTTTTCAGATCTACCAAAAAATATTTTTGAAAAATTCTGAGATTTTAATTCAAATTTTGGTGCCAAAATGTCTTGTGTTCTTGAGGTTCATCCTTGTCTTTGTTTTTCATTCTCATTTTTAATCGGTCAAATGATCTCTGATTTTGGTGATTTTTATTGTGTTCTCTTTGTATTTCTCTCTAGTTTCTGGCATGATATTATTTGTCTAATTTGGATCTGAAATGAAATTTCTATCGCTTGATTACTGAAGCATGATCGCAATTCTTTTCCTCAATTTCAAATCAAGTCAAGTTTATTTTAAATCAAGTCCAATTCTTTTCCTCATGTTCAAATTAAGTTTATTTTATTTTAAATCAAGTCCAATTCTTTTCATCAAATTCAAATCAAGTTTATTTTATTTTAAATCAAGTCCAATTCTTTTCATCAAATTCAAATCAAGTTTATTTTATTTTAAATCAAGTCCATTTATAATTCTAAGTCTCACGCAATGAGCTTTAAATGGGAAACTGGTGGTTTCACTGCTGTTCAATATGTAGAGATTCATATAGGCCCTAGTGTAGCCTTAGTTGCCTTGGACCTTGTGCATATGTAGACTAAGAGTTCCCCTTGAATAATAAAATCTTTCAAAATATCATTTTAGGAATCACAAGTCTCACGTGATGAGCTCTAAATGGGAAACTGGTGGTTTCACTACTGTTCGATATTTAGAGATTCATATAGGTCCCAGTGCGGCCTTAGTTGTCTTGCACCTTGTGCATATGTGGAGTAAGAGTTCCTCTTAAATAATAAAATCTTTCGAAATATCTTTTTAGGAATCACAAGTCTCGCGCGATGAGCTCTAAATGGGAAACTAGTGGTTTCACTGATGTTCGATATTTAGAGATTCATATAGGCCCTAGTGCAACCTTAGTTTCCTTGCACCTTGTACATATGTGGACTAAGAGTTCCTTTTGAATAATAAAATATTTCAAAATATCTTTTTAGGAATCATAAGTCTTACGCGATGAGCTTGTCGCAACCGTAATTTCGATGAACTCGCTAAAATTTTAAAAATGAATTGATTTGATTATGTGGAGTCGCCACCAAATTTTTATTTAAAGGAAAAAGATTTGGAAAAAACCCTAACTTGAGGATGAGATTCGAAGTTCGGGAGTCAGTTACGAGTGGGGAAGGTGTTAGGCACCCCACTCGCCCGTTCCGAAGAACAATATCCTTAAACTGAGTGTGTGATTATTTGAAACTTGTTTGATCCCTTTAATTAGCGTGAAAATAAATACTTGATGAAGGTTAGCCTAACGGGACTTGATTTCACCCTCATTCTTCGAACGGTGTTTGAATCGAAAATCAAATGCATTGTTGTTTTTTTTGGAAATATCCTAAGGGTGCAATCCCAATCCACATATGCACAGGGCCCAAGACAACTACGGCTGCACTTGGACCCATACGGAGCTCTAAACAACGAACAGTGGAAAAAGCTACCAGTTCGTTTTTAGGGCCCATTGTGTGAGATTAAGAAAGCAAAAACGAGATTTTTATTTAATTGAAAACAAAGCAAAGGAGGGGCAATCTCAATCCACATATGCACAGGGCCCAAGACAACTACGGCTGTACTTGGACCCATACAGACCTCTAAACAACGAACAACAGAAAAAGCTACCAGTTCATTTTTAGGGCCCATTGCGCGAGATTAAGGAATGCAAAATGGGTTTTTATTTGCTTGAAAACGAAGAGAAGGAGGAGAAATCCTAATCCACATATGCATAGGGCCTAAGACAACAACGGCTGCATTTGGACCCATACAGATCTCTAAACGACGAACAGCAAAAAAAGCTACCAGTTCGTCTTTAGTGCCCATTGCGTGAGATTAAGGAAAGCAAAAAAGATTTTTATTTAATTGTTTTCTTGATTTGTAATTATCGGAAGCGCGTGGGCCTAATCGGACACTTTTAGAGAAAAGGAATTAGTTGACTTGAAATTTTATGGAAAATTAAACTTGATTTAGTTGGAGAAAGAGAATCTAAAAGAAATTGGACTTGATTTGGGAAAAGGGTTTGATGTTATTTGAAAATAAAAAAAAAATGGTTGGGGCTGATTTGCACATATGAAAAGTTGAGGGATTGTTTTGCAAATATGGGGAATTCTAGGGACTGTTTTGCAAATATGGGGAAACTTAGGGACATATTAGCAATTTTTTAAAAGGTTTGAGGACTTTATTAAAATTGCAACCAGGCCTTCTTCTTCCTTGGCGTCCCACAGCTGTCTCTTTCCGCACCAGCCTTTGCTCGCTTCTTGCCCTGAAAATTCCGACGAGCTGGGGTCGGACCTGGTATCCATGGGGAAGGCTGATTTGATTCAGTCCGAGGCCGCAACCTCCACTGCCGCTCCAGTGACGGAGACTCATCAGACCAGGGGGGAGTCGCGGCGAAGCCCTTCGAGGTTGTCGCCACCGAGGTTGCGCCGGTTCTACCTGTGCTCCACGCATTCCCTTTCGCCTGCGAAGACCAGAAGGGACGGTGGCCACAATCCGAGTTCGTGAATCCGATTCTGCTTCTGAATTTGCACCTGTGCCCCGAACTTCTCTGTGACTCGTCCCTCGCGCCACTACCATGAGTCGATCACCATTATACCAGCGTTAGGGGTGAGACGCACCGTGTCCCTAAACGAACGCCGCACGGGGTGGAATCGGTCGGAGCCGGTGCGTGCCGTACTTGGTAAAGCTGGCGTGGCGGTGTTCCGGCGAGCCGAGCACACGCGTGCGAAGGTTGCTGCTCCCCGTCTTCCTCGCGCCATCGACCATTATCATATCGGATTCGCGGTGGGTGATTCTTTGGATGGTCGTCGGAGAACTTGCCGCCTCGGCAACGTATAGTAACAATAAAATGATGGTGTGTGGGTTTTAACGTGCATTTGCAGTGTTCAGTCCAACATTTCAATAAGCCCAAATCAAGGACTCAGTATACATTAGTGAGAGTCGCGTTTTCATTCGGCCGATTCGATTTTATATTAATGGATTATGCGGATTCAATCATGTGAGAAAACAGGGTGCGTAGATTTACTGTATAATCCCCTAGTCAGTGAAGAAGAAGCTACTAACCTTAGCAATGCCAACGGGGAGCTAGCGCTGCGTGAGTGTATTCTCTAGATGACGATTGAATGTCCTCTCCCTCCTTGGAGTCCAGAGCCCCTATGCCAGCTATATTCCCCTCTTTCAATCCCCCAAAAGTCAATCCGAAAAAAGAGACCCTTGAGATGGTTGCCCTTTCTTTATTTATAGCCTTTCCAAAAACCTTTTCTTTTTCTCCATTTTATTTCCATTTCCATTTTATTTTCATTTTCTCACTTCATTTTTTATTTGTTTTATTTAGATTTTATTATTATTGTATATTTATACTTATTTCTATTCTTTTTTACTTTTATCTTTCAATTTTTAATTTTTTAACTTTATTTTCAGATTTCTATTTTGTTTTTGCTTTTAATTTTTTAAATTTCTTTTTCAGATCTTTAATTATTTTTATTTTTTCATATTTTTATTTATTTTTTATTCTTTTTCCAGATTTTAATTTCTTAATTATTTTTCAGATTTTTTAATTTTTAATTCTTTTTCAGATTTTTAATTATTTTTTATTTCTCAGATTTTTAATTTTTGTTTTATTTTTCAAGTTTTTAATTTTTTAATTATTTTCCAGATTTTTAATTTTTTAATTATTTTTTAATTTATTATTATTTATTTATTTATTTATTATTTATTTATTTATTGTTGCTTTTCCTTTTAACTTTACGTTGTATATTTTTTGGCTTTTTGTTGACTATTATTATTATTATTATTTCCATTTTATTTTTTTATGTACCTTTTCGTTTTTTGTTTTCTGCTTTTTCTTGTTTCGCTGTTTTCTCTGCTTTTCTTGATTGTTCACATAAATAAAATGAAGAATGGGGGCCTCAGACATAATTGGGTGTTTACAGAGCTCTAAATGGGAAACTGGCAGTTTCACTGCTGTTTGATATTTAGAGATTCATATGGCCCCAGTGCAGCCTTAGTTGTCTTGGACCCTGTGCATATGTGGACTAAGGATCCCCTCGAGACATTAAGAATACTTTCAAAAATCATCCCTTAAATTCTTTACCTCTGAAGGTCAAGCCTTTAAACTAGAACTGCGTAAGCCTTGAGTTTCCCATTGCACCAGGGAATATGTAGGAGCAGGATCAAGTCCTGTCTGACTATCTTCCACCAACCTATTTATTTTCATTCTAAACTAAAGGGATCAAACAGTTTTCAAAAACAGCAAAAATCGCACACTCAGTTTAAGGGTACCGTTCTTCGGAATGGGCGGGTAGGGTGCCTAACACCTTCCCTACTCGTAACCAACTCCCGAACCTTGATTCTTCCTTAAGTTAGGGTTTTTCCAAACTTTTTTCCTTAAATAAAACTTTGGTGGCGACTCCACAAAAAAATCAATAAATTTATTTTAAAAATTTTAGCGAGTTCTCCGTCTCGTCGTAATTACGGTTGCAATAGATGACGACTTCACTAGGGACTTTAGAGAGTCAAACCCGTTTGATTGAGTGTGCACTGTATCAATCCCTTTCCTATTTATTTGCACAATTTATTTGTCTGTTTATTTGTTTATTTATTTATTGTGCAACCCTAGGGTAGACGAATGATAAATTGTTATATATATTTTGTTGCGATTTCCCCAATTGCAGGTATCTCAATAATTTGTGTGCCTCCACACATCACATATATGCATTTATCTAATGAGTGGGGCCCTATACCCGGGTTTAAGTGCAACTTAGGACTAAAGGGATCTAGTGGTGTGACGCTAGAGCTTACGTCCTGCGTGACTATCATGACAATCCCAGCTAAAGTGTGTCCTATCCATGATGTCCTGCAACTAGTGGCTACTTCTACTGTTGTGGCAAACATTATGGACTGGAACTTGGCTCTAGTGACCTCTACACCTTAGGATTACAAACCACCTTTGAGAGGTTGATGCATTAAAGGCCATAGATCCTTAGGACAAGTGACCGACATAGGAGGCAAGGAGGGCACACACCCCTTTCATGATACATGGTTCACATACTGCTTTTCGGTATTTATTTAACAGAATCATCCAAGATAGCAGAGGGGAGATGAGATCTGAAATTGGAAATATAGAAAATCAAGAAAAATAAAAACTTCTAGGAAAAATTGGAAAAATAATTTTAAAAATATTGAAAATATGAAAAGATGCAAAAAGAGAGAAAATGAAATTCAAAAGAAAACTTAAAGAATGTTTTTAGAAAATTTTAGTAAAACTAAAAAGATTTTCAACAAAACCAAAGGTTTGTAGCAAAATAAAAAATACCCAAAATTCGATAAATAAAAAATAAGGTTGCTAAGAAATCAAGGCGTATAAATAAAGCAACACTTATTTTTTTCAAAATAGTCAAATTTCAAATCTCTAAAATTATTTGTGCCTAACATTCAGTCATTCATAAAATTATCATTAAAAAAGAAAGATTTCAAAAATCATTCCATACCTGTTTCATTTTTCATACTTATTGAAGTACAAACATCTTTATCATGACTTTTGCATTCAAACTGCATCTACAAAAAAAATTAATTTTAACTTTAATAGAAAAATTGGAGAAAGACAACTTCCTCGACATCCTTATAGGACCCGATCACAGTCAGGAGTCATGAATGAGCTGGAAAGAAAAAATGAGGAACTAAGAAACGAGGTCCGAACATTAAAGGATCAAGTGGCTAGGTTGATGGAAGCCATCCAATAATCTAAACAAAAGGATGTTCCAGAAGAACCCGTGGCCCCATTATACCCTCCTGGCTTCAGCCACAAAATCCTTCACCATCGATCATGCCTCCACAAACTGAAGGGGTTCATTCTGGGTTTCCTCATGGGCATGCACCCTTATTCAGCCAAACACAAACCTAAACACAAAACTCACCTTCAAACCCCACAGAAATTCCTTACCCCATTCCAAACACCGCCTCACAAGCCTACCAAACAGTTGTTGGGGGGACGAATCCAATGTTCACCCAAGGGCCTCACCCTATGTACATACCATCCTCTTACCCTCACAACATGCCAGGAGAATACCCAAACCATCCTTTTAAGGAGGATACTAAAAAATGGAAAACCCTAGAGGAAAGGATCTGGACAATCAAAGGAAGTGCATATGATGCCAGAGAAGCATCCGATTTGTGCTCAATCCCATATGTGGTCATTCCTCCTAAATTTAAGGTTCCTGAATTCGAGAAATATCAAGGAACTAGTTGCCCAAGGAACCACCTGGTCATGTACTGCATAAGAATGGCTGCCTATGCTCACGAGGATAAGCTGCTTGTCTATTTCTTTTAAGACAACTTAACTAGGGCAGCCGCCAACTGGTATACTCAACTGGAACGGACACATACCATTCATGGAAGGATTTGGCGGATGCATGCCTAAAACAGTACAAGTATAATTTGGAGATACCACCTAACAGAATACAGCTCTAGAACATGGCTAGGAGATGAGACCTTCAAACAATATGCTCAACGATGGCGAGAGTTAGTAGTTTAGGTGCAACCCCCGTTGTCTGAAAAAGAATTGGTCAGCTTATTCATTGACACACTTCAGGACCCTTTCTACTACAAAATGATTGGAAGTATGACCGCTAGTTTTTCTGATGTTGTCATTATAGGGGAAAGAATTAAAGGTGGCATGCATCATGGAAAGATCGCACATAAGTCCACAAGGACAGTTAATACTCTCACTGCATCTGGAAAGAAGAAGGCAGGTGAAGCTTATAATGTGGCTTCTGGTCTAGGCCAACACACTTCGCAGATGGCACCGTATAGTCTAGCTGGCTTCCAACCATCACCATATTCACCTTATACACCATATCCTTACATCGCCGCCACCTACCAAATACCCTACCCTCCAACTTAGAATTATCCAATGCAAATCCGACCACCCACACCATACATGATCCAAACACAAGCCATAAGCCAGAACCCTAGCTAAAGCCAAAAGAAGGTGAAGAAACCTGTCCAATTTGATCCATTCCAATGACCTACACTGAGCTGCTGCCTCACTTGATCCAGAACTCTATAGTGGTTTCTTACCCTCTAAAACCTCAACAACCACCATATCCTAAATGGTATGATGCAAATACCAAATGCGACTACCATGTAGGGTTCATTGGTCATTCAACAGAGAATTGCCAAGTTCTGAAATGTAAGATGCAAAGCTTGATTGATGCTAAACGGCTGGATTTTGGGAAGCTTACTCCTCATATGGGAAATGATCCATCGCCAAATCATGAAGTCCCATCAACCAAGTGAAAGAATTGGGGCAATATGGCGAGGTGCGCCAGGTCAAAGCTATCGAGGAAAGTCATCCAGGATTTGTCATATTTTTCAAAATCAATCTTTCGTAAATAAATCTCAAGGAGAAATACAAAAATTACATTTTTCATGTTTCTTGAGCAGGTGCTTCACATTATTGGCTTTAATTCTTAAAATTTTCCATTCTTTTCATCATTCAGCCCGCTTCTTATCCTACACCTAAAACAATAAATACCTATTGGTGACAATGCTAGTGCTGTAATAAATAATCTTAAACGTCTGATTAATCAAACTCAAAGAAGAAAACCAAATGAGGAAGCAAAATAAGCGACCAGGGATTCTAGATCACCATTCATTGTAATTCCTCTCAAGGAATATCTTGTAATAAAATATTCCACTGGACCAAAGTTCAAATCCAAGCAAAATTTAGGGATGCAAAATAGATCCGCTCAATTGAAAGTCAAAACAGTCCAAGCAAGACCCAAAAGGAGATCAGATCAGTCAAAAATAAAAAGAAAAAGAAAGCCCGCTGGATTAAAATCAAGAAATATTCCATGCAAAATCAAGGTCAAAATTCAAGAAAAAGAAGAAGAAGAAAAACCCACTAGATTAAAATAAAAAATAATCCAGGCAAAAGTAGGGTCAAAAGATAAATCAACAGAGTCATGATCAGGAAAAGTCTTGTTAGATTAAAATTTCAGAAACAATTCAGGAAAAATTGGGATCAAAACAAAAACCCGCTAGGTCGAAAACCCTCGAAGGTAGACTAGGAAAAAGTTAGGACACACAAACAAAAAGCCTGCTAGGTCGAAAACCCTCAAAGGCAACCTAGGCAAAAGTTAGGGCACACAAACAAAAATCCCGCTAAGTCGAAAACCCTCAAAGGATACCTAGGCAAAAGTTAGGGCATAGAAACAAAAGTCCGCTAGGTCAAAAACCCTCAAAGGCGGCCTAGGGAAAAGTTAGGGCACGCAAGCAAAAATGCCCGCTAGGTCGAAAACCTGCAAAGGCGGCCTAGGCAAAAGTTAGGGCGAATAGAGGACCTTCTGGGTTGAAAACTCAAAAGAACAACCCAGGTAGAAATTAAGGTCAACCAGCCAAGAATCCCAGTACAATCTAACATTTCTCCACCTCATGTCTTTTTAAAACTGGGGCAAATTTTTTTGCCACTTCTCAAGTTTGGTTAATTTGACAATCAAGATCATGAAAAGCAGCATTGGCATTTTTCACCAAAAAGGTGCCATTTGGGCAATCAAACCAACATCCTTCGCCCTTTCCTTTCAAATATACTACCTTAAACATCATTTGCAAGAATTCTGCATTTCTCCGGTTGACCATCCAAAATCACTTTGCACACCTCCATGGTACACATGCTAAAAAGAAATGTGAAAAATGTAAAATAAAAAAGATTAATTTTGAAAAGTCATGAAAAACGGATGAATCCTCAACCATAGCAATAAGGCATGATTGTTTCCAAAGAGTCATCCTCCTGTCAGACACAATGCCAAAACAAAAGGAGTGTGTCTTATTCAATGATGTTGACCATTGTTGGCTCTCAAAGATCTCGAGAAGGAAAATTTCAAAGTTGACCAAGAAACCAAGGCACAAAGTCAGTCCAGCTCGTCTTGAATCTTGAATCCCCTTATACCAATTATAAGGTTGTCAAGGAAGGAAAATATCGATGAAAAATGAAAAAATTGAGAGGAAAAAAAGCCTTTTTAAACCATCTCATGGCATGAATTCATCCCATAGCATCCATTTCATCAAATAAATCTTTTCAAGCATCAAAAAGCAATAAATAAGTTAAAACATCTCATCCTCCTACACTTACTCAAGTATCACATAAACATCTGGTCATTCAAACATCGCATCCTTTTTATTCATTCAAGCATCTCATTCGAACATCGCATCAAGACCAAGGAAAATTACCCAAATCAATTATAATTAAAAATATTTCTAAAAATCTCAAAACGGGGCAAACGCTTTGCCCAGAAAAATTTGACTTGAGACCATCCTCAACTCTAGAAAAAATTCAAACGGGCGCAAACATTTGTCCAAAAAAATTCAAATTGAGGCAATCCTCAATTTTAGAAAAGTCAAAACTGGGGCAAACACTTGCTCAGAAAAATTCAAATTGGGGCAATCCCCAATCTATGAAAAATCAAGACTCAAACTAGGGAAAACGTTTTCCCTGAAAAATCCAAATTGAGGCGATCCTCAATTTCAAAAAAAGAAAAAATGAAAAATCCAAACTGGGGAAAAAAATTGCCTAGAAAAATTCAAGTTGAGGCAATCCTCAATTTCAAAGAAGAAGAAAATCAGAACAGGGGCAAACGCTTGCTTAGAAAATTCAAATTGAGGTAATCCTCAATTTCAAGAAAAAAAATCCAAACTGAGGCAAACGTTTGCCCAAGAAAATCCAAATTGGAGAAATCCCTAATCTTTGAAAAATAAAGATTCAAAGTGGGGCAAATGCTTGCCAAAATAATCCAAATTGAGGCAATCCTCAATTTTCAAAAAAAAAAATTCAAAATGGGGCAAAACCCTTGCCCGGAAAAATTCAAATTGAGGCAATCCTCAATTCCAAACCAAGATCCAAACTAGGGAAAACACTTGCTTAGGAAAATTCAAATTGAGGCATTCCTCGATTGCCAAAAATCTTATAAATTGGGGCAAAATGTTGGCCCAAGTTTGTACAAGAGAAAATAATTATCAAATGCTTAAAAAACCTTCGAGTTCAAGGTAGAATCAGCAATTTAAATTAATTCAAGATAAACAAATTTTTCAAAATAAGTTGTCCAAGGCATTTGACGAAAATGTCCATATTCCACCCTCAAGTGCATTCCCAAACACATCATACTATTTTCCACACTTGTCCTAAGAGATCATCCTCTTTCCTGCCTTGACAGGTCATCACTTTTGTGCCTCTGAACTTGGCTTCACAGGTCATTCTATTCTTGCCTTTCTTAACCGGACATCTCTTTTATACTTGTTTGCCAGCCTTGATAGGTCATTCTCCTCTCTACCTGTCCTAACAGGCCATTCCGTCCTCTTCATCTCTTTGCTTGCCCTGACAGGTATCCATCATCTTTCTCTGCCTGTCTGAACAGGCCACTTCTAAATTACCGGTCTTGACAAATCTCTTTTCATTTCATTTTTACATGGCCAATCAACAGACATATTTCATTCTTGCCTTACCAAGCCATTTCTGCATTGCCTGTATTAACAAGTTCCTTTCCTTGCTGGCCCTGCCAGGCCATTACTTGTATCAATAGGTTTCTTTCCTGCCTTACCAGACCATTTCTACATTTCCTGTATCAACAGGTTCCTTCCTTTACCTGCCTTGCTAGGCCATTTCTGCATTACCTATATCAACAGGTTTCTTTCCTTTCCTGCCTTGCCAGGCCATTTCTGCATTACCTATATCAACAGGTTTCTTTCCTTTCCTGCCTTGCCAGGCCATTGCTGCATTGCCTGTATCAACAGGTTCCTTCCCTTGCCTGTCTTAACAGGCCATCTCTGTATTACCTGTCTCAACAGGTTGCCGTTCGTGGCCTGTCTTAACTGGACTTTCTTCATTTCATTTTTCCTGTCTTAACAGGTCATTCCTTCCCACTCCAGTCTTAACAAGATCTCTCATCTTCAGCACTCCGACCTATGATGTCAGGCCTTGCATGTTTAAATTCTAGCACTCTGGCCTATGTTGTCAGCCCTTGCATTTTAACTTTCAGCACTCCGACCTATGATGTCAGGCTTTACATGTTTAAATTCCAGCACTCTGGCCTATGTTGTCAAGCCTTGCATTTTAACTTTCAACACTCCGGCCTATGATGTCAGGCCCTGCATGTTTAAATTACAACACTCCGACCTATGTTCTCAAGCCTTGCATTTTAACTTTCAGCACTCCGGCCTATGATGTCAGGCCTTGCATGTTGAAATTCCAACACTCTGGCCTATCTTGACAGGCCTTGCATTTTAACTTTCAGCACTCCGGCTTATGTATAACACCCTAAAAACAAATACTGATTTCACGCTTAAGTCGATCATTCGGTTCCATTTTTAGTTTGTTATCTCATGATGCAAAATTCATTTTAGAAAATACTTATATGAAAATACGGTAATTTTTTTTTAAAAAATGTTTGATATAAATTGCGAACCTTGTCGATGAAACTTGCGTAGCGGTAAGATACATCATTAAGCAGATTTCTACGTATGTTCAAAACCTTAGGAATACTATACGTTCGCATTTTTCTTTTCGTTTATCATTTGCTTATAATAAATAAACAAGATTCAAGCATAACATACACATCATACAATAATTATACATAACAACTCTTACAGACTAGAAGTCTTAGGCCCGTGAGCCTTATCATATAGTTAGTACAAACGGTAAACTTACAACTATTATACAATATATACATAAGTTAGCTAATACTACATATTAGTAGTTAGGATGCTCGCATCCAATTATTTTTGACATTAGTGCGATGTACACCTCCCAGAGAGAGTGCCTCACGTTTGCTTCAAGTACGTGAACTGCTACCATAATGAATAGCATCCAAGGTGTCTCGAAAAGAGAGTGGGAAGAAGTAGGGATGAGAAACTAAGTTTCTCAGTAGGCTATCTACTTAGTTCTAATGTCATCACTTTAGTCTCAGCCACTTCAGTTTATTTCAGAAATCATTTTTTACATAAAAGGTTACTTTTAATTCTTTGAAAACATTTCTCTGAAGTGGATCAATTTTATTCAAAACATACAACTTAGTGTCTCACCATACATTCTTCTTAACATTCATAACTTTGGGATCACAAATAAGATATCATTTGACATACAATTATTCTATGTCTTAAATTTTGTTCTTTACTACTTTTCTTTGTCTTTATCATTTCTTTGTCCAACCTTTGGGACACTTTATGAATCTAGTTTCACCACCTTTGGGAGAAAACAATTAGACATAGACATGTATTAAATTTGTCAAACAATATCTTCTCACTGACTCTACTCCCACCTCTTACTAAAAATTTAAGGATATGAGTTCATTCCTAGATGATCGTCACCACCACATAAGGGGTGAAGGACTCAATGCCTTCAATAGAAGGATTTTTGGAGCAACCTTTGGCTTCTCTTTAGTAGAGCTTTTTTGGGCCCTCGGATACTAGTGCGCATAAGGCACAAAGAGAGTAGCATTACGTTTTTACATAAAGTTTACTTTAGTGATCCCTTAATCTTTTTAAGTTCATTTTAGTGGCTTCCAAATAATTATGCATGCTCAAACAAATTTCCAACCAATATGGAATGCACATATAGGCTTCGAATTTTCATCTCAATCACCATCATAAACCAATCTAATACATGATCATCATCCTTTCTCATTCATGAGTATCCATCATTTATTCATTCATAGATAGTGAGCATTCATAACTAATAATGAAACTTAATCAGTAAATCACATAGCATAATGTCCATTTTACCTGACCCAATCTAATGCCTCAATTGGTTTGATGTTGAAATCACATAAAGAGGACTTACATCACTAAATCATTCTAGTTACCTCTCCATCCTTTCCTTTTCTCAAATTTATATTTTTTCATTAGGTTTCACGTCTTAGCATCTTAATCTAGGTGGTAGAATGGCACCTTTTAAGTTCTTTACTTTTTGTGTTCTCTTTTGTTCAAGTCTTATGCATGTCCTAATTATTCTAAGTTCAAGTATTAAGTATTTACAAACTTTTACTTATTTAGGATATTTTAAGTAAACATGTGAAATGGTAACTTATACCTTTGTCTGCATTTTTTTAAATTTTTAATTCTTCTTATATCATTCTAAAATTTCTTAAGCTATACACATTAAGATTTTTAAACTTCTTTTCTCTTTACCAACCTAGAATGGCCGAATGTAAGCTCTCGGATCCTAATTTCTTCTAATTCATTTCCTTCAAATAAGTTAATTTAGATTATATGAAGTCTAACTTCTTCATTTGAATCAACTTATATACTTTTAGAACTTCTTCTCACTAAGGTAGGCTATGATCAAATTACTTAGTGAATTAAACTTCAAGTTTTAAGTCATATCCATCTTAACTTAATCATCACTCTAATAAACCTTTGAAATATGTTACCTTGTGTTCTCCTTTTTACTACCTTAATAATTAGGTCTAATTGAATCTTAAACCTTTCAAGTCTCTTTTATTCTAGACAAATAATATCTAAGTAGGAGGAATTTAATTAACTTTTCTTCTAAGTCACTTTATTCTAAATGGTTAGAATGACCTCTTCCCTCCAGTCCATTTTTCAAATACTTGATTATATTTTTGTACATATTAGGATCATTATTTTGGATCTAGTTAAGGATTGAAACTCCTTCTTAGTTAATTTAAAACATGGTAGCCGAGATTTAACCTCTAGACGTAGGTTTCCACAATTTCCTTCTTAACGTAAGATCATTTGCTAAAAAAAATCAATTATTATATTTATCCACATAAAACTTTTTCATACTAAATTAAGTCCTATTCACATAAAAATGGTTATTAATTAGCCCTAATTTATAATTAAAACTTCTTTAAGTTAATTAACTACTAAGTGGCTGAATACTCCTTCTTTTAGGTTTAGGGTTTCCTTCTTCAACCTAACGCTTAGTTGACTTGAAGTCTTAAACCACCAGTTGGAGACTTTACTTTGAGGGCGGGTTTAACGCATTTGATTGAGAATGTCATCAGGTAATCTTAAGTATGTTTTAAGATTGGCATGGCCGAATGTGGGTGGCATTACCCTTGCTTAAGTTATGGTAAATTTCCTAGTTCCCCAGTTTGCAGCTTATTTGAGTTTTGCCACTTAGTGTTTTTAGAGATTTTCTACCCTAAAGCACTAGGCGCCCATATATTCACGAAACTTAACCTTTTAAATATTGACTAAAACCTCCAAATAAGTTATTTACTTGTTGAAAATACTATAGTTATACTTTCACTTAATCACATTTTAGCGCATTTTTTGTCAAAGATCTCTCGCAGGATAAGGCCAAATGCGCTCACTAGGGAGCTTTTAACTCCATTTTGTGTTTGTTTAACTTTGTTTAGGGACGATTTGATTATGAGTTATCCATTTTGGTGACAGCTTATTTCGAGAGCTTGAGAGTTATTCTTTTCAGAAAATTTTAAAATGAAACTAAAGAAACTTTTGCTTAGAAAAAACTAGGAGTTAATGGTGAAAGCTTAGCCTCATTGGTGTTAAGGTAATTTCTTGATAAGCTTCGACGGATGAATTTTCGCGCCAACTTGGTTCCGATTTAACTCGTTAGGTTTGTGCAGCTCACTGCTTGCCTATTCAGGTCATTACGCGTATTTCATCCATGTCATTTGAGTAGCTACAGAGTGATGGCCATGATGGAGTCGTAAGGATTGCCATACTAGGATTTTACTAGCCACTTTTGAGCTACTGAGTACATCGGTTGCTTGATAGCTTTCTGGCCTTCAATAGTCGAAAGGAGAGCAACACAGAAGAAGCTTATTATAGTTAACTTTGTCCACCTAACTTAACATATGCATGCTCAGATGCAGGAGATGAAATCCAACGCACATATGAGTCGCTTCATAGCTTCAAAATCTGTCTTCACGTATGAAAATCCACAAGGATAAAACTTTTAAAGCGACATCATAGCGAGGCATGAAATATCATCCGACATAGTAGTATTTTTTCCAAGCCACGAGTTGATTTTAAACGATCCTACTCCAAGATCACTAAATAATCTTTCAGAATCAGCTTAAGCAAAGCATTTTCTCAGCGAGAGCATAAAGCTTTAAATCGAAAGCTTAAAAATAACAATTTACCAAACAAATCCAGATTGAATTCGCCATTCTAAGCTTTCGCGTCTCCTCGAATTCTTTACCTTCGTAGGATCCAGACCTGTGAAGCGGAGCATACATGGTTTAGCCTTATCGTATGGTGTGATTCCCGGTAAATCACCTTTTACGGAGAATCCAGCTAGGAGGCAGGGATCAAGTCTGTAACAGAATTTATCTTCCATGACCCTATTTATTTTTCATTCCAAACTCAATGGATCAAATCATGGTTTCGAAAAGCAGACAAAAATCGCACACTTTCAGGATTCCAAGGGTACCGGATTCATCTCGGAGTCGGCGGAGTAGGATCGCCTAACTTCCTTCACTTTACTCGTATGCGGAAGCTCTCTGAATCTAGGTCTCTCTCCTTAAGTTAGGGTTTTCCCCAGACTTTTTCCCTTAAATAAAACTTTGGTGGCGACTCGAGGAAGAAAATCAATAAATTTATTTCAAAATTTTTGGCGGCGAGTTCGATCAGATGCCCGTTTGTATTCTTGTTACCTGGCGACAGCTTTAGCTAGAACTTTTGGGAATCTTATGAACACTTTCACAGTGCCTCTCCCGATCTTTTCATGGCTTAAATGAAAACCAACAGGTAACGGCTTCAATCAATGAGTACAATTCTTGCCAGCGTAATAGGTCGAAAATGGGGTGCCAGTTGGCCTGTCGAAACCAAATTTCTCAACATTGAAGAAAATAGATGTTTGTAAGGTTTGGTGTCTCCATTATATTTTATTAAGGGATTGCCGGAGTCTAGGGTAGACAAACTTCCGTCCTATGTGGTGCAGTACAGATAGGCTCAGCACTTTATATGCCAACGAACTTTCGCACTCTAACTCGCTTATTCTCAGACGCAGGGACATCACACACATGTTTGCGGAGGGGTGGTGGAGGCTACACGAGTGTCGTCTTCAATCCATTGCAATGATGATCGAGAGTCAGATCTATTCTAAGCCATTACTGGAAGGAAGTGTTTAAGACGCAAAGAACTACATTGAAAATGGCAATTCGGACGTTATCATCCGGGGAAGATTTGAGTAAGCGGACCAAAGTTGTCAATACCTTGAACAATATTTAAGATGTTTTGTCTTCTTACAACCTTAAATGTGGGAACAATATCTAGCTTGGGAAAATTTTTTGTGTAACATAACTTACCACCTTACCTTCATATGACGATGACGATGAACTAATCATCAAACCTAAAACAATTCTTGTCTATCGGTGGATTGCGAATTGAAATGGTCATACTCAAGAAGCATTGGTTAAAAAGAGTTCCCTTCCAGAGGATGATGAAACATGGAATCCTGTCAAGGTTTTGCAATACCATTACCCCTAACTTATGTCACTAAGACAAGACGCTGCTTCAAGAAAGAAAGAATGATGAGACCACTTGACACAACACCAAGGTCCCCAAACCAAATCCATAATACACATGACATGATTCATGATGGAATTCAATGTGATTAGGTTAATTATTTTTCAAATAGTTTATCTCTATATATTAGTTTTATCTTTATCTGTTAGTTAGCTATTTTTTGAAGCTGATAGTTTCTTTTATCTATTACTTATATCTCTTATCTTTTAATTATTTTTTTTCTCAAAGTTGATAGGTTCTTTTATCTATTAGTTTTATTTCTTATCTTTTATAATAAGGAATAATACTATTTAAAGAATGAATGTATGACATATGAGATATTGAATAATATTTGCTTAACATCTTACGCTTATTTCATAAGAATTATCTCGATACCACAATATCATATCAAATAAGGTAGTTGAGCTCCTAAATAGAAGAATAATGTCATGGAGGAACCAATATCTATCATTTTATGGTAGAATAACTCTATTGAATACTATCCTATCATCCCTGCTTGTATTCTACCTATTATTCTATAGAGCCCCCATATCAGTGGTCCAAAGAAGTCAATGGCTACAAAGAAAAATCTTGTGGGGTGGAACTAATGGCCATGTCCAGAAGATACCATGAGTGAAATGGTGGACCATGTGTAGGCCAAAATACCAAGGGCCTTTGGGGAAAAGGAAATTAAAAGATTTAACGAAGCACTATTAGTGAAGTGGATCTAGAGATTGCTAGATAAAATGGATAATCTGTTATAAGGGAGGATTGTTATGACTTAGTAGAGGGCTATCAAAATGGCTGAACAATGGACCAAAATTTGAGAAGGTATTAGGAAATAGGATAAAAGGGAATTTTATAAAAGAATAAAATATTTCAAACCTCACCACCTTAATTCTAGATTGGGTAGCACAAAGGATCTTGACGGAAATCATAAACAAAATACTATCATATAGTATAATATTTGACAGATTAGATTAATACAAATAATGTATCAAACCTGCTAAAAAGAGATATAAAACTCAATTTGCAAACAACAAAGTAGATTTCAATCTAAAATAGACAAAGGATAAACAAAATCCCTCCAATTACTTTCATCCATCACCATGTTTGGCATTTACAAAATTGCAACAAATGACACTAATTGAAATTATTATTCTTGAAAATAAGTGGCATTATTACAACCTATGATCAAAATTGCATGCTAAAACCAGGAATGAAGGGTGTGGGAAACAACTGTTATTAATAGAAAGGGGGAAATTAAGCTTTGTAACTTGATTTCAAATACTAACACAACCATATTCAATTAGATGGCTGTAATAGTAACTATATAATAATAACATCTAAAAGGATCGATCAAATGGAAGGATATGTGCATTATAGTGGATTTGATGAGTCTCTACATCAATAAGGCTATTAGTTTGAGCTATCGACCCTAAGTTGTTCATGGTGTCATTAAACTTTAATTGATCTTACAAATTTTGATTTTCACACTTGAAAGCCTTGGCATATAAAAACCTTGATAGGTTGCTTGTTGCACCTCCCAAATTACTTTCATTTTAATTACCTTACTTGTGTGTCATCTATTATATAAACACACTATTTATCGATAACCACGCCATTACAATATGCCAAGGTCCAAGGTCCAAGTTCATTGTTGGATTAATAGTGAATTCTAGTCATACACATGTTGCATACATATCAACATTAATTACATAAGTTCAACATATCCCTGAATGTAGTTAGTTTGGAGAACTGCAATAAGGTGATATAAATAAAATATAAAATATGGTATCACACCTATAAATCAATTGAATTTGGACTATTTATTCAAATGTAACCCTTGAGACCACAAAGAGTCATGCATTATCCTATTGATATCAGGAAAAGTTTGAAGTCTCAAAAGGATCTTCATTAATATTATCCTCATCATTGTTGTCATCATCTCCTCTATCTCTATCCTCTCTTCAATCAATGTACTCCCTCTCTAGATGGCTCAAATGTACATAGGAGGCACTTGTTTTGTTGTGGCAAGGAGCAATTTGAGGAAGTTGTTGCAAGGTTAATTTCCTTGCAGTTTGATGGTAATAAGGTATTCTCTAAAAAAAACAAGTACAGGTGGTGCAATACGAAGCTTAGGAATGTCTAATGCACCAGAAGATGGTCCATGGTGTTGAGGAGTGTCTCTTGACAATGTAGAAGAAGGTGGTGGGATTGATCTTCTAGGATACACCTACCCAAGAATATGTACTATTATGTTCACAAGTATCATCATGGAACCTGTGATATAGGATGTACTATGGAAGACGTATCAACCATTCAAATGGTCATCTTGCCTTGGAAAGTACTTTTGTAGTGACTCCCAACATTGGGTGGGTGTCGAACTCATTCCCTTTTCTCCTCGTCTACCCAATCCATATGTTGAGCTGAGCTTTATCCCTCGTGTAGTCTCACTAATGTGACAAAAATCGTCAAGAGAAACATAATAATAAGGGAGTGAGACATTTCGTTCAAGTATAATTTTGAATAGTAGTAGTATATAAATATACATATCACACTTTAATACAACCACATATAAGTTCTTAAACAAATATAAAGAATTATCAGAATCATCATCATTATATGCAATGTATAAGTATTATATCCTATCATTATCTTTGCACATGTCTATGATGACAGACTCACGATTAGACTAAGGTTTACTACGTTTCATACCATAATAGTTCTTACTAATCTGGTGTTGGTCATCCCTACAATATGAATGCATGTGGGTCCAAAGTCATCATCACCATTTTATCGAAATAACGAGAGGCAACAGGATCCAATTTCTACAACAATAATGTGCCCTCAACAACAACCAAATTATCATCATCATCATTTCACTTTTCTCAACAAGAGAAACTGAAATTGATTAACCAGTAATGATAATTGTTCAAGGTCTTGTCGAGGCAGTTAAGTCTGACCAAAACAATCTCGGTTATAAGGAGCAATCATTGATCATTGGAAAGGCTCAACTCTAACTCACGCACCCTCTAGGCTCATAAATTCTCATTTCTCATGAACTATGGTCTATTTCCATATGAGTCGACCCTTATATTTTTTAGCTACTGCACTTAAAGGGCCTTGCAGATTATCCCCCACATTGATTTTCAAACAACATTTTTATGCATATGATGCATGATAATCAATTACTACATACCTTTTGCTCATCTCAACCGAAGGTCTCACCTTCTTCTCAAACTTAGGACTTCATTGTCCTCTTTCATTCAACACATATGTATGAACTCCACTCAGGAGTAATTTATATTAACAATCTCTAAGGTAGTATATGAGGTTCTCAACCTCAAGACACCTATTCGTCTTAATCCACACACATCAATGATTAATGTAGTTCAATCCTCAAACATAATTACTTTGAAATTATTATTTTCCTTTATGAGAGTAGCATGATTATATCATTTTTCTACACCACCGTCTTGTCTACAACCATCTTATCTAATCATGCTGTCTAATTATACTGTCTAGTCTACAATTGTCTTGTATAATATGAAGGTGTCATGTTTGGTTTAAGGCACTACCACTGTCTTGTCTACAATTGTCTTATCTGATTATGCTGTCTGGCCTGCAACCATCTTGTCTAATATGAAGGGACCATGTTTGGTCCAAGGCACTATCATCGTCTTGTATACAATTGTGGTATCTAACCATGCTATCTGATTGTACCATTTGGTCTGTCACCATCTTGTCTACTATGAAATGGCCATGTTTAGTCTAAAACAACTTACTCTGGCCTAAAACAGCATCATTTGATTTGCGACATCATCTTGTCTGGGGTAGTCCTGTTTAGTTGTATTTTCTGATTTGCAGCTATATTTTTTTATATGCAGGCATCTTCAATACATTAATATGTCTACTAGTTATCTAAGTAACGTATTCACGGTCCTTTCTACAATAACTCATCTGTTGTTTTATCTACACTAATGTACTGTCTTGTACACAGTATTGTGTCTACTGTCTTATATACAGTAATGTGTCTACCTTCTTACATATAGTAACACGTCTTCTTACTTATATATAGTAACACATCTATTATCTTATATATAGTAACGCGTTTACTGTTTTTTCTACAATAACATGTCTACTAACTTATGTACAATAACTTATCTTCTAGCTTATATACAGTAACATGTTTTCTAGCTTATATATAGGAATATGTCTATTGTTTTATATACAGTAACATATCTACTATATTATCTACAGTAACTTATCTTCTAGCTTATATACAATAACGTGTCTACTGTCTTATATACAATAACACATGTTTTATCTTATCTACAGTAACACATTTACTATCTTATATACATTAACTCGTCTACTGTTTTATATACAATAACGTATCTATTATCTCGTGTACAATAATGCATCTATTGTCTTATATACAGTAATTCGTCCACTGTATTGTATATAGTAATGTATCTATTTTTTTATTTGCATATAGTCATGCATCTATTATCTTATTTTTAGCAATACGTCTAATGTCTTATTTACAATAACTTGTCTACTATCTTATTACAATATCTACTGTCTTATATATAGTAATGTGTCTATAGTAACTCATCAAAATCAGCGTTGCAGAATGTTTAGCTCTAACATATCATTTCAACATACAAAAACACCAACTACTCTTAGTTTCCAAACAAAATGATAGTGTCTAAAACCTCATAGATGGTTCTACACTTCAAGAATAATAGTAGATGAGGAAACTTTAACAATTTCATATCATCAATTGGTAACTTACATTCTAAAGTCAAGAAAAAACTTTAGAATACTCATAAATTTCTACTTAAGTTTTTTCTTCTTACCTGGATTGAAATTTGATGTAAATTTTACTCTTCTTAAATACTTTTTAATTATCCTTGTTCCTTGTTTTAATATTCCTCGTTTCAATGTATGCTTATTTAAATTTTATAAAACTCAAATTGTTGTAAAAATAAAATTTTACTTGTATGAATAAAAGAATATAGATAAAATTGAGTTGTAAAATTTAAGATAAAATCACTTCATAAAAAAATAAATAAAAAGTATAAAAGCAAAGACACATGAAAAAGAATTCTTCCTTCTCAAGAAGAAATTTTATTTTTCATATCCATTTCAAGGATTTTGTTTTCATGGCTTTCCTTCAAAGCCTTATATCACATGTTATTTATAAAAACATGCATAATATTCTCATTCAATTAAATGATGACATATGTCTTTTATTTTATTTTTTAAAAAATTAGGATATTACATTGCTAAAAGAGGAGGAGTTTGTTCCTTTGACAATGAATATCAGGAGAAGATAGAGGAAATAAAAAATTAAAGAAAAGACCTTTAAAATGAACATTAAAGAAAATAAAATGTTGTCCCAATGAAAAAAAAAAGGACATTGTTCGTAAAAGTGAAAAGTTCAAATGCTTATATTATACTTTTATATAATTTTTCAGTTAATTTATTTTAAACCATAGAATTTATTAATTTATTTCAAAAACTAAGATTTGATATAAATTATAAATTGATACTTGCTGTCAATAAATTCTATCTCATAATTATAACATAATATTTTATACGATCGTTAAAAAAGAAAGTACTTTTATCCTTTTTATATTTTATTTCTTAAAATAAGAAATTGTCTTTTAGTTTATCAAAAATAAAATGTAAAATTTATATTATTTATATTTTAAATTTAGTTCTATCTATTAATCATATTACAAATCAAATATAAAACAACAATTTTTATTTTATGTAGTCCTTCTTTTAAACAAATTAAACATTAGTTATTAAATCAGTATTGTTTACTCTAACTAAATACAGGATTCACTTCTTTAAAAAATTAATTATGTGTTTAAATTAGTTGAAATATTAGATACTTTAATACTTAATTATGTATAATTAATTTTAAAAAATAAATTTTTATTTCAATATATTATATTAAAAATAATTTAAAATATATTTTAGACAATATTAAAAATTATTTTTATAGTAAAATTATAAAAATAAATATGAAGTTATTTATAATTGCTAATTTTATATTTAATATAAATAATTATTTAATAAATATTAACTTTTGATTATAAATTATAAAATTTTAATTATTTTAAATAAATTATTTCTTCTATAAAATTCAACAATTAAAAAATTAAATTGTTTTATATTAATTATGAATCACATATAAATAATATCTTTTAAACTTTTTTTAAAATTTTATCTGCTCCAAATAATCAAATTCAAACACACACATCACCATGTGTTGAATATAAAAGATCGAAAGCTAACTAGCAATTATAATACCGGTGGCTGTTACATCATTTAGATAGAAAATTTATTTGTCACATTTGACAAAAATGTAACATCATATAACTAACAGGTATAATGGCGGTAATGGCCAGTTTGTTTCGAAATTCAAAAATAAATTCTCACATTTTTAATATAAATGAATATTTTTTAAAATTTTTACGATATAAATTTAATGTTATCAAATTAAGTGTACTCAACAATATAAATCAAACAAACACTAAATTAATTATGTATAAAATCATATTATGTACATGTTTGATTTTAAAATTGAATAAAATAATATATTTTATAAAAATAAAAAATTTAAATTATTGAATATTTTAATAGATATATATATATATATATATTAATTAATCTAAATTATATATTTTATTTTAAAAAATAAAAAATTAATTTTCCTTCAAAATAAACAGGCCTTACGTGTTAAGACTCTTCAGCTAACTTCACCAATCATATTGCAATCGATAACTATGTGGATCTTCAAGCATAGATATTTAATTCGTTAGCAATCCTTTAAGTCATCTTTTTATCTTCATTCCAAAAATTTAAAATGTTATTATATAGATATTCCTTTTTTATTTAAATGATAAAAAAATTGATTTTCAGATTTAATTATTATTTTAACTTTTATAAATATGATTAAACTTGAATTTAATTTTATAAAATTATTTTAGTTAATTTTAATTCTTATAAATTTAATTGTTTTTAAAAATTTTATTATCACTTGTGATTATATATCAACATATATAATCATATTATGTTAACGATTATTCTGAAATAACAAATAATATGACATATCTAGATTATGCCATATCATTATTAGTAACTAGTAACATAAGTCATTTTTGATAATTTTAAAAGTTATAAGAGTCAATAAAAAATTGATAAATTAAATTTTTTTTTTATAAAAAATTAAAAATATTATATATTTTTTTCTTTTATTTTGTCAAAGCAACTGAATATTTTTAAGTCTAATATATAGTAACTCAAGAACCGTTCTTATTTCAAAATCATTCTCATATGCACCATGTTGCTAAGGGTGTGCACCAATTACATACAACCATGGATTTTCTTTCTGTACTTTCATATTAGCCGATGTAATGAAGTACTAGAACTTAGTAAATAGGTTAAAATAGTAATTGAAAAATAAGGTGTTTTTAAAAATAAAAAAAATTATAAATTTAACTTGAGCATATTTACCACCAAATTAATGATAATAATGAATATTTTAATAACATCATTTTCATTTAATATCTCTTATCTTAATTTTTATAATTTTTTTATTTTTCTTTCAATTTTTTTCTTTCAAAAAAGTATCTACATCTGCAAGAATGTTTATCAAATATTTTTTTTCTGTAAAATTTGTTATTTTATGCTTTCTTTGAGATAAAATAGAAAAAAATATAAAAAGACAAGAAAGTAAATTATAAAATAAAAAATAGAATCGAAAGAATATATTACAGTTTTTTATACAACGTAAAAAAAATAAAATTTAAACTCAAAATTTTATGTACATTATCCTAATTTTTAATTTCTCGTCATTAAATTTATTCTAATAACTTAAAAAGTATATTATATCTCAATAGATAGAAATATATAGAAAAAAAATAAAATAAATCTTTTTATTTATTTGGATGGATGAAAAAAATATAAAAACTGAATAGTATATGAAAATATTTATAATAATTTTATAAAAAATAATATATTTTTAGTGTAATATTTTTTAATATAAAAATATTTTTATTAAATAAAATATTATTTAAAATATAAACACTAAACAACTATTATAAAAATCGTTTATGTAGATTAAAAATTAAAATGTAGCAAAAAGTATACATAGTTTAAAAAGAAAGTTACCTGCATTAAGAGCTCGAACTTTTAGACTATGCATCAATGCACCAAACTCTGGGAAGTGCACCGTGGAACTGGTCTCTTATTTCAACCTATCAAAGATTAGGTGAACCTCTCAATTCGCATAGATTAATAAAAATATTTTTATATTCCTTATCCTACTCGACTCATTCTTATGGATGTGATAGACGGTGAATTTTGGTCAGAGTCAACCTTTGCTCTGCTTTCTGCAAAATTTCAAGGGCTATTTTTATCTGTAACATGAAAACTGGTGTTGCTTAATACATATATAGCAAGATTATCGCGTGAAGATCAATCAAGTTCATAATGGGACGGTACTGTTTGTCACATATTTTGGCTTTTGTACTTGTTGCTGTTCTGTGTGTTCTCTACTGCTTTGTTAACGCTACACAGGCTCAAGTAGTAAACGCCATTATAGATGCTTCTGAAGGTGAGTGTTTTCTCTATTCCTTAGTATCAAAAAATTTCTCAACAATCATCATTTTGTCATATCTATACTATGTGATTGTTTTATATATATATATATATATATAGAGAGAGAGAGAGAGAGAGAGAGAGAATTTTTTTTATTAGTTAGTAGAAGTGAGGAAAGGCCTGTTTGGGAATTTTCTGAGTTGCAGTTTTCAAGAGGGATAGGCAATGTTCCATTAGAGATAAACATCTGAAAGGCTATTAGCATAGTATGCATACTTATTTTCTGAAACCTTTTGTTAAATTAAAAAAAAAAATAGCAGCAAAGGAGATTATTCCACCATTTTAACCTTTTGTGTGAGACCATCCAATTTTACACTGTCAAATAACAAGATAGATCTGGACTCGGTGTTTAAAATGGTGGAACATATTCTTGGTCTTTGCTTAGAACATGTAAGAGCTACAGCAGATATGTCATAGCAGATAAAGTAGGACGAAGGTTGGAATATGGTCATATATGCTGGATGTTGGGCTATATGAACATAGAGAAACAACAAATGTTTTAACACAGATTCTGCAGTTGGAAACTGAGATACTGGAAAATATTAAAAGGATTTTTTGGGACTGGTTCATAATTTAGTGTCTAATGTTTTTTAGATCCACTCAGGCTTTTAATAGAAAAGGCCTTCTAATGTTTCATTCTGATTTTGTAAGTTTTTGGGTTAGAGTACCCTTTTACTCTAATTAATATAATCTCTGTTGCTGATAAAAAAATTACAGTAGAGATCAGTATGTTAACAGAGCAGCGGACGCACAACAATTAGAAGAATATGATAATAAGCATGAACAAAAATTGAAATATTGAAAGATATAAGAAAGGGGTAAATCCACTTATAATTTATTTAAAAATGTATGATTAAATTATTATTAAACTTTTAAAAGGAGGTAATTTTTCTTCAAGATTATGGAAATCGGAATATTGACAGACTCGAAATGTGAACGTTTGAATGCAGCTAGAGCTGTGGATGCAATCTTCCGTAAATGGGGTCTGTGGGTTTACCCAAGTCAGTGGAATATAAGCAGTGAAATCTGCAGTGGAAGCTTTATAGACAACACCACCGCCATTGATGACACGAATAATAACCCATTCCTCAAATGCGACTGTTCCTATAACAACAAAACTACTTGCCACATCACAGCACTGTATCTCTCTCTCTCTCTTTCTCAACTTTATTTGTTTTATAACTTGTTAAATTTTGAGAATAATTGAGTTCTCGTATCAAGTTCAAGGTTGAGGTAACCGTAAAATTTTCATACCTTTTTATGAATTTTTTTTAATGGCACAGGAAGGTTTATGCATTGAACGTGGTTGATGATATTCCAGAACAGCTGTGGAGTCTTACTTATCTCACCGATTTGTATGCTTTCTTTCACCCTAATATTCTAACTCTTGCTGCGGATAAAATAAAAAAAAAAAGTAAACTAATTTTTTAAAATCCATATGATTTGGATGAATGCTAACGACAAATTCTCTCATATACTTTTTCTAACATGATTTTTTAATTATGGGTGAAATTCATGTGGATCTTACTAATTGATGTAAGTTCTATTCCTTTTAATATATGAATTTCACTCAATAGTAAATCTTGTGTTGAAAAGAGTGTGTTAGAAAGAATGTTAGTAACATTTCTTTATGGTATTTTATGGTTGTTTTCATTTGCATGTTGACTTAGATGACCCTCTAGCCTTATTTTTTGCGATGCTAAGCTTCCTCAAACTGCAAGCAGGAATCTTGGCCAAAATTCCTTCACTGGCTCTCTATCTCCAGCTATTGGAAATCTAACTCGTTTGCAATACTTGTAAGGCCATTTGAATCAAGTTCGTGGTATTCTTTTAATGTTAAGAGTTAAGATTTCTAATGTTAATTTAATTCTTCGTTAGGAGCTTGGGATTGAATAGCTTATCAGGGAAGCTTCCAAAGCAATTGGGAGAACTTACCGAGTTGATAGTTCTGTATGTTATTCACTTTGAACTTTTTTTTCTTTTTCTCTAGGATGGCCTCAAACCTCTTCTGCAGAGTGAAGGGATAGATTAAAAGTAGAAGTGATGGTGTTTTTTTTATGATTAAGTAATCAAATCTAATAGAGTTATGCTTTATTTGAATGATGTGTGAAATAGAAATGAAAGTAAGAGGAGGAAAAAATAAAAGGGTAAAAAATAAAGTAAAAATAAAAAAAAAATGAATTGTTTGAATGGATAGAAATGAGAGAAAAAGAAAAAAAATTATCTTTTCTTATTTAGATAAGTAAAAAAGAAAGTAGAAGAAAATAAATTAATATTATAATTTTTATTTTATTTAAATTAAAAAAATTTATTTAAACATAAAAATTTGTAATATTTTATTATATTATTATAGTATTTTATAATTAATATTATAATTTTATTTTTTTATTATTTATTCATTTTAGAAAATATAAAAAGGTAGAATTTACAGTGAATCGTTTTCTTCTTTCATATATGACAAATTAATTCAAATAAGGAAAATTTTCTTTCTAATCTTTTTTCTTTTTTTCATATTCCTTCCATCCAAATAATGTATTAATTCCACATGAGATATGATTATTGAGTATTAGTTAAAAGTTTAATTAGTGGTGTGTGAAAGTGATATTGATCCAAATAGACTGATATGGACCAAAGCTCATTTGGGCCTTAAATTAGATGGGCATAGAGAAGAGATAGAATTATGATTGATGCTATAACAGCTGATATTTGTTGTCTCTTATAATGGAATTCATCAAGTCTTTAATAAATAAATGATGGGATAAGACTGTAAATGAAAATGTCATTGAGAATTTTTCTTGATTACATTGTTAAGATTTATTATTTGTTAAATTTGAAGGAGTTTTGGATCAAATAACTTCTCAGGATCTCTTCCATCTGAACTTGGCAAACTGACAAAGTTAGAACAATTGTAAGTACTTTTGCACTCATAGTTTCTTTATATAAGGAAGAGCTATTTATACTTGTGCAATTATTAATATAAGGAAACCATAACTAAATCCTAATAACATTTATCTATAATATAATTCAAAGATTTAACATAATCCTAATTAAATCTTAACAAATCTTAGTCAAATAATTTAATCAAATCCTAACAATTGAAAACTAAATCTAATAAAATAAATAAAATATCTTCTTAAAAATCCTTTCGTAAAGATCTTGATTTGCGTCCATAAAAATCATGATCATATTTTCCGCTTTTTCTTGAAAGTGCATTTACGTGTATTCCAATTACCTCTTTTATCTTTTTTTAACCTTCCTTTTTTCAATGAGCCTTCTCTCCGAGTTATGTTTTTTTGTAGGCGGACTTGATCATGCAAAATGGTATCGAAGTTCATATCAGTTCCAACATCAGTCAAGTTTGTTACAATTGGTACCAAAGCTCACAAATCTTGGGTCATTGCCCATGGTACATACAAGAATGGAGGGTCGGTTGGAAAATTTAGAAATGGGATATGGAAAACTATAGAAGATGCTCAATGAAGATAGGGAAGAGATGTGGAGGAAGCTTGAAGAAGTATTACCAAGCCTTACTGCAACCACCTGAAGGCACGAGAATGGCATGGAAGAAAGCTCAAGAAACAACCAAGAATAGGCAGATTAGAGAAGCAGATTGGTAGAGGACAAATGGAGGAAGTTGGAAATCCTTGTGTTTTTAAGAGGTGATGCATATGGATGGTTAATCATGTGGAGGAGATATTTTGATTTGAAAGGGGTACTAGAACAGGAGAAAGTTTAGCAGCCATGATAACAATGGAAGGAAAACCTTTCACGTGGTTTCAATGGTTGGAATTCTGCACCAATAATCCCACTTGGAAAGACTCTTGAATTACGATAATTTGGAGGTTCTAGCCTTCTAAAATGTAGAGCCTGTATGAGCCACTGTTGGGACTTCGAAAATCAACATTTGTAAAAGAGTATAGAGAGAAATTTGAATTGTATGTAGGATCGCTAAAGGTGATAGATCAAGAATACTTGAAAGGAATATTCTTGAATGGATTAACAGGGGTGATTTAAGAAGAACTTAAATTGCATTAGCTGAGTACTTTTCCAAAAATAATGGATTATGCTCAAAGAATTGATGAGAAGAATCAATTAGAGGAAATAAGGATTTCTTGGAGTAATAAGGAGAGCAACCCACCTAGGAATTATCCTTCTTCAAGAACCGTGACATGTGAAGGGGGCAGGAAAATAAAACGTACAGGGGATGTAAAGGGATTTGTCATGGAGTTCAACAACATTCGAACAACGGGATCTTAGAGAGACAGGGGATTCAAGAAGTTAACAAATGAAGAATTTTAAGAAAGATCAAGAAAAGGGTTTGTTACCATCGATTTGACAAAAAATTTGAACTAGGTTATGTTTGCACTAAGCAACTACATGTTCTAATCATCAATAAAGATATCAACAAGGAAGGAGAATAGGAATGGAAAGAAATAGAAGAGATGAAGAATAGAACCTTGTAGCTATAAATGTACAACATTGGATTAACTTCCAAAAATTCTATCAAAATGTGGGGAGAAATAGAAGAGAGGAAGGTTGTGATATTGGTGGACTACAGAACATCTCATAACTTTGTATCATCTACACACAAGAAGAGTAGTGCTAATAACAGAGACAGTAACCTACAGAGTAGAAGTGGGTGATGGAAGAAAGATTAGAAGTGTAGGTGTTTGTCGTCACCTGATACTTAGAGTTCATGGATTAAAGATTCAACAAGATTTCTTTGTATTTGACTTGGGAAAATTCAATATTGTATTGGGAATGGAATGGTTGGCAGAACAAAGGGAGGTTAAAGCTAATTTCAAAGAACTCACTCTGAAGGTACACACAAAATGAGGAACAATGGTGTTGAGAGTAAAAGCAGTGATGTCCAGAAGCATAGCTTCTCCACAAGCTATAGTGAAGGCCAAAGTTTTTTCTTGGACTATAAGAGATAGTTGTAAAGCTTGAAACCAAACAAGATAGGTGCACGAGTTTTACATACCTACACCCATTGGCTAGTAGAGTCACAGGTAGTTACTTGTGGTTTCCTCAAAGTTTGATAGGTGCTGTCCTTAGATGCACCTTTTTCATAATATTGAACCTTCCGCCTCTTGAAGGTTCTTTTGTTCTTCAAAATCTTATGAAGGCATGACTTACTTACTTTATAAAGGCCGCTCCCCCTAAACTGACACTTTCCTAAAGTATTCGAAATTGTGAGTTATAAATTAAAAATCTCTTATTTGAAACTTAGCTCTAAAAGTATGTTTGCGATGCCTCTTTTTTTTTCTTATGGCATTTTGGGTCTTTATATGCCCTTATCCTATCGTGCCTCTATTTAAAGGAACGACTTGGGGGTAGAGATTGTATTGTATCACAAAGGGCATTGATATGTAGATGTTCTATTGAGTTGGTGATTCCAAAATAGCACCCTTTCGGTTCCACGTTTTAGTGTAAACTCCCCTTATTACATGTTGATCACAGGTCTCCCAGTAGTCAGTAAGGGTCTTCTAAAATCAATGGAACCTCCTCATCTTCCTCCATGTCAAGCATGAAAAAGTCCATAGGAAGATGAACTTTCTCACCTTTACTAGCACATCCTCCACTATTTGCTTGGATATGTAATGATCCCATCTGCAAGCTGCAAAGAGATAGTGGTAGGCTTGGGCTCTTTTGCACCTAACCTTCTTAGAATTATTTACAGCGCAAGGTATAGTGAAACTGATTAGGTCTTCAGGCTTTGGTGATAGCTCAATGGTCATGACCTTCTTCTTTTTCTCTTCTGTTACAGGTGTTTCTACCTGTATCCTGCTTCTCAAAGTGATTGCATTCATTTTCTCCTTTGGGTTTACCTCAAGCTGGTTATGTAGTGTCCCATGTGTTCACTGTCCTAAGAGGTTGAGTATCTTTCCCATTTGCTCCTTCATGTTTTGAAACCAGGATAACTGTCTCTATATTCTAGAGCTTCCCCTCCATATTTCGGAATCTTGATTTCGTGCGGGTTGGCTCCCTCCTCTCTTGCTCGTAACCACCTTGATTCTACATATGAGGGGATTGGTAAACATTTGATGAATAGTTAGAATTATTACCTTGATGTCCTCCTTAGGAAAGATTGGGGTAATTCTTCTAAGTGGGGTGGCAGGTATTCCCCCTAAAGTTAGGCTCTTCATTTTGTTGAGCCATGTGGGCTTCAACTGCATATCCTTCATCACATAGCTTATGGAGCCACAAAATTGCATGGCTAGGGCTTAGGTGCGGCCTGAGTATGAATAGGCAGAGTGGATTGTGTCCTTACTTGTATAAGCACCTTCATCTTGTTGTTTAGAGCCTCCATCTGACTAGCTAGTAGAACATTATGGTCCACTTGGTACATTCCTGACAGTTGAGGATCCCTTTTCTTCATGTGTTTGTTGATAGACCTCCATTGGTTGCTATTAGTAGCTAGGTTTCCTATGATTGTCCATGTATCCTCAGGAGGTTTATGTAGAATGCCCCTCTAGAGACTATGTCTGTTACAACTCTATTGGCATAAGAGAGACTATTGTAGAAGATTTGCACAAGATGAGGTGTTTGTACCTATGGTGTGAGCACTTTCAAAGAATATTCTGGAACTAGTCCCATGCCTCAGACAAGGACTTGTTCTCATATTGTGTGAAACTAGCGATCTCCACTATAATCTTGGATTGCTGGATTGTGGAAAGTGATGCGTTAAGAAAAGATGATGTAATTGATCCTTGGTTGTAATGGATCATTTCGAAAGAGAATTCAACCAATCATTTACCTTATCAACGATGGTGAAGGAAAACAACTGTAGTCTAATGACATCTTGTGAGATGCTACTCATCTTGATAGTGTTTGTTAGTCTCAATTCTTCTGATGTGGAGATGTCGGTCTTCTAAGACCATCCCTCTGAATTGAAGCAATAGTAATAATGTTTCTCTTAAATAATCATGCATGACCTATAGAAGGATGTCAACTACAGTTTAGGTAATTAACTATTAGAAACCTAGGATTTCGATTGATTCTCCAAAACCCTTAGAAAATCAGTTACCTTATAGTTCTGCCAATTAGGGATGGTACGATTACCTACCCTCAACCAACTCATAGATTAACAAGAGTGACCATTTTCTATTAATGGATTTATCATAATAAGACAACACAAGTGGATAAGAAAATACCATCATTTATAACTTAATGACATATAATTATTTATGGAAAAAAATTGGGGTTCAAGCAATTACATCATAAGATTAACCAAAGCCCCATGAATCGGGGATTAGTTAAACATGATAAAAATTAGCCCAAAAACATCCATAACTTAGTCCTAAGATAAAGAGATACAAAATCGGATTGCCAGCAAGGCCAGGTATCAATTTTGCGATTGCGCCGTGAAAGGATTCCTTCCGCCAATATCCTACGGGAGGACACTGGAGGAGGAACCAAGAATGGAGAGGCTAGAGATAAAGAATGGAGGAAAGGTAGGGTTATGCCATGTTAAAAGATTAGGATAGAGAGAGATAGAGAAGAAGAATTATGAGAAGAATGATTTATTGAATATCTGATTGGAGAATCGATTAATCTAATACAAGAGATTATCAATATTTAAACTAATCTAAACTTAAAACCTTATCTAAACATAACACATTAACTACTTATAACAGAAAATAAACTAACTGCTAATAACAGAAAATTAGTTACAGAATCCTAACAGACAGTAGGTTATACTCTAACATTGGCCCCTCAAACTCAAGGTAGATTGAGCAGCAACAGAATAGTCAACTACATTGAGTTTGTCTTTAAGGTAACAAAACCTAGTTGTGCCTAGGGCCTTAGTGAGTATGTCAGCAATCTGATCCTCAACAGGGATATGGTAGACATGAAGACTTTTATTGAGAACCCGTTCTCAAACAAAATAAAGATCTAGTTCAATGTGTTTGGTTCGTGAGTGAAGAATAGGATTCAAAGTGAGAGCCACAATGCTTCAAGAAGTTGTTCGCTGCCTTGGAACGGATGACTCTGTTGTAGATTATCGAAATGAGGAGCTACATGATGTGTAGCTCTAGAGTCAGGGAACCTATCTTGAGATGGAAGATTGGTTGCGGATGCTATCAGAAAAGCATGAGGAATAGGAGAAGATTGAAAGGGTGGAGCTAAGACCTGGCCATAATGAATTTGATTTGAAGTAGGATACGGTTGTTGTTGTGAAGAAAACTGAACAGGAGGCCTAGAAAAAACTGGTTGATCATAATGAGACTATTGGGAATTACTAGAAGCATAAGTAGGATTAAAACAATGATAACACTAGAGTGCATCGTGACCGGACTTTTGACAAACTTGACAAATGTTTCGAGGATAAAATTGATTTTTGCCTCGACCACAGTATTCTCGATTATTACGACCTCTATAGCCTTTATTGTAGCTGTGTCTAGAATTCATGTGTGATCTATATTGGTGTTGATAATTTGCAGGAAAGGATTGTTGTGTAAAAGGCACATTTGCTGGCAGATTAGAGGATGTTGATGATGTTTGACTTTGAGCAAGATTGGCTGACAATGCGTCAGAATTAGTGAGTTGGCGAGTTTTCATGAGACGAGCTTCATAAGCAAGGAGGAGGGCTTCAAGATCGTGTACTGAATAAGGTTCAATACAACTTGATACCATAGTTATAAATACATTATAATCCTCAGGAAGACCGTCAAGAATATCATCAACGCAATCACGTGGAGGAGCGATGTCACCAATGGCAAGAAGGGAATCAATGGTTGACTAAATGCGAAGAAGATATTTAAAAACAAAATTGGAACCTTTTTCGATGTTGTGAGCTTAGTGCGGAGTTGTCTAGCCTTAGTACGAGTGTGAGATTGAAAGAAATCATGGATTTTATCCCATAATTACCAAGAATGAGTACATCCTACAACACGAGTGAGGACTGATTTAGATAATGAAGACAACAGCCAAGAAAAGAGTAACTGATCCTGTTGCTCCCATTGAAGATAGGATTCATTGATGCATCCTGAGTCACGATCTTCTTCCGTTAGAAAACAAGAAGGAATCTGTGGGTTGACAACCGATGTAATCTGTGTGCTTTGATTACTGCTTCCACTTGTTTCTATAAAAGAAAATTTTTGTCATCAAGTCGGACAGAAATACTATGGCTGAACATGGTTGGAGCACTGGGAGGCACTATGATTGGAGAGATGGTCAAGTTTCTCCTTCCTCTTTAAAGCTTGTTTCACCAGTCTCACCCATTATAAATAATGTTTTCCAACCAGCTGCATAGAAGTTCCCAGATTTTGCAGTTACCTTGGAAGATTTCTAAGAGACTGGGTTGAGGTTCAGGAGTGTGTACTGAAATTTCAAACATGTCGTGGTGGACTGATTAGTGACAGCAAAGACCTTTGAGTTTCACATTGAAGAGGTCAGAGATGATAATCACCTGATTTGTGGATGGCGATGAAGGCATATGATTAAAAAAAAAATAGTTGCACTAAATCTTTCTTAAGAACGCTTTGATACCATGAACAATGAAGGTTTTCAAAATTAAAATCTATGTATTATTTGGAGTCAAGTTGCCTCTATATATACACAGGATGTATAGTAGATTTCTTTCACAATTAAGAAAAATTGACTGTTATAATTAAAGTAATAGATCTCATCCTAGTTAATATAAGTTAATTAAATAAAATAAAAAAAGAAATCTACAATATTCATAGAAATAATACAAGGAAATAACTAAAAAATCTTTATAAAATTAGAGGAGATATTAGAGATATTATAATATCTCCAAATCAAAGAGGATCTTGCAATTGTTATTAATTAGTGAAGACTTATAAATAGGAAGTGGGTAAGAGAGAGGAGGCAATTTCTAGAAGAAATCTGAATAGTTGGGAGACATCTTGGAAGCTCTCGAATCATCCAGGGAATTGTCTTGTACAATGGTATTCTTCCCATTGATTCAACTACCATGGTAAGGGGCTGGGCTTGTTAGGGTTCTTGAATAAAAAATCTTGTTTCATTTTATTGATTTTGGAGTTTATCATTGTTCAACTATGATAGCTGTCAGAATAACTAGTAACAATTGTAAAGATAATAGGTTTTCTTACATATTCTCCAACACTTGTCATAGGCATACACTGTTGTGAATGATGAGTTGGTTCTGGATAATGCAAAGTATTGGGTCTTTCTATTCAAAATTACAGTCTGTTATGGAGTTATATCATTTTGCGATGAAAGAGATATTAATTTCGAAGAACATTTCCTCTCAGGTACTTTGATAGTTCGGGAATTAGTGGACAAATTCCTTCGACATTTGCGAACCTAAAGAATTTGGTGACTTTGTAAGATATTACTGCTCTCTTGTACTTCATATGATAATAGACTGTAAAAATTTTCTATGACAAAAATAGTTTTCTTGTTCATTTTAGATGGGCTTCAGACGTGGAACTCACAGGCAGTATCCCAGACTTCATAGGGAATTGGTCTATGCTTCAAACCTTGTAAGACTGCATTACCAGTCAAGTAATTTTTTCTACTTACTTCGAATTAAGCAGGTCAAAAACTTTTGGGTAGAAGTCAATTATGTGAATGCAAATGTAAAATATTTTATGGTTACTTTCATATTCTGCTCCTTGAGTATGTACTGACAGTTTTTGTAGTTGCTTTATATCTTGATAGGAGGTTTGTGGGTAATTCTTTTGAAGGCTCAATACCCTCATCATTTTCCAAATTGACTTCACTGACGGAGTTGTAAGTGCTGTCCCTAGTCTCTTGGATGATTGCTGTGTTTTCATAAAAGCTAATGATTGATATAAATGTAGGAGAATAGGTGGTTTATCTAATGGGAGCTCCTCACTCGAATTCATGAGGAATATGAAGTCTTTGATGATCTTGTAAGACTGCTGCTCTGAGACTGATCATGATTCAGACTCTGCCAAGTAGACAGAATTCTTTACTTGTCTTGTTTGTGGTATAAGAATTTAGTTATAATTGTTGCAGGGACCTGAGGAACAATAATATTTCTGGTTCAATTCCATCCACCATTAGAGAATTTCAAAATTTGACCTTTCTGTGAGTATCAATTGTTTGTGTTACACTTAAGATGCATATGTTCGCCAGAAAGAAATATTAGAGTTGTTTACTAGAAAACAAGTTAGAGAATTTTCTGTTGCTATTCCGCAGTATGTCTCCAACCTGATTACTTGCTAGTTATATTGGAGTTATCTTAGATATTATATACTGATGTTTTCAAACTTGCTATTTTAACTTCAATTTTTATCCTTTTCACTTTCAATATTTTTCTTTGTTAAGAGGTAGAAAGATGCAACTTTATAGCTTATTTGCCATACAGATAAGATGCATATATTTTTTCTTGGTTTGCGAAAATGAAAACAAGTATCTAGTCTTATAGTTGTTTTATCCCAAAGCCTGAAAATTATGTTATGTTGGTTCTTGCAGGGATTTAAGCTTCAATGACATCACAGGAGAAATTTCCGGATCAATTTTCAATTTGAGTTCTCTTTCTTACTTGTAATATAGTATTCTCTAGTAGTTGTACATTGATTTGATTATATGCTATCGTACATGGTTTACATGATGTTATGATTTTATTCAATTCCAGGTTTCTTGGAAATAACAAACTTAGTGGCACTCTCCCTACACAGAAAAGTTCATCTCTTCTCAATATGTAAGGTTTACCTATTTAGATTGTGGAGGATGGAGTTTTCATCTCTATGTGTGTGTTTATATAATCATTCTCTTTTGTTTAACTATTATTTCGGTTCTTGTCATTTTTTTACTTTACTGATTCAAAATACTTGGGAGCAATGCAAGGAACCCCCTCCAGCCTCCAACTATAGCTTACACATGGAAAACCCACTTATTCTGTGAAACTCAAACAAACTCCTTGAACTCACAAAACAATGCATACTGACTCCATAGAAGGGGGTTTTCTGCACAAGCATGGCTTACCGGGGGGGATATGCTCAATACACAGTTTTGGTAAATTCAAGGAGTTCTTTTTGGAATTTCAAAGCACAGGGTTTGTCTTCATGACCCGTATTCAGAGGGGGTTCCTAGTGTTTTTCCCCGAATACCAGGCTTTATACATAAATGCTATTTATAACTTTCAAAAAACTATTCATGAATTAAATTTGAGGGAGATTAGTCAAAACCTTTTCCTGCAAGTTTAAATATTAAGCTAAACAAAATAGTATTATCATAATGAGAGGCATTGGTGTGTGTTTTTATTTTGCAACTGCTTGTTAATTTACTATGATAGATTTATAGATTCAGATACTAAAATATTGTATAATGCTGACCTATAGCCAATAGTTAAACCGTAGCTAGCTGGTTAGTAGTTAGTTAACTCTGTTAGTAATTGACTGGTGTCAATGTTCTGTTAACAGTAATTGCTACCTAACAGAATCAGCAGCTTGCTGAGAGAAAGTGTTGTACTAATTTAATTACTGAAATAAGATCAAATCATTCATTATAGAAAATTACTAATCTCTTTATACTGTCAACCAATTAAAAAACATGGAAGGTACGACTTTTGAAATATTTATTATAAAAGTTAATAATTTTTAATGATACGACAATCTATAATTTGATGAATGTATAAAAAATGGTTACATTGTTAGTTCTTTCCATTCTAATTTTAAAAGATATCCAATGTTTACAAAGAGAGCCTATTTATAGATCAAATAAGGCTCAAATAAAAGGAAACATAATAAAATCATATATCCTAAATAAAATAAAATTTGTAACAACAAAAATATCCCAAATTAAATAAAATTCTAGTAATCAAAATATTCCAAATTAAAATCCTAATGATCAATAAATTCTAGTAATCAAAATATTCCAAATTAAAATCCTAATGATCAATTCCTAAAAATAATACCACATCCTGAAGGTAATCTAATCTACTTCATGCGTATTCGAAGATTGAGGTTGCTTCTTGCCAAGTTCTAGATTCCTTGTTAAGAAAATAATGAGACATATTTATATTGGCAGTTAATTCCAATTTAATTCAGAAAAATATGAAATGTTTACAAAGGGAGCTCAAATATAGACCAAGTAAGGTCCAAATAAAGGAAATATAAAATAAAATAAAATCCCGAATAGCCAAAATATCCCTAATTAAATAAAATCCCTAATAATCAATTCCTATAAATAATACCAATTCCTAAAGGTAATGTAATCTGCGTTTTAACAATTAAAGCTGCTTTTTGTCAAGTTCTAGATGCTATGTTAAGAAAAGGGAATAATGAGAGACGTCTTTATATTGTCAGTTCATTCCAATTTAATTCCGAAAGATGTCAAATGTTTACAAAGGGGGCCTATATATACACAAAAAGAACCCTAAAACATAATAAAATCAAATATCCCAAATAAAATAAAATCTCTAATAACCAAAATTTCCCTAATTAAATAAAATTCCTAATAATCAAAATATCCCAAATTAAAATCCTAATGATCCAATTCCTAAAAATAATACCAAATCCTGAAGGTAATCTAATCTACATCATGTGTATTCATGGATTAAGGCTTGTTCTTGTCAAGTTCTAGATGCTATGTTAAGAAAAAAGAAAAATGAGTGATGTATTTATACAGTGAGTTCATTCCAATTCAATTTCGAAAGATATCAAATGTTTAGAAAGGAAGCCTATTTATATGCCAAATAAGGCCCAAATAATAGGAAACACAATAAAATCCAAATATTCCAAATAAAATTAAATCTCTAATAACTAAAACATTCCAAATTAAATAAAATCTGCAATAACCAAAATACTCCAAATTAAATAAAATTCCCAATAATCAAAATATCCAAAATTAGAATCCTAATCATCAAATTCCTAAAATTAATACCAAACCATAAAGGTAATCTAATCTACATAATATGTATTCAAGGATTAAGGCTGCTTCTTGTTGAGTTCTAGATGCCTTGTTAAAAGAAGAGAATAATGAGAGACATATGACGAAATTTATGTCTGGATTGCACAGTAGGTCAAATGACGTGTACAGAGTGTAATAAATATAAGGAATTTTTTGTTATCTAACTACTATAATTACATGATATTCTTGGTTACATAATCAATATATAATTACTCTTTTTACCATATTTTTAACGTATTAAATAGATGCTAGTCTTCTATTGTGTGTACAATGACTAAAAAGAAAGATTAACATCTAAGTTGATGCTCTTGTGACATATCTCTTGTTTTCTCCCTAATTCTGGGAGTGAGTTGACTATTTTTTTTATTTATCAGCAACAAGGATTATATGAATGAGAGTACAAGGGGTACTCTAACCCAAGAACTTACAAAACCAAAATTTTAGACAGCAAAGGCTTAATAGAAAGATAAGTAATACAACACCCATTTACAAGATGATCTGCTAACCTATACCCTGCCTTTCCTATTAAAACAAAACATCTAAGTGGGTCTAATCCTAATCTGTAAATGAAACATTAGACATTAGATTATGATCAGATATCCAATCCCAAGAGATTCTTTTATATTTTCCAGTATCTCCTTTTCATTTGCCTCATTTGCAGAGTGTGTTAAAGCATTTGCTATTTGCTATTTCTCCGTGTCCATATGGCCCAAAATCCAGCTGATCATATTCCAACCTTTATCATACTCCATGTGTTGTAGCATATCTGATGTTGCTCTTACCCATTCACAGCATGTTCTAGGCAGGACTGAACTTATGTTTCACTAATTTAAACTGAGTACAGATCTGGTTTGTTACTTCGCAGTGTAAAAATAGATGGTTTTTGTTTTCAGCTTCTTTCCCACACACTACGCACATTGTTTCAGGTTCCTCTTTCAGCCCTCCTCTTTTGAACAAATTCATTCTAGTAGGAATTTTATCTTGAATAATTATCCATACTAAGGCACTTACCTTTTTTGATTTGAGTTGACTATTGATTTTTAATGTAATGTCTTATAATGGTTAAATTAATGTTTGATGTTTTTATGAGATGATATTTATAATATTTTAATAATATTCTAGATTATACTGTTATAATACTTGTATCCACGTACATATATCCATGTATTATGTTAATCTATATAATTTCAGTACTTTTTTTAGTTGTACTTGTAAATATAGGAGTTTGTCCACTTTTTTTTATTCAACTTAGGTTTCTCATACTATACTAATTACAATTTCATGCTTTCCTTTTTTGGTATTGTCCTTCAATTAATCTTATTCGACATTCTTGCAGAGACTTATCGTATAACAATTTATCAGGAAGCCTTCCAGCTTGGGTAAACCAACCAAATTTACAACTGTAAGTAATTTAAATTTTAATTCTTTTTGCTTCTGCTTTATCTCAATCCAGTATACGGATTGAAAGGAAAAAAAGCTAATCTTATACATACAATAGTTGATCAAGATTGGTTTTACTTAAACCAATCCTGATCCTCCATAAAAAAGCAAATAGTTAAGATTATTTATACACATGTATGGTGGGATAAACTTATTTCAAAAGTAATCCTAATCAACAGTACTTCACTTAATAACATTTTGTAAATATTAAATTTCATCAATTCAACTATTGGATTGAATAATTTTATTATATAGATCAAATTTATAAAATTTTATACAATTTAAATATTTGATTCTTTATTTAATAATTTTAATTTAATGTCTAATATACTTTTAAAAATTTGTAAATGCTAATTATTAGATTACATATCTATAAATTTTTAATTTATTTAAAACTTCCTATGTATGATTATCATATTAATATCATATTATTAAAATGGTTGAATTTATAAAATTCTCATCCTACATAAAATTATTAAGTATAGTAACTTTGAAATAAGTTACTCTTAAAGGAAGTTGATCTTTATCCATATATATATATATAGATAAAGTTAGGATTTGTTGACATAGATGTCAAACTTAACATTTCCACCAACTTAATAATTTTTTATAAAATATAAGATTTAACAATCTAATCATCAAATCATGTAATAATATCTATATTATTATATATCTCAAATTTTAAATAATTTAAATATTTTCATGTATATTTTTTTGAGTATTGATATTTATAGATATTTAAATAATATAATCATGTAATAATATCTATATTATTATATATCTCAAATTTTAAATAATTTAAATACTTTCATGTATGTTTTTTTAATATTGATATTTATAAATATTTAAATAATATATTAGAGATTAAAATAAAATCATGAAGTATTTTTTTGTTTTTATTTTATATAAAATTTTATCAAAATAATCTACTTATAAAAACTTTAAATCAATGATTAAATTGATGAATGTTCTATTCTATAAAAAGTTGTGGTAGACTTCACCGTTGTTCCATCAAATATTTTCTCATAAGTTACGCACTAAACAAAAAGTCGTTGTATGTGTGTCTATAAATGCTACCTTTCATGGATCGATGTCCCATAGTTGCCCTTGGCCAGTTATCTTCGGGGGGAAAGTATTCAGAGGCTAGGTCCTCTTGTCTTAAGTTGTTTGTTTCTAAGTCCTTTACCACTGTTACTTTGATTCCATTTCATGAAACGCAAATGGTACCTTGCTAATACTGCACCCCACGAGCCTGAGCCAATGAGCAATAAAACTTCTAGACCAATATTGGTGTAATGGAGATGGTGAAAAACCGACCTATTCCAACAGCAACTCCAATTGTCTAGACAGATATTAAGTGTCCCTAACCCTAAAACTTTGGAGATAGCTTTAAATATTTGTGACCTTAACTTAGATAACTTGCCCATTGTGTTGCCAAAGGGAAAAAAAGGTCTTGTGCAAAATATCTTATATCCCAATTAATTTTCTGGCAGCACCTTTGTACGCAACAATGGAGTTTTATCTCAGCCATTGATTGTATTAGAGTTCTAACATCATAATGAAAAACTTTGATGGATAAAAATTGAGTTTGAGCCATGAATGAGGAGATGAGTGATTTGGAGAAGAATCAGACTTAGGAGATTGTTGGGAAATCAAGAGATAAGAAAAAAATGGAGGTGTAAATAAATATACATATGGAATGTTTATTTATGTTTCTGTAATTACAACAGATTTCTTTATTTCTTGTAATTGCTCCAGATTTGTAGCTTGTAATTCCTAGGTCAGCATTAATTCCCTAACCTGCATCTTGTAATCAGCCTTGCACAATTTGATTATCTGAAATAGTATTCATTTCTCATTTAAACTAATATTTTAATGTTTGGGTTACTGTGTAGGAATTTAGTTGCCAACAACTTGACAATTGAAAGTTCAGATAGCAGGTGATTTTTATATAATTATTTTTTTATAGTTCTTAGTTTTGTTTTGGCAATAATGGGAATTTTGATCTTGTTTTGATCAAGTTGCTCAAAGTTTTCACTCATGATTGATAGGCTGGTTGCATCCCTTATTTTCTTTTTTAGAAGTTTGACAATCTTTTCATCCATTTAAAGCATAAACTATTTTATCATGCTACTAATGTTCATATTTTTTCTAGCAGTTTTTTATAATTGATTTATGTGCATTTTTATTAATTGCAAAAATTTCACCCTCAATTTTCCGAATGTTAAAATTGAGTTTTGGAGGCCAATTTTCATCAAATTATCAATTAAAATATAATGAGCAGTCAAATATAGCTGTTGTTACATTTTCTATAGTAGCTGTTTAGAATGACAGAGAAGAGAGAAGAAATACGATGAAGAACATATATTTATAATAAAAATTATTAGTATAATGATTAATTACAAGAATATTTTGTTACCTAATTACTATAATTACAAAGATATAATTTTTCTAAGTACAAAATATTTATCCGACTTATTTACATATTTTCAAGAATAATATAGTAAATTAATTAAATAAAATTTAAAACCAACAGAATCAACAAAAGATAAGAGTTCATTAAAATCATTAAGGAGACTAGTTACTCTGCCCAAATATGTAGCCACAGAAGACAGCAAGTCTACAATGATTTAGTTTGTGTCTAGGTAGCTTCATAAGTCTCACAAAGTTTGGTCAGAAACAGTAGTTGGAGTTCCTTGTCTCTTGAAAAATGAATTGAATGAAAGTTGAGGTTGGTAGTTCAAAGGATGAGAAACTGATGGAGAAGGTCCAAACCAAGAAGTTGGCTCTTGAGATGGTTGATTCTGACTTAACAGTTGTTGAAAAGAGAATCTTGAAATACGGTAACAGCAAATGTTGGCATCATGGCCAAATCTGGAACAGATTTTGGATTGAATAGAGGCACATCCACCATACTTACCTTTGTGATCTCTATTCCACACAAAACAACCACCTGCATGACCTTGATAAGGACCTCCTCAACCAAAATGATGATTCGGTCCCTATATATTTTGAAAATTGGTATTCCAGTTCCCAAAATTAGATGATGGATTAAGCGAGATTTGTGACCATGGCACCTATGCAACATTCACAGAAAGAGAATTCGATCCAACAAGAAGTTTCTTTTTGTTCTTTTCAAATCATGCTTCATGAGCCAGCAACATGACTTCTATTTCAATGAAGGAACACAAGTCTGAGCAGCTTTGAATTATTGTGACCAAAGTATCAAACTCATTGGGAAGACCTTCCACACGTTTAAAATTTGGGCAGTCTAGAAGTTATAGCCTTTAGATGATAGCATTAACATGTCATTACTTTTTAATATGTCTAAACATAAAGACTTTGTGATAGAATGTGTTAGGAAATATCAGGATCAACTTGTTAATGGCCAAGTCATGGACCTAGAGTCTGGAAAGTCTATACTAGAAGGGGCAAAAAAGGGAAAATATAGGGAAATTTGTAATTTGGCTGATGTGGCAAGTTGGTTACGTTAGTGGATAATGGGTATTGACGTTGAGAAGTTGGTTATTAGGTGAGTTGGGGTGTTGGGAGAGAGGTATCAGAAAAGTTGTTTCTTTTTTTCGGCTGATAGCTTGGGCATAGATCATCCTCTCTGTGGAGCCATAGGCTCTGGACTGTTAGAGCTTTAATTTCTTTTTCTTGCATTTCAGTAATAATACTTCAGATTTCTTGTGAGCATTTCCTTAGTCTTTAACAAATTGGTTCGACCTGCCGGATACGACGTGAGAGAGAAAGTTGGAAACCAGACAATCGACTAAGGCGAAGATGGTTGAAGCAAGGGTAACAACGATAGAGAAAAATTTGTTGGAAGTAATCGTGAAGAAGTTGCAAGATGCTATGCTGAAAGAACAAAGGGAAAACGCATCGGAGTGTCAAGCTATGGAGGCAAAAAGAAAGGAGGCAGCTCGCTTTCGTAAAGCTATGCTATGTAAATTTTTGGGAAAAGATTACAATGAATATGATCAAGGGGAGGATGGGAGTTCCTCTGTTTTCCATGACCAAAAACAGAGCTCTCCAGCACTTGTGGACGATTCAAAAATATATGATAATCAAAATGTGGGTCTTTGACAGTTACAAGGAGATTCATTAAAGGAGTTCAGATTGGTTGTTTGTAAGGTTGAACTTTCGATGTTTGACAGTAACGACCCACGAGGATGGATTGCCCGTGCAGAAACGTATTTTCGTGTGCAACAAACTAGCCCGTGCAGAAACGTATTTTCGTGTGCAACAAACTAGCCCGCAAGTGAAGGTGCCTTTAGCCCAAATATGTATGGAAGGTAACTGCGTACATTGGTTCACAATTCTGTTAGAAGCTGAACCTGCGTTAACATGGGAGAAATTGAAAGAAGAACTCATGTTACGATACAGCGGAAGGCAAGCTCAAAATCCATACAAAGAGTTAGCGGAAATAAGACAAACAGGATCTATTCAGAATTATATAGAGGAGTTTGAGATACTAGCAGCACAAGTTCCAGGACTGCCTGAAAAACAATTTGTGGGTTATTTCATGCATGGACTGAGAGAGGACATCAAGAAATGAGTACGGGTGCAGTGCCCAACAACAAGAAGCACGGTGATGACGGTTACTCGCAATGTGGAAGTTGCGGTAGGGGGCGATATTCTACCAAAGGGAGTAAGTCGTAGTTATGGAGGTCGAACAAGGTATAGCAATAGTTCTGGTGCTGCAAGTAGAATGCTGTCAAATTCTAGATACCCACTACATACTCCACTTGAGAAGACCTGTGGCAGTGACATTGAGCAACTACAGGAACGTCGTGTTAACAGTGGGGGATACAATATCAATGGATCAGCGAGAAACGAAGAAAAAGGAACCACAATCAACAAGTCTAGGGGTGTTCGTCATTTATCCAACCAAGAGTTGATGGGGCGGAGGAGGAAAGGATTATGCTATAGGTGTGGATAACATTTCCATCCCCTACACCAATGCCCTGATCGCCAACTTAGGGTGATGGTCTTGGCAGAGGATGAAGAGTTGGTTTCTGATGGGGAGGTAATGGTAGTTGATAATGCAGGTACAGTATCGGATGTTGAATTGGAGTGTAATAATTTGGAGTTGTTGTGCCCTTTTGATAATGAAACCTTGAACCCAAAAACTATGAAATTGGGAGGTAAGATTAAGGGTGTTCCAATCCTGATCTTGGTTGATAGTGGTGCTAGCAATAATTTCATTTCCAAAAGGCTGGTTAAGGCCATGGGACTATCAATGGAAAACATAAAAGAAGTGGGTATCAAACTAGGCGATGGTTATAGAGTAGCAACAACAAATCAGTGTCCAGGATTGGAAGTGGACTTGGGGGACATCAATATCACTATAGATGCATTAATATTGGAGTTAGGAGGAATTGATTTCATTTTAGGAGTGTCTTGGTTGCAAACATTGCGGGCAGTAACCATGGATTGGAAAAAAATGTCTATGCAATTTCAAATTGAAGGCAAAGGAGTGAAATTAATGGGCTTTACCAACACCAATCAAGTGTCAACCTCTCTACAGAGCTTATTAGAAGATAAAACAAAGGAAGTGGGTGGGTTGCTATGGACAGTAGAGGTGCAGTGTCAAGGAACAAATATACCAAGCACTTTATCAACACAAAGGAGAAAAGAGCTGTAGCAATTATTGGCTGCATTTCCGAAGGTGTTCAAGGAACCGGAAGGGCTGCCACCACAGTGAATGAATGATCATGTGATCTCGTTGCAAGAGGGGCATGGCCCTATTAATGTTCGACCATGTCGATATCCACACCATCAAAAAGATGAGATTGAGAAACAGGTTAAGGAAATGTTGCAATCTAGTTTTGTTCGTCCTAGCTCTAGTTCATTTTCCAGCCCAGTTATTTTGGTTAAAAAGAAAGATGGGTCGTGGCAAATGTGTGTTGACTATCGGGCATTAAATAGAGTAACAATTCCAGAGAAGTATCCTATTCCAGTAGTGGATGAATTGCTAGATGAATTGCATGGCTCTAGATTTTTCTCAAAGCTGGACTTGAAATCCGGGTATCACCAGATTAGGGGGCACAGTGCAGATATCCATAAGACAACATTTAGAACTCATGATGGTCATTATGAATACTTAGTTATGCCCTTTGGTTTGACTAATGCTCCAACCACTTTTCAGTCCACAATGAATGATGTATTTAGACCATTTTTGCGAAGATTTGTCTTGGTTTTTTTTGGCGACATTCTGGTTTATAGCCCTTCTTGGGAGACTCACTTAGAACATTTGGTAACAGTGTTCCAATTGTTAGCAACTAATCATTTTGTTGTCAATGGAAAGAAATGCCATTTTGGACAGGAAGAGGTTAAGTATTTGGGTCATATTGTATCAGCAAATGGTGTAGCAATGGATCCTAAAAAAATACAGAACGTTGTGGAGTGGCCAGTACCAAGAAATGTGAAGGGAGTTAGAGGATTTCTAGGACTTACGGGCTATTATCAGAAGTTTATTGAAGGGTACGGAAAGATTGCAAAGCCATTAACAGAGTTAACAAAAAAGGAGGGTTTTCTTTGGGGAATAGCAGCACATGATGCATTTGAAAAACTTAAGAAGGCAGTTACCTCTGCTCCAGTCCTTGCACTTCCTGATTTTACATAAAAATTCAGAATTGAATGTGATGCTTATGGGATAGGATTGGGCGCAGTTTTAATGCAAAATGGTAGACCCATTGCTTTCTATAGTAAGGCTCCTTCTCATAAATCTTTAGCCAAGTCAGCCTATGGAAAGGAGATTATGGCAGTGGCTTTATTGGTCCAGCATTGGCGGCCATACCTCTTGGCAAGGAATTTTGAAGTTTTCACAGACCAAAAGAGCCTCAAACACTTACTTCAACAACGTATTACAACCCCGGATCAGCAGTGTTGGATGGCTAAATTGCTTGGCTATCAACTTGATATCATCTATAAACCAGGTCAAGAGAATAAAGCAGCCGATGCCTTATCCTGATTACATGAAAACGAAGATTTTATTATGTTGCATTCTTATCCGGAGTGGTTGGATGGTCGACAGATGGCTGACGAAGTTCATCAAGACCCTAAACTCCAAGAAATCATTGTTGCAATCAAAACAAAACCAGATTCTAGACTAGGTTATTCCTTGCGGAATGAGATTTTACTCTATCATGGGAGGTTAGTAATTTCGAGTACATCATCTTGGATTCCTACTCTGTAACAAGAATTTCATAATACTCCATTAGGAGGAGATTCTAGTTATTATCGTACATATTGAAGGCTAGCTAAGAATCTGTATTGGATTGGAATGAAGAACACTGTGCAAGACTATGTTAAAAGGTGTGATGTTTGTCAACGACAAAAGTATTTAGCTATGTCACCTGCTGGCCTGCTACAACCTTTGAATGTTCCCAATCAAGTTTGGGAAGATGTCTCCCTCGATTTTGTAACTGGATTACCTAGATCTAAGGGGTATGAAGTAGTTCGTTGTGGTTGATAGGCTCTCTAAGTATAGCCATTTTATATTGTTGAAACATCCATACACAGCCAAGGTGGTTACATGGCATTCCAACATCCATCGTGAGTGATCGGGATCCTATTTTTGTGAGTAACTTTTGGAAGGAATTATTTAAACTCCAAGGCATTATGTTGCGAATGAGTTCAGTTTATCATCCTGAATCGGATAGACAAATTGAGGTCATCAATCGATGCCTAGAGACTTACCTTCGGTATTTTGTATCTGAACAACCCAAAAACTGGTCCTTATAGCTTCATTGGGTAGAATTATGGTACAATACCACTTATCATGTGTCCACAGGAGTAACACCATTCGAAGTAGTATATGGTCGCAAACCACCAACCATTATTCGTTATTTGCAAGGAGAAATTGGGTGGAAGCGGTGGCCCGTGATTTAATGGATCGAGATGAGGCTCTTCGTCAATTGAAATATAATTTGGAGCATGCCAGGTGCAGAATGCAGAAATTTGCCAATAAACATAGACGAGAAGAGTCATTTATAGTTGGGGAATGGGTTTTCTTGAAGCTTAGACCACATCGATAACAATCCGTGGCTAGAAGAATATGTCTTAAATTATCCCCACGTTATTTTGGTCCATTTCAGATTGTAGACAAGATTGGCGCAGTGGCTTATAAACTGCAATTTCATGTAACTTCCAAAATTCATCCAGTTTTTCATGTTTCCCAACTCAAAAAGACAATTGGATTTTATTCTGTGGAACAACAGTTACCAGAGGGAATGGAAGTGGAGACCAATGATATGATTGAATCAGAATCTATTTTGGCTACTCGCCAGATTACGCGAGCTGATGACTTGATTACTCAATGGTTAGTGAAGTGGAAGACCAAATCCGCGGAAGATGCTACCTGGGAAGATGAATTCACCATTCGTAGCCAATTCCCATCATTCAGCCTTGAGGACAAGGCTGAGAGTGTACAGGGGGCAGTGTTAGGAAATATTAGGATCAGCTTGTTAATGGGCCAAGTCATGGACCTAGAGTATGGAAGATCTATACTAGAAGGGGCAGAAAAGGGAAAATATAGGAAAATTTGTAATCTGGCTAATGTGGCAAGTTGGTTACGTTAGTGGATAGTGGGTATTGACATTGAGGAGTTGGTTATTAGTTGAGTTGGGGGTGTGGGGAGAGAGGTATCAGAAAAGTTGTTTCTTTTTTTCAGCTGATGGCTTGAGCAGAGATCATCTTCTCTATGGAGCCATAGGCTCTGGACTGTTAGAGCTTTAATTTTTTTTCTTGCATTTCAGTAATAATACTTCAGATTTCTTGTGAGCATTTCCTTAGTCTCGAATAGAATGAAATTATCCAGTAGGTTTTACTTTCCTTTTCCATTTAAAGGGGGCTTAACAATTTGGAATTCCTATAAAAATATTTCTCATGAGGTATCAATTTGTCGAAAATTGGTTATTAAAGTAATACAGTATCACTAATTAACTTCTCTTTAAACTTTATTAACATTTGTTTGGTTAATTTTCTTAAACTGGGAAGATTTTTTCATGTGAATCATGAATTTGTTGTTCTCATACTATGGTCTTTGTGAAAGCCTATTGAAATATTTATAAATTAAATCTGCTATATACTAAATGAAAAGCTCATTTGCGCACCATCTTGTTTACATGTAAACATTAATTTGTGCCATAATGTATCATTCATTTTGATCATGAACTTAATCTAAAGGTAAAAATTTAAACTGTTTGGTTCTTGATATTATTACTTAAACCCCTATGCTTTTTTTTAATCTGGAACATAATTTTTCTCTTGCAGTGGCTTGCCTACCGGGCTTATTTGTCTACAGAAAAATTTTCCCTGCAATCGTAGAGCTAAAAGATGTAAGTTTGACTCTAAGCTAATTTGTCATGCACACCATTAAAGTTAGGATCAGGACAACGATAAGCTTGTTTTCACCTTATGTTTCTACAACTTATCTTTTGGATTTGGATAAGTTTGTATTCATCATTACATTTCTGTCCTGTTATTTGAGGAGGTGAGAGAAAGTTGGAAAACACTTCATCTCCTCTTTCTCTTTCTTCTCTGACCATATATTTTAGCAATCTATTTAGCAGAAAAACACCATTGTTAGATGTTGAGTCTAATCCCAATCCCTAAAGATTGGGGATCAGATCGATTTTTTACATAATCATAGTTTTTTGTTCTTTCATTGGTTTTATTTTATTTTTGTAAATAATTTAGTCAACTTAGTTTTAATAGAGTAGGAATATTTTATCCGTCATGTATTTCCATTAATTAGGTGATTTTGCGCTGAAATTAAGGAGAATCAATGGTAAGCCTGTTGCCAAGTTCTCTCCTATGTATTCATTCTTTAATAATCATAGAGTGGTCAAATTACAGCCAACCACAATGGTTCTTGATGTCCACACTCCAAACAATCATAGAGTGGCCAACAACTCTCATATTACCATTATTGGTCATAAACTGAATCAGAAAGATTTTTCCAATGATCTCCATTTGTTAGGATTTTTGAATTGGCAAAGGTAAGGATGACTACCTTTCTAAAGATGCACTAGCTCTTGCTAGAAGGGACCAATAGCATGAAGGATGGAAGGTTGAAAATGACATGGTAATGTTGTAGCTAATCAACTTTAACGATAATGACATAGGAGAATTTTCTTCTCAATGACTATATCATCCACATAGAATAAAAGAAATGTAAGTTTGCTCTTCCAAGAATGTTTTATAACAAAGTATGATCACCTTGTCTCTGCCTATATTCCAAGCATATCATAGCTTGAGTGAACCTTCCAAACCATACATGGGAAGATTGCTTGTGTCCATACAAGGCCCTTCTCAATCTTTAACCTTATTTTTGTGATTAGTGGATCAATAGCTAGGTGGCATGTCCATCTACACTTTCTCCTCTAGGTTCCGTGTTAGAAGACATTTTTAACATCCAACTAGTGTAAGCCCCTTCCAAAATGTGCTACCAGAAAGGAAGATCCAGACAGTACTCATTTTTGCTACTAGAGCACACTTCTTAGAATCATTCCCATATGTTTGAGTGTATTCCTTTGCAGGTCAGCCTTGCCTTAAACTAATCTAGAGCACACCATCAAACTAGTATTTTATTATGTATATTGATCTAGAGTACACCTGCATCCCACCACCCTTTTATCCTTTAGTTTTTCAATAATCTCCCTAGTCCCATTCTTCTCCAATGCACTCATTTTGTGATAGGATGTTTAGATGAGTTATAAAACCTAGAATACTAACCTTTGAATAAATTAAGGAATAAATCATGATAAAATAAGAAATTATGATGCCTGGTTCTAAAAGATTATGAAGAAATAGGAAAACTACTTCTTAAAGATAATTTAATATATGAAAAATTATTTTGAATATTTTCATATATTCTAACATTTTCCCTCAAGTAAAGCTAAGTTTTAAACATGTTACAAATAAATCATTTATACAAAATAAAAATTAAAAAATAAGAATATAAAATTGAGAGATTTGGCCATGGGACTATCACAAGGCTAGTTAATACTTCTGGTAATATTGTGGGGTCAAGCAAATTTTTCTAGGAATTTTATTAGCCAAACTCATCTCTAAAAAGTTGGTGTAGGCTCATGTCTTTAGGAAAGCCGTAGGATCAATTGATACTTTTGGTAATGTTGTGAAGCCAAGCCATATTTTTTGGAAAAAGTTGCAAGCCTAGATTCATATATATGGGAAAGTTAGAGGGCCAATTAATTCTTTTGGTAAGGATGCAAGGCATGCTAATTTTTTCTAAGAAAGTCACCGTGTTAGACTAATCTATGGAAAACTACAAAACTTGGTTGATATAAAAGCCATAAGGCTAGTCGATTCTTCTGATAATGTTGTGGGATAGGCTAATTTTTCTAGAAAGTTGTAGGATGATAAGAACTCATGAGGTGGTTTGATCTTCATGGTGTAGGTTAATGATAGCAGTAAACCACTGCTAACTTATTCTAGAAGAAAAAAAAAGGCTAGCCAAACAGAAAATAACCTTGTGGGTTGTTAGGCATTTGTTGTGGTTTGTTACTACACGTTTTATCTATCCTAGTTTTCATGCATTTGTTATGGTTTGTTACTGCATGTTTTGTTTCCTTTATTTTAGCTTAATTAGTTAGGGTATCTCTCTTATAAATACCCATAGGAATTAGTGGTGAAGGGCCATCAGAATAAAATTAAACATTTGTATTTGGGTCTAGTCCACCTACGGGCTCTTTTATGGAAGAAATTCAGTGTTGAGATTTTTGCACTTTTATTTTTACCAATATCCTTTGATTACTACTTTTAGTTTGCTAGGTTTGCTATCATTTGGTATCAGAGCTTGGTTAACTCTCATGGTCATTATACGTTCCACATCTGCAAACCCCGAAACATATACCCATACACCTGAAACACCTATGGAGACCTTAGCACAACAGCTCTCAGCCATGGCAGCAAGGCTGGATGCAGTTGACGCTTTGGCAGCCGAAGTAGCAGCGCTTAAAGGAAATCACACCAAGGGGAAAGGCCAAGATTTTGGGGAAGACAGCAATCGCAGTAGAAGTCATTGGAAGGAAGATGATGAAGGAGGGGAACAATTATGGGGAAGTTGTGGCCATCACAAAATTCCCTACACCAAAATTGAATTCCCTAAATTCGATGGGGGAGATCCTCGTGGTTGGATTCTGAAAGTGGAAAAATACTTCTGTTATTATCAAACATTGGAGGAAGCAAAGGTTGATGTGGCAGCTATGTATCTAGAAGGAGATGCACTTGATCTATTTGCTTGGATCAACTCAGAAAAGACGATTTTGTACTAGGGTGGATTGGTGAGAGCACTACAAAAACAATACGGGCCTGCTGAATTCCAAAATCTTGATGAACACTTGTGTGGCATTCGGCAAATGGGTTCTGTATTGGAATACCGTCAGGAATTCGCAAAGAGATCAGCCTGAGTGAAAAACTGGTCAGAGCATTGTCTTCTCGGCGTTTTTCTCAATGGGTTGAAGGAAGAGCTTAAGGCCGACGTGAGGATACACAACCCTAGGATTGTTTACATGGCTGTTAGCTTGGCCTAGAGTATGAAACAAAGTTAGGCCCCATAAAAACCAAAAAAAATTATTCCACTCCAACCCAAAGCAAATTTATGGCCCACAATCAAGAGAAAAAACGAAGCCCTTTTGCCCAAAACTATCCATGCACACCTGTTAATGCTGGCACAATGTTATCACACCAACATAATCCTGTTTCCAACGCAACACAGGCTGCAATGTATCCCCAACGTGCATCTGGTCTGGAGAGGAAAATTCGGAAAGATAAGGGTCTTTGTTTTAGGTGTAACGAACATTTTCAGCCTGGTCATCACTGTAAAATATCATCTGTCACTGCTAGAAATTACAGAGGATGAAACTGATGCTGAACAGCCCCTAGATGACATGGAGGAATTTGAAAATATGGCTAGTATGGCTGAAATTTCGCTGCATGCAATTCTGGGCAACAATTCTACACCTACTCTGAAATTGAGAGGTAAAATCAGGGATAGGGAAGTTCTCATCTTGGTGGATAGTGGTTCTACTCACAATTTCATCTCTCAAAGTGTGGTCAAGGAATTACAACTTCCAACTCAGGATGTACAATCATTCAGAGTCCAGGTTGGGAATGGGGATGTAATACGCTATCATTCAATTTGCAAACAAGTGGAAGTTCACCTCTCAGATTTATCTATCACTGAAGATTTTTATCCCTTCTCCATAGGTGGTGCAGACTTAGTTTTAGGTATCAAATGGTTGAATTGGAACAAAATGTTCCTATTTTTCATTTTAATAGAAGGAGATACAAACTTGAGGGAGTGTCCAAATCTGGTCCTACACAAGTCTCTTTCCAAAGTATGGCCAAAGAAGATAATTACTCAACTAAGGTAGAGACACCTCCATTAATTCAGCAAGTGCTGCAACAATTTAATGCGGTTTTCAAGGAGCCTACATCATTACCTCTTTTTCGAGAACACGCTCATGCCATTCCCCTCCTTCCCTACTTAACTGCCTCTAACATTTGTCCTTACCAGTGTCCTTACCATCATAAAACAGAGATCGAAAGACAGGTTGCCGAACTTCTCAAGATGGGATTCATTCGCTCCAACACCAGTCCATTTGCTAGCCCAATGCTGTTGGTACCAAAGAAGGACTCCACATGGCGATTATGCATTGACTATCGAAAGCTTAATTAGATCACTGTTCCAGATAAGCATCCGATCCCTATTATTGATGAACTCCTTGATGAGTTACATGGCTCACAAGTATTTTCAAAAATTGATCTTCGTTCTGGATATCATCAAATTCGTGTACAGCCAGAAGACGTCCATAAACTGCCTTTCGTACTCATAATGGCCATTACGAGTTCACCGTCATGCCATTTGGGCTTACCGATGCCCCATCTACTTTTCAGGTAACCATGAATGAGCTTTTCAGACCTTATCTTCACAAATTTGTACTTGTCTTCTTTGATGACATTCTGGTGTACAATCAAATTTGCAACAGCACCACCAACATCTTCAGTTGACACTCCAAGCACTTCTAAACCACTCCTACTTTGCCAAGTCTAGTAAGTGTTTGTTTGGTCAACCATCGGTGCACTTCCTGGGCCATGTGGTTTTCGAAGGAGGGTTATCTGTGGAGGATAACAAAATTAAAGATGTTATGGAATGGCCTCGTCCAGTCAATGTCAAGGAGTTGCACGACTTTTTGGGTCTCACAAGTTAATACTGGCGCTTTGTATGGAACTATGACATCCTTGCTCGCCCTCTCACTGAATTGACAAAAATAGATGCTTTCAATTGGTCTTCTAAGGCAGAGAACGTCTTTTTACAATTAAAACAGGTATTAACATCCACACCTGTTTTACAACTCCCTAACTTTGGCAAAGTTTTTGTTGTCGAATGTGATGCCTCTCTTGGATGGAATTGAGCAATTCTCATGCAAGATGAACACCCCATAGCATACTTTAGCAAGGGGCTGTGCTATTCCAATCGCATTAAGTTTGCCTATGAAAGAGAACTACTTGCTCTAGTGTTGGCGTTACAGAAATGGAGACATTATTTATTAGGGAGGCATTTTATAGTTCAAACCGATCACCGAAGTCTCAAATTCCTGCTTGACCAAAGGCTTTATATTGCAGAATAGCAACATTTAATTATGAAATTACTGTCTTTTGACTTCTCCATTACTTACAAACAAGGACGAGACAATATAGGTGTTGATGCTTTATAAAGAAAACCCTCACATGCCACTTTCCTTGCACTTACCCTGCCTATCCAGCTTGATTTTGAAAGGTTACAAACAGTCTTGGCACAAGATCCAGTCATTAGAGCCCAAATTGAGTTGCTCTCTACCAATCCGAACAGCCTACCTCACTTCTCCTTGGCTGGGGCCATCTATTCTACAATAATAGACTTATTATTCCAGACGCACTGACACTTAAACAAACCTTGCTTGAAGAAGCTCATAATTTCCCTTCGGGTGATCATGGGGGATATTTAAAAACCTTGCAGCGAATTCATTCTAATTTTTATTGGCCATCACTCTCTAAGGATGTTAAAAGGTACGTACATCATTGTTTGACCTGCCAGCAAACTAAATATCAAACTCTCTCACCGGCAGGACTCTTGCAACCATTACCAATCCCTAATAAGGTTTGGGAAGATATCTCCATGGAATTCATCATTGGGCTGCCAAAATCCAAAGGGTTTGACACAATACTGGTGGTTGTGGACAGATTGAGCAAATAAAGCCACTTCATTTCTCTTTCTCATCCTTATACAGCCAGCACAGTGGCTGCCATCTTTTGTAAAGAGATAGTTCGGCTCCATGGTTTGCCCCATTCTATCATCTTTGACCGCGACTCCATCTTCCTTAACTTCTTTTGGACAGAATTATTTAAACTTAGCAAAACCCGCTTGCACATGAGCTCGACCTACCACCCACAAAGTGATGGCCAAACTGAAGTGGTAAATCGTTGCTTAAAAGCTTATCTTCGCTGTTTCTGCCATGAACAACCTCAACAATGGAGTAACTTTTTATGTTGGGCAGAATTTTCTTTTAAAACCGGTTTTCACACTTCTACGGGTACTACCCCCTTCAAAATTCTTTATGGACAAGATCCACACCAGCCCTCCACCTCTTTGTACAGGGAGAGACTTATCTTCTTGATCTAGAATAGCAGTTGAAACAAAGGGATGACATGCTCAAAATCATTCATTCGCACCTCCAACAGGTGCAAGACCGAATGAAAGCTCAAGCAGACTCTAAAAGGCGAGAACTCTCTTTTAATGTAGGGGATGCTATTTTGCTGCGCCTCCATCCATACAAACAACATTCTTTAGCAAAAAGGAAATATGAGAAGCAGTCTCCACAATTTTTTAGGCCTTATAAAATTCTGTGAAAAGTAGGACAGGTTGCTTATGAATTAGAATTGCCCTCGACATCTCGGATTCATCCAATTTTTCATGTCCCCTTACTCCGCCTAGCTCTTGGCCAGCCACTGCCAACTGACCCACCCCTTCTTCCACTTTCCACTAAATGGGAATTACTGCTGCAACTAGCCAAAGTGTTAGCACATCGTTGGGTCCCTAATTCTTCTGGTTCTTCTCTTGAACTATTGATCCAATGACTTAACCGACCATTGGAAGAGCAAAGCTGGGAAGATTATGATCTACTCGCAGCTCAATTTCCTAACTTTCCCCTTAAGGACAAGGAGAAGTTTCAAGGGGGGAGTATCGATAGCAGTAAACCACTACTAACTTATTCTAAAAGAAAAAGGAAGGCTAGCCAAACAGAAAATAATTTTGTGGGTTGTTAGGCATTTGTTATGGTTTGTTACTACACGTTTTATCTATCCTAGTTTTCAGGCATTTGTTATGGTCTTTTACTGCATGTTTTGTTTCCTTTATTTTTGCTTAATTAGTTATGGTATCTCTCTTATAAATACCCATAGGAATTAGAGATGAAGGGCCATCAGAATAAAATTAAACATTTGTATTTGGGTTTAGTCCACCTACGAGCTCTTTTATGGGAGAAATTCAGGGTTGAGATTCTTGCACTTTTATTTCTGCCAATATTCTTTGATTACTACTTTCAGTTTGTTGGGTTTGCTATTAGTTAATAATGAAAATTGAAGGATAAGTAAAATATAAAACAAGAGGTTCAATGACCTAATAAGAGCAAATAACCAACTAGCTTTTATTTCTGCCTAACCATGAATACAAAATAACCAATTTACATAGCAACGCACCTGAGTTGAAGCATGAATTAAGGGCTTTTACGTATTTGAATCACTAGTTTATAAAGAAGATTGGCAAGACAAGGTGATATGATTCACCCTATGCGAATGAATTGGAATGCGGAAACGATAACGGAACGTCTTGAGAATCAGGATAAGATAAAAAAGGGTAAGGTAAGATAAGGTGAGATAAGGTAAAGGAACCTGACACAAACCGCGACCTGCCGGAGAGCACCGAAGTTATCAAGAGGAACGTGACCCTTACCGCGACCTGCCGGAAGAACCAACGTTATCATAGGTAGTTCTTTGCTCAAGAACCAAGGAATCAACTCACACAAGAGAAGAAAAAACTCTCTAAGAGAAAATATGATTAATACTCAAAATCTGTCTTTTCACTGAATCCCTAACCCCAATTTATAGTGAACCTAATCTAGTAAAAAAGATAATAAATTAGAAATCCTATTTAGATTGCAATTTGAATTGCAACCAATTTAAAACGAATAACTTCTAGATAAATATTAAATCCTAATGTAATCTATAGTAAATCATAAAGTTTATCACTTAAGATCTTCAATGATATGACTACATAAATTAACCCATGTTGGAATTGGGCTTGGATCCACGTAGTCTTTTCCTTGAACTTCTTTGATAAGACCTTCAAGTGCTTGTTCCATACGTTTGGTCCTATTCCGCGTCATAGGATCTTCCATTCCTTGTAGATAATCTTCGAGATGATCTCTTTTGCTTATCGTGGTGCCCACGTTCACATCACAAGGTTTGACATGAGTAAGAAAGATATCATATTCTCACAGAGAAGAAAAACTCTTATTTGGGTGAATAGAAACGTTGATGTCTTCCTTTGCTCATAAAAGAGCTATTTATAGTTGTACAATCATTAATATAAGAAAAGTAGGCAATTGTGACTAAATCCTAATAGAATCTGACTATAATATGATTCAAATTCTCAACATAATCCTAATTAAATCTAAACAAATTCTAGTTAAATAATTTGCAATCCTAATAAATTGAAAACTAAATCAATTAAAAATTTTAACTAAAATTAATATAAATCCTAATAAAATAAATACAATATCTTCTTAAATCTTGTGGTCTTGTTGTTGACAAAATCTTCTTGAGCTTATGCTTATGCAGATAGAATCATAATCTTATCTACTTTTTTTCTTGGAAATGCATTAACATAGTCTCAATTGTCTCTTGTATTTATTTAGTCTTCCTCTTCTAAATTAATCTTCTCTCTGTTTAAGTCTATGAGAAATTGATGGGGCCAATTGACACTTCTAGTAAATTTGTAGCACTAGAACTCACAGTGCATGATTCAAATAAAAAAGGGCAGAAAAATAGTCAAGACTATATGAAATAGAAAAAAAAAATGACATGGCTACGAGGGACCAAAAATAGTTGATGACTATTTGAAATATGCCAGCAAAATTCAAAACAAAAAAGAGCAAAACTCAGAGAGAAACACGAGTGTTAGAGCATGTTGGAGATGTCGTGACCACGAAACAAACCAATAAAATGATTATAATAAAGAACCTGAACCAAGAGGATCCAACCATATCATGGGCCAAAGGCAATAGATGAGCACAACCTTGGAAAGAGAAGGAAGATAAAAGTCCAGTGCTAATCATTAGCCAAAATTGTGGTTGGACATGCTAACAACCATAGCCAAAAATGGTAGCGCATGAAGTTGCACAACAGAAGCTAGAGCAACATTTGTTGATGCATAACAATGTTGAGACTATGTTGCGCAAGCTCATTCATCTCTACCATTCATAGAGCCACTTGATGACTGGTGAAAGTGTGCCGGCATTGGGCATACTGTTATAGGATAAATCCCACAATGTGGGATGGCACGTGTACATCTTGGTTATTCTCCATAGTGATTTGAGATATGGATCTGGTTTAGATGTGTAGATTCCCGTATACATAACATGCTAATAATGAAATGAGTTTTAACTGAGATAGGGCCATGCATTGCATCCTACGCGTGATTTATGTTGATTTTGGTGATAATATTGTGTTGTTTATCTGATTCTAATTTCCCAGTAATCTGTTGCTATATTGTGTGATATCCTCACCGCTATGTTCTATTGTTTGTCATCTCTTGGTTTTTAAAGTTGAATCAGGACAGTATGGAGACAATGGCACAAGTCAAGGCTACCTGCCAGCGTGAGCACTTGGGAAATGATCCTGTAAAGAATCAATTCACCTATACTACTAGCTTTATCACTTTTAGAATCCATCATCCCACTAACTATCATATTTACCTTCAAGTGTATTTGTACCTTCAGTTTTCCCATCCCATCAAGCTTCACCGAACATAGACCACCTGAGCAGAACCGACCAGTTAACTCTACCTCATTAATGCCCATGCCACCTATGTTTGTGTCTCCCTATGCTATTCCACCTTATTTTGCCCCACCTAGTTCCCACATGCTTCCAGTTATGTATGATCCACCTCCTTCATCCTTACCCAATGCCCAGTCCCCTCAGCACCTGCTGCAGCTACCTCTTCATCCCAGCAGCAGGAACTGGAATGGTTCTTAGATGATTGCATCATTTCTAGTCTACATGAACCATGGAGTGGCCATGGTTGTGTTATCATTTTCTTTTTCATTTTATGCACTAGCTTTCATAGTAGGTGTGACACATTTCGTTTTATTTTGTCGTTCTCTTCATGGATTTCAGGTTGTATTAACTTTAATCTCTGGATACTTTGTGTGCATTGTTTGTTATATTTTATGATGTTTGTGTGTTTCTTTATGCCTCTATGTGCACGACTAGATACTTGTTTTCTTTTATGTAAAGTTTATTTAAAACACAATTTCTCTTTTAAAAATAGATTTATTCTTTTGAAAGTAAAGTTAGTGCAAAATTTTCTTCAATTAAGACAGTTTTCTCATTAAAAACTTCAACTCATTTGGTAATTTAAGTATTTTCTCACAATTTTGGAAAAGAAATTTTAAATCTTTATTTTTTCAACCCTTTTTACCAACCTCCTGAAACTTTTACTGTTAAAACCAAATATATTTAAGTAAATTAAAATCGTTGTGACTAAGCGTTAGTTACTGGAAAGTTACACCCGTAATAAAACTAGTCCTAAACAATAATCTAGGATATGATGCATTTTTTATATTTTCATATATTCTGACAAGAATTATTATCTGCAATTGCAGAAGGACAATGAAAAATAATAATATTTTATTTCAATGGTCAAATCAATACCATCTATTGGGCACTAATTCAGCTTTGCTGACCATTGAATCAAAGTGACTAAAGAAACTCTGCTACCCTTTATGGCTTTATCTGAAGTTATAAATTATTACACCACCTCTTCACTCTCATTGATTAATCTCTTACCTATTATTCTGTGCAGATTCTGACTTCGCAATCAAGTGTGGTGGTCCTCAAATTGTATCGACAGATGGAATTGTGTATGAAATGGACAATGAGACACTTGGTCCTGCTACCTACTTTGTTACTGATACAAATAGATGGGCCGTTAGTAATGTTGGATTATTTACTGGGAGCAATAATCCTCAATACACAAGTGTGGTGTCTAAACAGTTCTTTGGTACTGAAAACATGGAGCTCTTCCAAACAGCACGGCTCTCAGCATCATCATTAAGATATTATGGTCTGGGGCTGGAAAATGGTTTTTACAACATCACCCTCCAATTTGCTGAAACAGCTATTTTGGATACTCAGACATGGAGAAAACTTGGAAGACGGGTCTTTGATGTATATATCCAGGTACTTATGTCCTAATCAAAGTACTTGCCAATAGTAATGGGGGTGATGGATACTTGTTATTGGACAGTATCCAGTTATCTTAAACGAGGTGGGCAGCATTCTAACATTATATTTAAGCAATTTATATAAGCTGTCATTGAGTTTATTTTTAACCCAAACCCTGGGCTCCGTTGGAGGGATTAGGTTTAAGAGGGTATATTATTAAAGATTGAAGTAGTGTACCACTGAAATGGTGGATCCTTTTAGTTTTTTCCTTTTTCATCATTTACAATTTCACAAGTACTAGTTATAATTTTTTTCCTTTTTAATAACAATGGTTAGTTTGATTATTCAATTAATTAAATTGTAAATGGATTATAACCACTAATTTTTATAATTTCATTGTATATGCCATTTGGAACAATTTTCTTATAGTGATAGTTTAAGATTTTCTAACTAGTTAAAATCCTGCTCATTCCGTGAAGTGGTCAAAGAAATAGGGTGACTTTGAAACTTATTTTTATTTTTCAGTTTCAAATTACAGTGATGAGAGAATGCTACATAATATATTTGATGACCTTGAAACTGTAACTGAAAAATTCAGAAACATTACTTGGTCACTGTTCAGATAGGAAAATATTCTTAAGATTGGGCCAAAACACTGATTTTATGACTGCTTTTGGAGTTTTTGCATTCATTATGCTATTCTTGAGTTCTTGCAACGACTAGATGGGCATTGATGGATAAGTGAAATTTGTTTTGACTTTTCTTTTCTATCTAGTTAATATCTCATCTCAAATGTCGATACTTTGTCTTTGGCACCAATCAAATTCGTATAATTAAATGACTTTTGGAGTTCAACATTTTGAATCCATACTGACATTATTCTTTCCTAGATGAAAAGACGAATGTTTGACCCACTCTTTTTGTGCCTTTTATCCTAGCATCATTTTTTCTCCTTTTGAATATTCTAGGGAACTCGTGTTTTGAAGGATTTTGACATACAAAAGGAAGCTGAGGGTGTCTCTTACAGAGCTGTCCCAAAGCAATTTAGGTTTGAAGTGTCAGAAAACTATCTTGAGATTCATCTCTTTTGGGCTGGAAAAGGGACTTGCTGCATACCAACTCAAGGTACTTATGGGCCTTTGATTCAAGCCATCAGTGCTACCCTAGGTAAAACACTAAAATTTTTGGCAATTCCGATATTTATTCTCTAATTTCACACATTCTATAATCTTTTGTCACTGTCAGATAAATATTGGTTTAGTTCTTGAACGATTTGGAAATTTTTATTAGATTGCTATTCCTTAAAAATTTGTAATGAGTCCCTGAACTTATACTGATTTGTAATGGGATCCTTGGAATTAGGTTTTTGTCAATAAACCGTAAAATAGGGACTAATTTGAAAATTCTCAAATAGTTTAAGGACCTATTTAAGAATCTCCTAAACCCTATAGACTGTAGTTGATGGACCTACTAATTAATTTAACCTTAATTCTCAAATGGCCGCAAGAATATTCCGTCTAACCTCCAAGTTAAGGCACTCACTTACAAATGTATATGTTTTGGGGACCTAATTTAAAAATTTTAAATTATATAGAAACCCATTTTCAAATTTTCAAATAGTCGAGGGACCTTCTAATTAATTTAACCATAAATATTCAAAATTTGTCATTTTGATAGAGTGTGTTTCTGTTGTATAGATTTCATACCTACAGTACCTCCAAGCAATAAACAGGATAGAACTGGTCAAATCATTGGAATTGTTGCTGGAGTTGGAGTTATAAGCTTTCTATCAGCTTTTACAATTTTCTGTATCATTCAGAGAAGAAAACACCGTGAAGATGATGAAGGTAGAGAAATTGTCTGAATATTTTGTATAATATGGTTCACTAACAATAAAATTCTTTTCCTGCATAATACATAATTGTTTCTCTACATCATAAGCAGTACATCTTTTTCTGATAAGTTATAAGCAGAAGCAGTACATCTATTGCATGGGGAGATATTTTACGTCTAGTGAGTCATACCTTATTTATGCTTTTAGACAATGGCTGGACCATTTTTCACTTCAACATATTTATCTTTAGGTTTTATATATCTTAACCAGAAAGTAAGATAATGAAATGATTGTACGCCACATATAAACCAATACACAATGTACATGCATTTGTGCTATCTGATTCCTAATCATAGTCTTAAACATTTTGAATGAATTGGAGAATGCAAGTTTTTCAGCTTGAATAAGTAGAAAATCAGGCATCGTCCCTAGCTTCGACAAAATAATTTTCTATTCATGCAACCTAGCCTTGTTTATATTTGATTTTGCAGAGCTTTTAGGAATTGATACAAAGCCATACACTTTCAGCTATTCAGAGTTGAAGAATGCTACAAATGACTTTAATCCTGGAAACAAGCTTGGAGAGGGAGGTTTCGGACCTGTTTATAAGGTGAATGAATACTCTGTCCCTGAATTAGAAATATTGGTTATAGGCCACTTCGCCAAAGGTTATCATTATCAATATTGATTCAAAAAATACTTGTAGCATTATAGCAACTAGTCATCAATGGTGGAGCCAAGCACATTTGAGGGGGGAGCACAAGCTTCTCTTGAAATTTTTGTTTCTAAATAATAGTGTTAAATAATATAGTAGCTTTTTTGTCCCAAAACATTACACCCCTTCTAATCACCCCCTAGAAGACTATGCCTTTAGTGCTTCTAGTTCCTTATTTCTATGGATCTGCTAATATTTACAGTTTTACCTTGTGTAATGCAATTGTATTGATAATCAAAGCTTAAAATTTAGCACAAAGGAGATGTTAAAGTCTCGCATTGTTTAGAAATAAGAACAACCAAAATGCATTAGATGAAGACAATCCTTACCGCATTAGCTAGCTATGAGGTTGAGTTAGGTCCAAATCTAATTTTCAACATGGTATCAGAGCCTATTCTAGATCTACTATTGACATATCTGCAGATTTTCAATCTTGTGCATAAAAGATGTGTTAGAGTCTCAGATTATCTAGAAGTAAGACCAACTAAATATATATAGGATGTGGACAATCCTCACCTTATAAGCTAGGTTTTGAGGTTTAGTTAGGCCCAAAACTAATTTTTAACAGGAAACAATTCCAGAAGGTGTTTTTCTCCAACTAATTGTTGTTGATTATTGTTCATTTTTTATTAATGTTTGTCAAACTGTCCTAAAGCAGTTGTTTTATATAATTTATTATTACCGACTAGTGCTTCCCCTCCCGAACCTGGTTTTGCCATTGCTAGTTATTGAATTATGTATTTTGCTGATGAAGATAAGTTGTATTCTCATAAGCAAGATTTGGTGCTAACTTTAAAATTAAATCCTTCAACAGTATTATTTTTCCATTTTGTCTTTGTAGGGGGTACTTAATGATGGACGTGTTATTGCTGTAAAACAATTATCTGTACGTTCTCATCAAGGAAAGAGTCAGTTCATAGCCGAGATAGCCACTATATCTGCTGTGCAACAACGTAATCTAGTCAAATTGTATGGATGTTGCCTTGAAGGGAGTAAAAGACTTCTTGTCTATGAGTATCTAGAGAATAAGAGTCTTGATCAAGCACTATTTGGTATGAGGTTCATGTCCTTTTTCTTGCCTGAATATGCAATGGATAAATGCTTATATTCATTTTTTTTGTAATTTGTGAAAAAAAAAATGCTTTTTTTCTTTTCGAGTGAAACCTAATTCAACTTATCCCAAGAACTTATTTTTAAATTGCTTAAGAATATTGGTCAAATAAAAGCATTTTCTTTTTTAATTAAATTACAATAAATTATACTTTTAGTCCCCTAAGTATTTTTTAAATTTAAGTTTAGTGTTTTTTTTCTTAGTTTGATTCTGTCTTTCTTTTTTTTCAAATCGATCCTTTTTAATTTTTTTTGTGTTAAATGTGGTCCTTTTGGTGAACTATAGTGTTGCTCTATTACCAAAATTTTTATATTAACCGCCAATAAAACCAATAAATTGATAAAAAGGATCAAATTAAAACCGAAAACAGAGTACTCACAGTACTGGATTAAAGAATTAAACTATAATTTCAAATGACCATAAGCGACGCAAAAGTGTAATTACTCATTGAGTAAAACATAGCACATGCATAAACACGTCATTTTTGGTTTAAGTATATTTTCTAAAACTATAACGACTTGAAGTTCAATTTATTATCACTTAATACCCTATAATTTGATTTTAATCGTCTGGAGGTTCTTTTATGTGCATGATCTAATGGAAAAGTTAACAATTTGTATTAACAAAAGTGTTTTCTGCCTACCCCCAATAGGGTGTATACTCTCTTAAGAGGAAAAGAGAAGGGAGGGGGAAAGACAAACTGAAAGATGTGATGGAAAAGTAATAGAGAAAGAGAGTTAAGGTGGGTGTAAAAATTTGAGCATGGAAAAATCAGGATTTTAAAAAATTGAGATTGTTGTACTGAAACTAAACAGCATGTGGTCAAATATAATAACATATAAAAGTTCAAAGTTCAGGCGACTAAGTTATTTCAAATGACCATAGTTTAGGGAAATAAAATGCATTTTATCCATTCTCTTCTATCTCTTATGTTTGTAATTAAGGGCACATGTGACTTGTTTTGGCAGGAAATTATCTAAGCCTCAATTGGTCCACACGCTATGATATCTGCCTAGGTGTTGCAAAAGGCTTAGCATATCTTCATGAAGAGTCCCGGCTTCGTATTATACACCGTGATGTGAAGGCTAGTAATATTCTCCTTAATCATGAACTTGTCCCCAAAATTTCTGATTTTGGGTTAGCCAAATATTATGATGATAAAAAAACCCATATGAGCACCCGTGTGGCTGGGACATTGTAAGTCGTTAACATCATCTTGGTTCTATGTCCTGATATCATATATATATCATCTGTTTGTTCTTATTCTTATGGATGCATATTTGTTTTAATTAACACTAAATTGTCACTTTATACAATTCCTCTTGATGAAGTGGATATCTTGCACCTGAGTATGCCATGCGTGGACACCTCACAGAGAAAGCAGATGTGTTTTCATTTGGTGTTGTTGCTCTTGAGATTGTTAGTGGGAGGTCTAATTCTGATTTTACTTTGGAAGGAGAGAGGACATATCTTTTGGAATGGGTATGGTTGCTTCTTCTGCTATGAATATATGAATGTTATAATTCTCAACATGTTATTGGAACTAATTAGACTTGAGGATGAAAAGGAAGACATTGCTCTTCCTTTTTCTTTGCATGCTCCATATTATTCTTTCCCTGCCTCTTGGAAGATTGTGAATGAAAGAAATTTCTTTTTCAATTTATTTAATTTATCAAATTTTCGTTTTAATTTACTCATTTTATCTATTTATTCATTTTGATAGATGTAAGTCATTAAAATAAATAAATTGACATTTATTTGCAAACATCTTTTGTCATTAGGCTATACCAAATAAGGTGAGTGATCACTTCCCTGGTTCTCCTTTTTTTTAATTTCCTTCTATTGTATTCTTTTATTTTTCTTTCTTCCTTGATAACAAGCAAAGCCTTAGTTAGAATGAGATCTCTTTGACCTTGGCAAAGGACAATTATGGTTGTAAGTTATACTTTCTCTAATTTTTTTTCTAAGATTTTTTTAGAAGATTTTAATAATTCAGTTTATAACTGAGGTGGTGCGAATCTAAATTAAAATCAATCAAAATAAATGTTGATAAAGGAATTAAATCTAATAGTATTAAATAAGGGTAAAATTGATAAGTAATAGTAATTTTTTAAAAAAGTCAAGAAATTTATTTAATTTTAACTATTATTGATCTGTGTAATTTATTTAAAATCATTTTATAAAAAGGATCAGGGGAAGTAATTTATTTACCATTTGTTCATATTGTACACCTTTAGTCAGTGCATTGATGAACATGGAAACTTAAAATATATTATTTTTAATTTTAAAGCTTAATTGTTTTTATTTTGGTTTTCCTCATGCTTCTAAGGCTTTTGCTTTTGCTTTTGCTTTGTTTTCTGTTGTTATTATTAGACATGGCATCTGCATGAAAACAAGAACATAATTGAATTAGTAGATTCTAGATTATCAGAATTCGAGGAGGAAGAAGTGAAACGAATTGTAGGGATAGCTCTTTTGTGCACTCAGTCATCACCAACATTACGGCCATCAATGTCTCGTGTGGTAGCAATGCTTTCTGGAGATGTTGAAGTGGGCACTGTAACTTCAAGACCTGGATACTTGACTGAATGTTATTTTGATGATGTGACCATGATGACTAACTTTACTTCCAAAGAATCAGATACAAGTAATTATTATTCATCACCAAGAATCAGCATTTCGGGAGCTGCAAACCATTCACCAATAGATGATTCTAAACCCATTCTTCTTTAAACACTAGTGAGGGTTGTCAAGAGTTGATATCATGCTTTTGTTTCTTGAACATTTGTATAAAGATAAGCATTGTACTGTCGTGGTAAATTATTGTTTCCATTTATATGTATTCCCACTTTAATTAGCTTTAATCTTTTAGCGTATATTAAAGTGGTTGTCATATGTGAACCAAAGTCTTCATGTGTGAACCAACATTGTTATTGTAATTTAATACACAACTTCAAAGTTATTTCTATTTAATGGCATTCAAAATCTTTTTATCTATGTTATTATACTAGTTTCATCCTTGTGCGGTACACGAATTTATAAAGTTTATTATATTTTGTTATAATATCATAATTTATTAATGTATAAATAGTAGTATTAGATAGTTTTTTAATTATTTGCATTAATATATATTTTAACAAATAGATTATTGTTACTTACATTGAAAAGAGATGTTAAATTTTATTTTATATATATCTTGAAAATTTAATTGATTCAATTTGATTATTAACAAATTTACAATATCAAATAAATCTTAAAATATTAAAATAAATCATCTTATCAAGTTATTCTATATCAAAATAAATATTTTTATAATTTTAATATTTAAAGAGTTTTACATCATCAATATTTATATTAGTTTTTAGCATCAAGCACAGATAAAAAAGGATAAATTTTATCTTTTTCATTCTTGTTCCATTCAAAATCAAAATAGGTATAAGTACAGATTTATAAAAAGTAGGATGAAATTTTAACATTCAACTCTAACTTTGTTGGATTTAGATAAATTTGTGGAAAATCTATTTTTCTATTTTTAAAAAAAAAACTTTTTTCATAATTTTGATTCATCTATGTATATATTTTCAAATAAATAATATCTCAAATATATTTTAATTTAAATAATAAATAAAATAAATGTTAAAAAATATAAAATTATTAATTATCAAAATTAAAATTTTAGAATATTAAAATTCTTGAATCTTTCTTAACTATTTTGATTTTCATATATATATATATATATATATATATATATATATATATATATATATATATATATATATATATATATATATATATATATATATTACATTATGTGATGTATAAACCTTCCCTTTCAGATTCTGAACTCTGAACTTTTATTTAGAGTTTTTGTGATGTTTGAAAAGTTTAAATTTGGGTGAAAAAAAAAACCGGTTAAGGATTGATATGATGTTATTTAATTCCTATCCTATTAGTCTATAATGAGAAATTGAGAATTTACTATTTTTCAATTGCTGACAGAGACTAGTTTATTGCATTCCTTTTGTGTGGAAGAGACTTGGTCAATTTGGAATTTTCCATTTGTTTAGTAATGGTTTGGCCTGCCTATATTGACATAAATTCTAATGGAAGAACAGGAATTAGCCATATGAAATTTAGATTTAAGAAATTTAGAAGTAATTTTGTTGCTAGTTTATAGGAAAATAATTTTTTTGTTTTTAGAAATTTAATATATTTTTGTAAATATTTTTAAATTTAAAGAAGGTAAATATTTTTAAAATAAAATCTGTCCAAAGGTTACCTATAAAATTGCGAACCTTATGCATACAATAACATATAGATCTTTTCAGAACTAAAACAATTTGGTCCGTCTAAATCACTAACCTAATTGGCAATTGTTTTTTTACTTCCTCTAATTATTTCTTATACCTTTCTTACATGTAAAATGATTAAATTATTTTTAAAAATATATTTCTAGAGCACTATAACTACTCTAAAAATATTTTTTCAAAATGCATTATTAACATTTCAAAAATATATTTTTTAAAATTCATTTTCATAAATATATTTCAAAAATTTATTTTTAAAATATTGTTAATAACATTTAAAAAATATATTTTCGGAATTCATTAATAACATTTCATAATTTTCAGAATGCATTAATATCTTTGTATAACTACAATTCTAAAAGTTTATTTTTAAATGTTATTAATAAATTCTAAAAATATATTTTCGAAATATAAAATTTGAAATCTAAAATTAAATTTTGTGAAAAAAAAACACCGCACTGTCTTAGAAAGATATTTTTGGTATAATTTATTTGAAAAAAACATATATGAAAATTTGAAAACGGAAAGTGTCAAAAGTCTTGACCACCTAACTCAGTAGAACCGATCAAAGTCATGGAAGGAAGGCAAATCCAGTTGAGTCCACAATTATAACTCACTATCACAACTCCTGTTTTTGTAGTTCGCACCCTCCTTTTCTTTATTTTTTATTTTTTTAATTTTATATTCCTATATAAGTATATAAGATATATTTTAGAAATTTAAATTTTAGAAGTATATTTTTTATATTTTTAAAATTAACTTTCAGAAACATAGTTATACAAATATATTTTGAAATTTAAATTTTAGAAATATAACAATATATTTTTAAAATTTAATTTTAGAAGTGTAAAAATATATTTTTAAAATTTAAAATTTAAAAATGTAAAATATACTTCCAAAAGAAAAATTGTGTAACGTGATTGTTTATCGATTTACAAAATACTTCCGGAAATAGCATATTAAGTATGTGTCTAGCATATAATGCTTACAGATTTATAAAATTTGTCAAGCTTATTAAGTAATAGGATGCTGCTTACAGAACTAATACTAATTGATTAAGGGTTAAAAAAATGATTCCAAAAAATAATTTTTAAAAATGTATGAAATATATTTTTAAAATATATAATAATATTGTCGAAAACTAATTTTAAAAGTATTCTTTATACTCTTTTAAAAAATAATTTTTGGAAAAGTATAAAATATATTTTTTAAAATTAATTTTTAGAAATGTAAGCAAATAATACTTTTACAAACTAATTTTTAAAAATATATTTTATATGTTTTTGAAAACAATAATTTTTTTAAAAAAGATATAAATAATAATAATAAAAGTGTCAAAAGAAATTGCCTTTGACAAATATGTCCTTTAAATAAGTCCATAATGAAAACGACTCTGTGATGTAAACCGGTGGTTTAAAAGCAGTATTCTTTAGACATTGATTTTGCTTATATATATATATATATATATATATATATATATAGATATATATATATATTTGGAAATCTTTGGTGACAACTTTGTTGACCTTATTACAGTTTAGTTGACTTTTAATATTATAATATTATAGTGATCATTGTGTTATCATTACTATAGAGTTCCAATTGTTCTGCTAATTTGAAAATCTTCAATTTGGTAACTTTCCTGTCAGTTGCTACAATTTAATTGACTTTTCATATATATATTCGTAGGTGACTAAAATCTTTGAGTGAGTCTGTTTTGCATTAGCGCTTCTGAAGATGAAGTTGGTACCTTCCGTTTTGGGTTTTGCCTTCTTTGCTATTTGGCTTTTCAGAATGATAACTGTGATAGAAGCTCAAGCCCAGGCTAAAACAGATCCTTCTGAAGGTAAATCTTTTCCATTCCTTTAGTCTATGATTCAAGTATGTGTGCACTTAAAAAGGGAAACTGGATTATTCTTTTGCAAATTCACAGGAACTAAGAAACTTGAACATAAGTTTAAATATGATTTTGGTTTGTTTTGGTATAATTAAATTTGATTTTAGTTCTTCAATTTTTTTCATTGTTTTTAGTTTTAATAAATTTGAACTTTTAGATAATATTAAATATAGTAGGTTAATAAATTCAGTTAATACATTCCTTTTTGGTTTGAGACCTTCAAGAATAGGAAGCTGAATTGGATCCTAATTTTTTTCCATTCATGTACAAGATTTGAATTTGATAAATTATGAAGTAGAACTATATTACAAGAAGACCACAATGCTGTCATCACTTAGACACTTCAATGGATTCTTTGCATATGGGTCATAAGATTCTCATAAAAGAATTGAGTAGCTGAGAGCGATATACCTAAAGCTCATCCTTATCATGGATGCTTCTGTTCCGTCCAACACATAAATAAGTCATTTGTTCCTCTTTGTAATCATGAAGAATATAATGATTTTCATCATCTATAATTGTGATTAAGCTACTTTAATATGGTAACAGAGTTGTGTAAGAAAAGAGGAATCACATGCATACAGCCACCTATATTAACAGCTGGCTTAAGACCCCTGACTTCAAAATATAGCCAACACAATTGACTTTGCAGACGAAGAACAAAAGCGAACATTGCAATTCACTGTGGCCGCTTTTTCTTCTTTCAATTTCGTCCGAAGTTCTAAGAGATTTCACTCCTTAATTCTGCGGTTTGCACTAATCCCGATAATCGTTGTTTGATACCTTGACATCTAGAGGAAAAACCAAAATTCACCAGAAAGATTTAGAGAAGAAAAAAAAGTAAATCAACTATCCTCCAAATCATAGCTGAAATTATAGGAGTATTGGCTTCACAAATTGAAAATTCTCACTCTCCGAAAATTCCATTCCTTCTAGGCACAAGTTCATCTACTCCTTCATGAAATTGATACCATTAAAGCAGAAAACTGAAGGTAAAACCTATATTTAACGGAGTAAATGTTAAGAGAACTTGTCATATTAATTTGAAATCCTTCTCTCCGTCATTTATCTACTTTTTGTCTGTTCGTCCCTCTTAATTTCAGTATAATTCGATACTGCCACAGCACCATAATCCAACCTCTTAATATTATATTTGAATTAAAGTGGCAGGGAGCATAAAAAGCTAAGTTAATTTAGAAACGTACAGAAATTAAAATCATAAAAGAAGTAGTTACGAGAGTTGATTAATTTCTAAAATAATTTTTTTTATAATTTAAAATTTATGTTTAATTATATTTAAATATAATTTTATATAATTATTGATCGATAATTAAATTAATTAAAAATTAAATTGATAAATTATTTAAATTAATATAAAATAGTATATTAAAAAATAATATAATAAAATTTTAAATTTTATTTATATGATTCTTACTTATAAATAATATTTTGGATATAAATTTTTTAAGTATTTAAAATATATATATATATATATATATATATATATATATATATATATATATATATATATATATATATACTAAGTTGACAAATTTTCATATATTATAAATTTATACGATTTTATATAAATTTTAAAAATTATAATATTTAAACTAAAAATTATTAAAAAAAGTTTTTAAAAGAGAATATTATTTAATATTTTTTAAATTATAAAAATTTAATTTTATATGATAAGTATAAAGAATTATTCGGTTGAAAAGTTTAGTGAAAAATTAAATTATTTTTTATTTTATAAAATTATTTAAAATTTATTATTTTATAAAAATCATATATATATATTTTAAATTATTTATAATATTTATATATATAGTTAATATTTAATTGATTTATTTTATATATAAAAAATTTTATATTTAAATTTTATATATAAGGAAATATAAAAATATTAATTAATTTTATATTAAAATTTATTTTATAATTCTATTATAAGTTAATTTTAGTTTAGAATTCAACAAGTGTATTATATAAATTTTTAAAGGATAAAAAGTATATAAATTCTTAAAGAAAGAAAAGTTCGGTTAAAGTAATCACAGTAATATGAATCAATATGATGATTCGATTTTCAAGTTGTAGGTTAAATAAAAAAATTATAAAATAATAAATAAAATATAATTAAATGATTCAATGATCTGATATGAATAAATAACCAACAATGTTATACGGAACATGACTTGCTGCTTAGATCTTTTGTCCAACCATGTACATTAGATAAGATAATCCATCCATGCTGCAACATACCTGTGTTGAAGCACAAACTGTGAACTTTTATAAATTTGAATTACCAACTTTATATGAAAGATTGAAAAGATAAGGTTTTACAAGAATAGAGAAAGATATAATCATCACAAGGTTTGATCTGTTTTTCATTGCTCACAGAAGAGCTATTTATATGTGTACAATTACTAATATAAAAAAACTATAAATAAATTGTAATAGAATTCTTCAATCTCTAATGTGAGAAAATTATAATAAATCCTAATAGAATCTATCTATAATATCATTCAAATCTTCAACATAATCCTAATTAAATTTTAGTCAAATAATTTAAACAAAATCCTAAAAAATTGAAAACTAAATCAATTATAAATTAATATAAATTATAATAAAATAAATAACATATTTTCCTAAATCTTTGATCTTTTATGAAGATTTTTCTTATTTGTGTAAATAAAAATCACGATCTTATCTTCCTTTTTTTTTTCTTGAAAGTGCATTTATATGGATCCTAATTATCTCTTTTAACCTTCTTCTTTTCAATAAGTCTTCTCTCATAGTTGCATTCTTCTCTATGTGAGATTGATCATGAAAGGTGGTTACCAAGTTCATATCGTGGTATAATAGCTTGGATATAATAAAATGTTGATTAGAGGTTAGGAACCTCATCCGATGTATTAGAAAATATTTAATAAACTCTAAGATGATATTGAGTTGAATAATGGAATTATTGAAAGAGGACTATTAAGTCATGAGTTTTGAGAAAAGGGAAAGGCCTCAAAGTGAAGTAGAGATAAGAATCAGAACGATTAATTAACATGCATCTTGTGCATAAAAATTATTTTGTAAATCATTAGTGTGGGGTAATTTGCAAGTCCTTTTGTGAAAGAGAGCTGGAAAATCTAAGAGTTGACTCACATGGAAGTAAATTAGAATTCATGATAATGGAAACTTTTGATCCTAGAAGGTACGTGAGCAAGGTTTAAGCCTCTTAATAGTTTAGGGTTGTTCCTTGTAGCTAGGATTGCTTTGATCAGAGTTAGTTGCCTAGAATAGACCTTGAATATTATCATAGCCGGTCGAATAATTTCATGGTTTTGTAAAATAATGATAAGGATGATGATTTAAGCATTGTTGAGGGTGTGTTGTGGTTTGAATTTGGATTTCGGTACCCTTCACTATTCTAATAATGTGATAATGATTTGGGATCACATGCATTATACATATTATAGGGACGATCAACTTTAGATTTGGGAGATTTGATGTGGTATGGGATGGATTAGGTCTCAAACTAATTCTAAGTCTATCATCATAGAAACTTGGAGTAGGATGATGGATACAAAATTGCATTAGTACATTGTATGTCATGATAATTTCATGTAGTTATTATGTAAAAGTTGTATTGCTTATGTATATTAACATACTACTCCTTAGTACCTCTTGAATAAAACATTTTATTCCCCTACTATTATTCTTCTATGTATGATGTTTCACTGATTTAGTGAGACTACACGATGGACAAACCTCATCTCAACATAGAGATTAAGATATATGAAAAGAATGGGGAATAGGTTTAACACCTACCCAATGTTATGAATCATTATAGGAGTAATTTCAGAGGTAGGACGACTATCTAAATGATTGAGGCATCTTCTCTAGTACATCCTCCATCGTGGATTCTGATGATGATGCTTGTAAATATTATAGTACCTATTCCTAGACATGTATATTGTAGAAGGAAAATTCCATCACCTTCTTCTATGTCATCGAGGGATACTCCTCAATATCATTGGCCACCTTGTACTGCAGTGGGAATTCCTAAGGTTTGTGATGCACCACCTGCACTTGCTTCTCTAGGAATACCCTGTTTATGCTAGATTGTGAGGAAGTTGGCATTACGTCATCTTTCTCAAATTGCTTCTCACCATGATGAAGCATACCTTCTTGTGCATATCTGAGATATTCAAAGAGTGAGTCTGATGATGAAGGAGATGGTGATGATGATGATGAAGATGAAGACCCCTTTGAGACTTCAGACTTTTCTTGTCATTAGTAGGATAATGAGTGACTTCTTGCTACTGAAGGAGGGTATTAGATGGACAAATATTTTATAGTCTCGAGAGTCATATTTAGATAGAGTGGTATGACTTCTATTTGATTTCTGTATGTGATTCTTTGTTTTGTACACTATTATATCATTTCGTTGTAGTTCTACATTCAGAGATATGTTAAACTTATGTAATTTATAATGATGTATATATATGTGTGTGGACGCATTTGAGTGTCTACTCCAATAATGAACTTGGAATTGGTACATTCTAATAGAGCAATTATTGCTAAATAGTGCACTTGCGTAATGGATAATATACAAGTAAGGTAAAGATAATGTAGGTAAGTTGGAAGACTATGAAATACTATGTCCCTACCATGACTTGAAATTCAGGATCATCCCATAGTAATGTTCATCAGCATTCTAACACTCAAAATATCAACCTATCCTATAACCAATCCAACCTGTATTTTGTCCATCCTAATGAGAATCCTTTAGCATCAATGGTAACTGAACAAAATATCATATTTGGGCTTAAGGAATGGGGCAAGCATTGATATCGAAAACCAAATTCAAATTTGTTGTTAGGACTATTCTTGTACCTGACCCTTTTGATCTAACTCATGCATACTAAAAGCGATGCAACAATTTGATTCATTCTTAGATTATGAACTCAATCTCTTAAACGATTGCATAGAGTATTATGTATATTAACAATGCAGTAGATGTTTGGAATGATCTTCGAGAGTGGTTTTTTTGGGGTGATTTGATTCATATTTTAGAACATAAAAAAAAATCTACAACTTAAGGAAATGAGGCTTGACTGTGACAAACTTCTTTGTTGAGCTCAAGAGACTCAAGCAGAAGCTCAAGAATATTAATTCTATGTCTTCATGCACATGCCCACATCCTTGTCAATGTGTAGCAATAAGGAATGCAAGGGAATATAGGCGTAAGGATCAAGTGATACATTTTCTTACTGGATTAAATGATGACTTCGGTATAATTAGAACTCAAATCCTTCTAATGGATCCTCTTCCCCTCCAAATTAAATCCTTCTCCATGGTACTTCAATGTGAAAGAAAAGCATGCACAAACAATGAAGGAAAAATAATCATCAGAGTAGTAGACAACATCCGAGGATTATAAAGAATAGAGGATATAATGTTGTGTGTAGAAGTAATAACAGTTTTTGTGCACACTATGGTAAGCCTAGCCACATAATTGATGTGTGCTACAAGAAAAATGGCTTCCTTGTCAAGTCTCAACAAATTTAAAAGGGGAGCTTCAATTAATGTCCTTAGTGGATTTGAAGATGATAGGGATGATGCTTTGGAAACAGATAGATAAGACAATGATAAAGGCATACAATTCCCATTCATAGTAGATTAGTGCCAAGCTTTGTTAGCATTAGTAAGATAGCTTGGTAGTAATGATCATTCCTCCCACAATGATAGGTTTCTAGTTATGAAAAATAAACACCTGTATATACAGGGTCCAGAGTGTAAACCATGCGATGTATGTCATTTCTCAAAGAAAAAAATTCATTATTTCTAATTAGTACCTTAATGACAAAAGAAATTTTTTTTAGTACATCTTGACATTTGGGGGCCCTTTCACGTTAGTTTTTGTGTATGGACATGGATATTTCTTAACCGTATTAGATGACCATAGTCAATATGTTTAGGATAGTGATAATGAAAAAAAAATCAAAAACTAAAGAAAATATTATTCAAGTTATTGAAATGGTGGATGTACAATACAACAAGAAAATTAAAACAATTTGATTAGATAAAGGCATGAAATTCATGATGCTTGAGTTCTATGGATTAAAAGGAATGAATCATGAAACAAGTTATGTTAATACCCCACAACAAAATGGAAGGATTGAGTGAAAACATCAACACTATTAGCTGTTGGCAAAGCATTGATGCTACAATTGAATCTAGCCAAGTGCTATTAGAGTTATGCAGTAATACATGAAACTTTTTTGATTAATCGCACTCCATCTAGCATATTAAAGGGAGATAGTCCATATGAGCGAACATAAGGAGAGCTACCAGCTACACATGATCTCTGTTACACCCTAATAATGATACCCGTTCTACGCTTAAGTTGTATCGCAGATTCACTATTAGTCTGTTGCTTTATGATGCATAATCCATTTATAAAATTACTGTTATAGAAAATATGATATAATTTTTTTTAAAAGGTTTGTTGAAAATGCAAGTCTCGTTGTAGTAATTAACATAGTATAAAATGAACATTCTAGCATTGTCACTTACATAAAATTTAAAAATTTGCATTCTTTTACTCATAAGTCTATATATTCATTTCCACAATAATATTTATATTATTAGTTATATAGGTAATACAACACATAAATAATGATAAGTTAAAACTTCTAGTGAGTCCTTTAAATAAGACAAAGACTTTAATGCCCTTCATAAGTTACAGTCATCCAAAGAAAAAGATACAAAGTTGGACAAAGCAGTATAATATCCTCTATAGCTCTTCTCGCATTCCATTTCATGAACGTTCATTTCTAGTGCAGATTATTTGGGTCACATATACCACTTTCATCGCAAAGAGTATGATCGAACTTTGGAAAATAAATGAGAGGTAGGGAGTGATAAATCATAATTTCTCAGTAGATGTCTATCCTAAGGTTGATGTCATCATTTGTAACCTAACACTTCAGTTTATTAATAAAAGGTGACAAGTATACAGGTTCAATTATTTATTTTTAAAATTTATACTTATCTAAAATGGGTTCTTTTTAATAATAGCATAAATTCATCCCATACAACATGTAATTCATACATGCTCTGAATTACTTTTTCATATAAAATCTCTTAAACATAAATCTCATGTATTCTTTATATCACTTTTTCATCATAACATAGATATTGTTTGACTCTTACTCATTTTATGTCTTAATCATAATCATTCTTACTCTCTAGTCACCCTCTCATTGACAATTTCATTTAAGGCATATTAACAATTAGTCAAACAATATCTTCCACTTGTCTACTACTCTACCTTTTGATCTCGAATATGAATCATTCTGGATGGTCATCACCATCATAAATTTGGAATACCTACGACTTTCCCATAAAAGGATTTATTTGAAGTCCTATGGTTTCACCATTGAAGGTTATGTACCTTCTAATTACCATAAAAGGACCTATCACTTTCTAAGTATGCACAAGTCCCAAACCTACACACTAGGAGTAGTGTTAAGTTTTCAAATAAGGTTCTTCTTTCGTGATATCTTGACTTATTAGGTTTCATTTTAAGTCTTCATGATAGGACGCATGCTCAATATTCACTCAAAATGATATGTACATATAACATCCAATTCATCCATTTAATATCAAATCATGGAACCATGTAAACATACACAAGTCATCATGTCATCCAAGAGATCACATAATTCATTACAACACTCAAGAGAGCACATAACAAATCTACACATATAAAGACATGCTTAAGCATCACCATGATAAATAGGACATTAATAGTTACCCAAAGGTTCCTTTTCTTAGTAAGAATATTTACTTAAGCATGATCCTTAAATATTAGACAGCATGCACATTTCTTTTAAAATTTCCAAGTTGTCCTCATTCTTTATGTTTTTTGAGAAACCTCTCATAGGAACTTAATCCACTCATCCTTCTAAGTTATCTCTCAACCTTTCTTTTTCTCAAAGGTAAAGCTCTTCTTAATACTTTAATGAAAGATCATGGCATATAAAATTTTCTTCTTTAGTTGGCCGAATGACCTTTTTAATTGTTTACACTTTGTGTCCTTAAATTTGAATGTCTTATGCATCATTTACTTAATTTAAGTTTAAGTGTTATATGTTTTATGTTTCGTGACTAGTAACTTAGCTTTTTAGGTTTGTTCTAGTACTAAACTTACTTGTTTGCCTCCTTATTCATTAACTTTAAGTTTTCTACTCATGTCATATTTAATTATTCTTAAGTATTCCAAAATATCCTATTTTTCCATTTCTTACCTAGATGGTCAAATGCACATTCGTCCTAGACATTATAATTCAATTTTTCTTCTTTAAGAAATGTAGTTTACTCTAATTAAGATTTAAGCTATTAATTACACCATCTTTTGACATTTTTAGGACCTTTCTTTCTTGACTATGGAGCATGGCTGAATGCCCTAGATCACACTTCTACTCCATAATTAATTTATAATCACCTCCTCAAGCTCATTTAGATCCACTCTTAAATTCTAGCAGGTTTTAACTAGTTTTTATCAATTTTGTCCAACAAGGCCGAATGGTATCCAACCATTACCAAATCTTTTTTAACTTTAAAATTGCTTCCTTAAACATGTTTAGGCTCCACTTTACATCTTAATTGATGTTTTAACTTAAGTTTTTCCTAATTAATAAGGGAGTGGTTGAATGCCCTAGATGGCTAAAGCAAGGTTCCTTTTCCTTAATTTATTCTCTCATGGTCTTGGTGTTATGGATTTTAGTATGTTTTTGCTCAAATTAACCGAAGTGGCTGAATGAGCATTTTGTAAATTTCAAGTTCCTTTCAAATTTATAATTCCATAATTATACTTGATTAGGTTTCTCTTAATACCCTAATCAATGTTTTAAACTCAAGATTTCCTAATTTACTAGAAAGTGGCTGAATGCTACAGGTGTCTTGATTAAGGGTCATTTTTCAATTTTCTTACTACATAACCTTGATGTCATGGAGTTTAGCACTTGGTTCATCTTATGTCCTTAGATCCATCCATAAATTATCCTTACTCCATAGCTTTGGTCATGGTCATGGAAGGTGTTAGGTGATTTGTTCAACTTTGGATCCAAAATTCCCCCTTTACACTTAGTAGTTTTTAAGTTCATGTCCAAGTTAAGTTTATGGATCTCATGGTATAATTTTTTTTGTCCCTTTAGGGATGTTAATACATGAGTTCAGATCTGGACTCTTAACAAGAATCAACTCAAACAAAGATTTTATCAAAAGACACCTACTAGCTTTAAACATAAAAATCTTAAAGAAAACACCTTTTATGGAAAACAAGTGTAGATCCATAGATCACTAATTTTTGATACTTATATTTAACCATCAAGGGAAGTTTTAAGCTCCAATAAGCTCAAACAAAAGTAGATCCATAGAGCTTAGAGAAGGATCCATCAAGAAGAAGAAAATTAAACCATAAATACAAGATTAAAGCTTAAAAACATATAAGGTAAAATTATACTTATTGAAGACTTTTGTGATGAGTTTGGTGAGGTTTTATGACTGTTCTTCCTCCCTCTTGGTGGTGTACACAAGATCTCATGATGTTGGTGGTGGAGTTTGGTGGATTTATCTTAATTTAACTTAAACTTCAAAGATGGAAGTTTAAACTTAAGTGTAAACTTTGGATTTTAGGAGTAGTTTGAGTTTAGAGAGTTTGAAGGATTTCTCTAAGTGTTTATAAGATGAAGAATGAAGCAAATGAGCCTTGTTAGCCCTTAGACCAATTTAGTGCACTTTAGGGCATGTGGGAATTAAATTTCCACTTAAGGGCATTTTGGTAAGTTTACATATAATTTTCATTTTCTAAAAAAATTTAAATGTAAGGAATTATCCTTTTAGCTTTGGTTTAATGCTAATTATTTTTATTTTTTTACTAATCAAGATTAACTGATTCTAAGTATGGTTAATTTTAATTAAATAAGGTTAATTTACTTTAACCATAGTTAATTTTATCTCTTCTATTTATTATTTTTGTCTTATTTGCCATAATTAAAGTGATGAGTCATGGGGTGAGTCACCACCTCATTTTATGTATGAAATTTCATGCTCCATGAGTGGGATCCACTTTTTGGCTTCTACTTCGCATTTTCTTACCTTATCAGCCTTTAAGGAGCATTTTGGTAATTTTTTTCAGCATTTCCTGGGAGGTTCCCAAATTTCTCCTCCAATGTTTATAGTACTTATTGGTTCATTCCAAAATCATTCTTATGTTGTTTTCCATTTTCCTGGGAACAATTTATCCCTTATGGAAGACAGAGCTTTCTAAGGACATTTTAGATATTTTTAGAGTTTTCTGATGGACTTTTCGTTCTCTCTTTGTTCCTATTCTTTTCTTATGATTTTTTAAACATCCTTTATGTATTCTAGTCCCTTAGAATGCCTTTTAACTTTTGTTTTAGGCTTTCTGCACATTTATTAGTGTTATCCTAGTGTAGGAGTCTTTTTGTCATTTGCTAAAATTTTTCTAATTTCTTTTACTTTTACTCTTTTCTCTACTTTATTCTTTACTAAAGGATACTTATAGCCTAGAAAGTTCATTATGAGAAATTAGGGATGGTACAATCTCAAGATCTTCGGCTGCCTATGTTATGTTTCTATCCAACTAGGATATCAAGACAAGTTCGATCCTCGAGCAAGGAGGAGTATATTCCTTTGCTATGAAAGTGTTGTTAAAGAATACATCCTACATGATGCTAAATCCAGAGGTATTTTTGTTTCATGCAATGTCATTTTTTTATGAGAATGTTTTTCCACTTCATAAGGAACAATACAAGGCAACCACCATGAAGCAACATTCCATTAGTTGACAATGCAATTCTACACTCAAACATGGACTTTTTGGATCATGATAATAGAGTGCCACCTACATGAAATGACAGCATTTCAAGTCTGCTATCAACCTTCATTTCCCACTTTGATTCATTATCCGAGGGCCCACGAGTTAGTATAAGAGTGAACTGACCACCTTCTTACTTAAGGGATTTCCACTACAATAGCTCCATAAGATATCCAATAGCTTCTCATCTCACTTATGATCGATTGTCTCCTAAACATTGAGCACTCTCCATAACTATTCATAGCAATAGTGAACCAAAGAGTTATGAAGAGGCTTCTAAGCTTGAATGTTGGCAGAGAGCCATTAATACTGAGATTCAATCCTTAGAACAAAATCAAATGTGGAAAATAATTGATTTATCTCATGGCATCAAATCCATTGACACCAAATGGGTGTTCAAGATCAAAAGACACTCTGATGGAACGATTGAGAGACATGAAGTTAGACTCATAGCAAAGGGGTACAATCAAATGGAGGGAATTGATTATTTTGAAATGTCTTCTCCAAGGGCTAAAGTCACAACTATACAAGTTGTATTGGCTTTAGAAGCTTCTCAGCATTGGCACTTACATCAACTAGATGTTGATAATTCTTTGATGTTGATAATGCATTTTTACTTGGTACTCTTGACGAATAAGTGTATATGGAGTTCCCTCTAAGTGTTATTGTCAGAAAATCCAATCAAGTATGCAAACTACTACAACCTTTATAGAGGTTCAAACAAGCCATTCGATGTTGGTATGAACAGATAACCACATTTCTTCTCCATCATGGTTTTACTCATGACTTGTCTGATCATACTCTATTCACCAAGAAGACAACCAACTCTTTGATAATTTTGCTCACATACATAGATGACATTATATGGCTAGGAATGAGCTTGAAAGAGTTTGATGCGACAAAGACTTTATACTATTTTCAGCATCAAAGATTTAAGGGCATTAAAATATTTTTTGGGTTTTAAATTAGCAAAAATTCCTGCAGTATACACTTTAATCAACAAAATTACTACCTCAACCTTCCTCATGAAACTAGATTTTTAGGATGTAAACCTATTACCACACCATCAACATCATGTTCACATCTTCATCATAATGATAGCCATCCATATGATGATCCAGCTAGCTATCCTATTAAAGGCTTGTGGGAAAGCTATTATACTTAATGAACATTCAACCTAATATTATGTTTTCCATGCAACAACTAAGTTAGTTCTCAGATCAACTTATAGAGAAACATCATCAAGCAACAGTTTGGATCCTAAGATATTTAAAGAGAAGTTTAGCAAAGGGAATATTCTTTTCCTCTGCCTCTTCACAACAATTAAAGGGTTTTAATGATGCGGATTAGGCAACATGTCTAGATACTCAATGTTCTATATCTGGCTATTACTTTTTTCTTAGATATTCGTTGATATCTTGTCATGCCAAAAAGTAAATTATAGTTTGTGATCATCTTCAAAGGTCGAGTACCGATCATTTGCATAAGCGACGTGTGACCTACAATGGTTAAAGTATTATTGTGTGATCTACGTGTTGCATTCTCTACTACCACATTGTATTGCAAAACCCAAAGTGCCTTGTTTTATGAGTGAACCAAACATTTTGAGATTGATTATCATGTTGTTAGGAACAATTACACCATGTACTAATGAAACTATTACCAATATCCTCTTCTCATCAAATTGCTAACTTATTTACAAAGGAATTACCCTTTCTAGTCTTTGAATCGTTGTTATCCAAGCTATAGTTGGTGGACATCCACCACCCTATCACTTGTGGGGAGTATTACAAGAAGATCATGATGTTGTCATCACATAGGCACCTGGCATAACTAATGGATCATTTCCATACAACAAAATTGAGCAACTGAGAGCAATCACATGGGTTTGTTACAATTGCCTTGGCTAACTCATCCTTATCATAGATGCTGCTATGCCTGTCCAACACATAAGTAAGCCATTTGTTCCTCTTTGTAATCATGAAGAAATATAATGATTTCATCATCTATACTTTTTATTAAGCTATTTTAATAAACCAAACTTGTTGTCACTTAAATACGATGTTTTAAATTGTATTTCGCAACTGCAGTAGCAACTACAACATAAAAAAATTTATGCTCTCTATAGCCATATCACAATGGCAATTGCAGCTGCATCAAAAACATTTATTCACAATTTTTCACCATATCAAAAATCATAATATAACTACAATTACCACTGCAACCTCAATATTTACTAGCTACTTAAACCAATAAATGTTAGTGAACTTCAAACTAGTTAATTGCGCAATTTACTAGATAACGGATGTTGACTTGTGTAAAGATAAGCTCTCACAAGTTCCTAGAATTCTACATGCTTCGACTTTACGTTTGCATGTGGTATCTTTAGTTGAGACTCAAAATTTAGGACAATATACATTTTCTGTTGAGACTCAAAATTTAGGACAATATACATTTTCTGTTGGGAGCAAGAATTTCTCTTAACTCAATTGGCTGAGTTAAATCTAAGTGTGATTAATACAAGTTATCCATGCAAACAAAAAAATATCAGGAATGAAAATTAACTTCAAACATCTTTTATTATTGAAATGGGATTTTTTTTTTTTTGCAGTGAGAGCTTTGAATACAATCTTCCACAAATGGAGAATATCTGCGCCACCTCAATGGAATATAAGCGGTGAACCATGTAGTGGGGTGGCCATTGACGGTACTTCACTTGATGATGATGATTTCAATGTGCTTATCAAGTGTGAATGTTGGTACCAAAATGATTCCACTTGCCATATTACCCAAATGTAAACCATTTTCAATGTTAAACTCTAAATTCTAACTTCGAGCTATAAATAGTACAATTTTGTTACTTGAAAAAAAATAATAAGGCACTCATTTTCTATGTTTGCTAATTTTTTGGGACAGAAAAGTTTTAAAAATGGATGTTGTTGGTGAGATCCCGAAAGAGCTTTGGACTTTGACTTACCTCTTCAACCTGTATGCCTACTTCTTACACTTGAATGACATTACCTTTTTTTCTGTGGTGTAAATATAATTAAATTATGATTTGTGCCAGTGGTGATCTTCTTGTGGCAATTTGCTAATTTGGGTTGTGCATAGGGTATTAGAAGTGCTATGTGTAACAATATTTCTTAAATTTTTACAGGAATTTGAACCAAAATTACTTGACAGGTCCACTTTCTCCATCCATTGGAAATCTAAGTCGCATGCAATACCTGTAAGCTTATATATGTATTTGTATATGGTACCTATGAGACAACTACTTAGATTGATTTAATTGATCCACAGCAAAATACTTATGTGTTTTTCTCATCTATCATAGTTGCTACTTTACTGTCATTTGTTCTAGAAACATAGATTCTTGTATATATGATCTATGATGTATTATTTCTTCTCCTGTTATTGATTTTGGGTAGGGGAGTGGCAACTAATGCTTTATCAGGAGAGCTTCCAAAGGAATTAGGAGAGCTTACTGATTTAAGATCACTGTAAGTTATCAAAACTTTCTTCGATTGAATTTAGTTAATTTTCTTCAAAGTTCCTTTAAAAGATAATGATATGAAATGGAATAGTAGAAAAAATGATTAAACCGTCCTGCTGTTTTGCATATTCTAATGATTTTCATCATGTGAAGTGCCACATTCCATTTGCAATTTTTGTCCTTTCTAAATTTCCGGCTCCTTCTGGTTGATTGATTGATGATAACATCTTTTGATGAGCATTAAAAATTCTTGCACCCCAGTTATAGATTTAAGGAAAGCGTCACCCTTTCAGCTACAGATGTTTGGCAAAATAGACAGCTCCACTTTCAATTTTGGCTTTTGAATTAATCCTCTCAACTTAAAAAGAATCTTAATAATGGCTTCTCTGAACTAATACAAAGTCGCTAATGGGCTTATAGATTTGGTTTATAACTATGTGAGTTTCAAGAAAGTGCTAAGGAATTAGGGTGGTCTTTTAGTAGCTATCATCCAATTATCCCTCTGAGCCTGAAGGATCTGTAATGTGCTCTCATAGCGTACACAGCTTCAAGTGATGGTCTTTATTGACACATGGGGCCATGCACATGTTGAAAGTAGTGGAACAATTATGTTAGTGGAACATTTAATTAAACTCTATTTATTTAGTTCATGTATTTTAAAATTCATAATATTTTTCTAATGCATACATCTTGTATTTAATATCTTATAATTTCTAAAAGTTGTGTTGTTTCAAAGTATGTTTATTAAATCAAGAGGTGCCGTACGCATCTATAAATATTTGTGCACTAGCCCATTTGCTAGCAAGTCAAGAAATACAAATTTGAAGCGATTTTCTTAGATTGTTTGCATATTTCTCTCCTTTCCCTATCTCCCTTATTTCCTTCAGCACAGCCCTCAAGTACCTGCTTTTCCTAGTTTTATTTTGCCCCTGTTTGGGTTTTGGACCTCTCTTCTGTGACACCCTCTGATTTTTGGCTTACCTTGTCTCTAGTTTGTCATTAGTTTGGTTTGCCTTAGTTTGTCAACAAGTGAGCTACACATTCTCCTCAATACATTCTTCAACAAGTTAATGTAATTGGTCATACTTTTAGAAGGTGTAAGCACTTGTATAGTAAATTATCATTTCTTAAAAATTGTTGACTTTTAAAATAATTAACTAATTATAATGAATATGTTAAAAGATGTGTTTAAAAAAGTGTGTATTGGTAGTCAACAAATATTGTTTCTTTACTTTTGTTCTTGATTTGTCTTCTACAATTATTCCTCTTTTGTCTCTTGGCTTAGAACTAATTAGGAGAGGCCTACAAAATGAAAAAGAAAAAACACTACTAGAACTATCTGAAATTGTTGGTGGCTTGTGGATAAAAACTTGGAAGAGAGAAAGGGAGGGAGAATGGTGAACTTCAGTGGAATTAAGAAAGAATGGAGTGTGTAGATGAATGAGGAAATGTGGGAGACTTCTCTCTCTTCATTATATTTTTCCTTTTAATCCCTTACTGGAAGGGGTTTTTAAGTTATGAGAGCATTTTTTACTTGAGTATCCTCAACTTCCGACAAATTATTCTTGATTTTTGATTGAGAAAAGTACCAAATGCCGACATATATGTATATATAGTGAAATTTTGTTTCGACTGTGAAGAATATGCAACAAGCTTGATGAATTTGACATAAGCCAAAGTCAATTAGTCCTATAATCAAGAAGAAATTTCAGGAATTAATAACCATTGTATTAATATTATGACTATTATAAGTACATAGTTTTAGTTGTACATTTTTGCTTGGCACTCAAATAACATGCTATAACTATTTTCAAACAGGTAAGTTTGCTGATATTGAAATTGGGAAGCTTACTTGCGACCTATGGCCCCAATTTTCAGAGGGGTTTTAAACTTTTCCCTGCTTCCACTAAAATTAAATCCATATTATCAAAATGATTGTATCATATTTTTGGGAACAAATTCGAAGTTCACGTTCTGAGTTATTGTATTGTGTGTGACTTGTTCTTTAGCTTGTTCTGAGTTAGTGATATACTCTCTCTGTTTGTAATTTTGCAGGTCTTTACTAGGAAACAACTTCAATGGTTCACTTCCCTCCGAGCTAGGGAATCTAGTGAAACTAGAACAACTGTAATACTTTCAGTTTCCATCTAATTTTTGCATTAGTTTAAATCACTTCACTGATTAACAAATATGGTTGAGACCACTTAGCAGTGACCTCTAGTTTTGAAGTAAAATGCCAGTGTACAATTTCTGAAGCATTTAATTGCAATAAGAAGAATGGAAGAGTAGAATTTCCATGATGTATATAGTTTGAAGAATTTAGCCTTTTCAGTCCTCTTAAATTTCCTTTTGGTATCAGAGCAAACAACTATGGAATGTATAATCAATTTTGATAGCTTTTATAGATAGATAGCCTGCATCTAACCTATTCACAAAATTTTCAGTTTCCATTAATAGTTTGAAAGATTTTATAAATTATTCATTCCCCTGATAGAAAAATAAAAATAAATGCATGACAATTGTTTACCATGCTGGAACAGTTTGTCTATGTATTGTGATTTGAGGAAAACAGAAGGTCAGAGCAGACCTGAAAACTTGTTTTAGGTCAGAGGTAGGAAGTATTGAAGAAAAATTAATTTCCTTTAACCTCATAGCTGAAGTAATTAGGTCTTAAAAGTTTCTGAACACTGCCCTTCATGTTAACATCCTTAATTGTGATTTATTTTTCATTTTATGGTATTTGTTGGAGAATTAAGTCCCACATTGACTGGTGTGTTAAAAAATAAAGTGAACATAACGTTTTTGGGTACCATTTTAGGTTTGGATTATACTAAATAAAGTCTCATGTGACAAATTTGGTGCATTTTTTATGTAACAAACTAATTTTATATATATCATTTTTCTTTATGATTTTGGTTGACCATTTAATAAATATTCTTGCCTTGTAAACATAAAGCATTTAAACATGTATGTCTCCAGTACTACAATGAGACATTAATTTACCATATTTACCCTTGCAGCTACATTTCTAGCTCTGGGATTAGTGGTGAGATTCCTAAGACATTTGCTAATCTTGGAAACCTGAAGATAGTGTAAGCCCATGATTCTTACCCTCAAATAACCCTCCAAAAAAAAACATAGAAGATGAAATTGATGTTCCAAATTAAATTTAGAAAATGGTCACCCTTTTGGTTGCAGGTGGGCAACAGATATCCAACTCACAGGCAGGATACCAGATTTCATAGGCAATTGGTCTAAGCTCAACACTTTGTAAGATAGTAGTATTGGCTCTCTTTATTTGTGCACTTAATTTTGCCCAAATTAAAAGGGAATGATATGTAGTTAATCTATAAATTCCAAACAACTACTATGGTCACTCATAATACCAAATGAAACATGGAAAATTTGAGGTCACTTCTCCAAATCATGCATGTCCTAACCAATCTTCCAACTGTTTTGCAGAAGATTTCAAGGGAATTCCTTTGAAGGTCCAATACCATTATCATTTTCGAATTTAAAAAATCTAACGGAATTGTGAGTGTCCAAGGCACTTAAATGTTTCTTTTGTTATATATCTACGAAGCTAACAAAATTTTATGGGTCATCAATAGGAAGATAAGTGAATTATCTATGCAGAGCTCCTCGCTGGATTTTATGCAAAATTTAAAGTCTCTAACGATCCTGTAAGTCAACAACTATGCTTGCACTTGCAATTCAAGACATCAATTCATTTTGTATCTGCTTTTGTCCATGTTATAAGATGGAAAATTAATTACAAGTTTTGCAGAGTGTTGAGGAACAATAATATTTCTGATACTATTCCAACCAATCTTGCTGAATTTCGGCATTTAACACAGCTGTAAGTAGCACTGGTGAATTTGAATCTTTAGACGTGTATGAAATTATTTGAGCACTTTTACATGAATTTTCCAAAATATATTTGTTTTTTTTTAAATGTTGGCACTGAAAATAAATTTTACTAAATTGACAATATGGAAAATACTGGCACATGGAAACTTATGACACTCTGCAGAAGCGGGTAGATAAGATGTGCGAAATAGAAAATGGCACATCCAAAAACAGAAATTTTCATTGACAATTTTGTTTACATAATAATTGCCGATACAATTTGATTGAGATATCTTTAATATAGGTCTCTATTTGGCACTCTTTTATGTTTTGTTTTGACTTATAACAAATTCAGGGTATCTAACATCTTTATCCTTGCTTTATTTACGTGTTGTTAGCTTATCAAAAGCTAATGGATCTGAACTAACTTTTTTTCTCTCATTTCATGCAGTTGATATAAACATATAGATTTTATGATATCTTACTAAAAATGTTTTCCTCTAAATTAGAAAAATTGATGTGGCTGTTTTTTGTTTCAGGGATTTAAGCTTCAACAACCTAATTGGGCAGATTCCAAACTCGCTTTTCAATTTGAATTCACTTTCTTATTTGTAATATGCCCTGCCCAGTTGTTTTATCATATGTCATTTTGTACTTCGTTTTCATTTTATTCAAGGATCTTTTGACACACTCTCTCCATGCTTAGGTTTCTTGGTAATAACAAGCTAAATGGTACAATACCTCCTAAGAAAAGTGCATCTTTACTCAACATGTAAGTATATGTTACCACAAATCTATTTTCATTGCATGAAATGAAAGAATAGTCAAGAAAGAATTATAAATTAATCTTGTACTGGGAAAGGATAATTATTGGCTACTGATGTTATTCATCAAATGATTCTTCTTGGCAGATATTCAAGAAGATAGAAGTTTTTCATTGTTTTCATGTACTTTGTATCTATTTTATGCTTTTGTTTAAATTTTTAAAGATAAAGCGGTCAGCTTTACTAACAATGAACTATCTTTAATGGTCTTTATGATAGTACTAAGGAATGTTACCTCCTTGCCATCATTGTCATTGTCAACTCATTGTAAATGTCATAAAATCTAATGAAAATATTCTATTTGAAACATATTTAAACTTTCAACAACTATTTTTGCAAGCCTACAAAGAAAGCTACTCTCCCAAATGTTCCAAATCTAAATTTAATTAATATTTACTCAATGCCTATATATGTTGGGGATTCTGCCTGTATGATCAGTTTTCTTTGAGTTATCAAATAAATCGAGAGAATGTATTTCTCTTAGATTTAACTTAGTGCAGGATATGCATTAAAAGCTTTGAGTGACTTGATTGATTCCTAAGTGTATCATATACTTGGATGTAATTAATGTTTATATTTTTGTTTGCCTATGGCTAATTTCAGAGATTTATCATATAACAACTTAAGAGGGAGCCTCCCTTCCTGGGTCACTGAACAAAATTTGCAACTGTATGTATTATAAACTATTTTTCATACTTTTCTTCCATGTAATATTTCTCTCTCCAAAATACTAGTTTTATTTGGGGTGTGATATGCAGCAATTTAGTCGGCAATAACTTCCAAGTAGAGAATACAGAGATCAGGTGAATTTTCTATGCTGTATCATTCTGCAAATATCTACCATGATATGGTTGTCAAGCTTGTTAAATATGGGTTTCCTTTAAATATTCCTATGGTTGTTATTTTAATTTTGGCATAAGTAGGTGCATATTATGAAAGAAGATACTGATCAGATCAAAATCAATATTTTGAAATTTTTTTAACATGTTAGTGTGTCTTCTGAATTTACAATATATTGCTTTAATGTGAAAGTGAAATAACTTTCCATATTCAATATTAATGGAAATTATTATAATTTTCTTGAAATTTATTAATTACTAGAACTTTGAGAATAACTTTGCCGCGTGTCATACAAAATGTCATTTTATTTGTAAATCTATGTTCGTACTCTGCCCAATTGGATCAGATACCCTATGGGTCATATCAAGTGTTCTAAGTAAATACAATTATTATTAATGCGTGACATTTATTCATAAAATTTTTGTCACCTTTTATATTGCGTTAACTAAAAAGAAACTTAGCCATCATATTGAATTAGAGATGCATAGTGAAGAGTTGATACAAATTGATAGTAATTAGATGTGAAATGTCCGTGGCATCAAGCTCACCCATGAAGGGAAGGAATTAAATTTTTATATTTATGTGGCTGATGTTAGTGATTCCACATTTCCTTGAGCTACATGCTATAAATCATAACTTTTCGAGAACATAAAAGGATAATTAATGAAAAATTTGGAGGGAAAAATTAGTTTCATAAATTCAAATGCAGTTGATCATGATTTATTAAACTCACATCAACAATAGAAAGATCTGTGCAAGGAGTACTGGTAGGTCTGTGTTTCCTGGATATTAAAATAATGTTTATCTGTCTCTCATCATAGCATAATGGTTTCCTAAAGGTTGAAGTTTATTTAAAATGTTCCATATTAATTAGGAATAGAGACAGAATACTTCTTTTAAAACTTGAGGTAATTCTACTCTCTTGAGTTAGCTTTTAAAAATGAATTGGATCCAGTTTTCTATATGGTATCAGAGTTCTCCGATCTGATGTTTCAGTAGATGTTTAGTCATGCAAAGTGTATTAAGCTATACCATATTGAGTAGGAAAAAAGCCAAAATAGTCCTTATAAAACTAGAGGTAATTCTTCTTTTTTGAGCTTGCTTTTCGAAATGAGTTAGGTCCAATTTTGTAATATAGTTAAAACCCATGTCCATCATTTACTTTGGGCCTTACGGGAAGAACCCAAGAAAATAGTATTTTTGTGACATGTAGTAAATTTTAGGATTTAGAGGGTACTCCAACATGTTATATGTTTCTGTAAAGCTTGAGCTAGCTTTTGGAAGTGATTTGGTCCAATTTTCTAATATAGTTAAATCCTATGTCCATCATATACTTTGTGCCTTATTGGGAAGAATCCAAGAAAATAGTATTTCCATGACAAATAGTAAATTTTAGGATTTAGAGGGTACTCTAAAATGTTATATGTTTCTGTCCAAGTGCATAACTAGTCTTCTATCAGTGGCATGCCTCCAGGATTATACTGCCTTCAGCGCAACTTTCCTTGCTATCGCGGCCTTGGAATTTGTAAGTACAATTGTTTGCTTAAACTTCTATGCAAGTTGATAAAGAGAATGATTAATTGCGATATTTTGACCATGGAAAGATTAACTATTAATTATAAGAAAAATTACGGCCTTGACATTCTAAAAATGCTTTTTTTTTTAAATAAATAATTAATAAAATAGTTATTTTTACTTTTTTCCAGTCTTCAAATTTTTACACAGGAAATGGTGACAATAGTAAAATTTTACTGTTATTTAGTGTTGTGCTATTTAAAGTGATGCTGCCTTTCATTGTTGACTTCTCATGATATCATCATCCTATGATTATTAGTATAACATCCCAGGGAAGACTCAGCATAATATATTCCATCTTTCCATTGGCTATATAAATTTTCTACCAACTCATATGCATAATCTATCTGAACAAATTACAATATGTACCAAAAACAGTCCATCTTTATTATAGTTTGCAATGTGTTGCATACCCAAAGGCAATTGAATTAACTCCCACATATCATTCTGTTAAGGACAAGCATATACTCTTTCATGGCTTTCAACCATCCTTTGAGACTCAACCCTGAACAGAGAGTCCTCCAATTTGTATCCATAGCACTATAATCTCGCGATAGGTTCACTTTAGCAACTGCATAATCAATCAATAGGAAGATATGGAAATTTTGGTTCAGAAGCAAGTAGAGAAAGATTAGTGTATGTTACCTTATTGGTGAGAGACTCATCATCTGATTCAGAAACTTGAATATGTGAAAAATATTTTTACAAAGAAGAGATGCTTGCATAGAAGGTAGCATCAGCCTGCTATAGACAGTAATGACAAGAGTCAGTAGAAAAATACTGATAACCTGTCTGAGTATAAAAATATTCCCATAACAAACATTTTAGAAATATTCAAGGTATGGCTTGGTCTTAAATTTTAAGGCTTATTAGATGTTAATATATCAAGTGAATCACTTTCTCTAAATTCACATTAATTAATTGTTCTAATGCAAGTCCTTTTTCCAGATTATAACTTTTCAATCAATTGTGGCGGTCCTCAGATTACATCTTCCAATGGAATTCTCTATGAAAAAGACAATGAAACACTTGGTCCAGCTACATATTTTGTGACAGACACACAGAGATGGGCAGTTAGCAATGTCGGATACTTTAGTGGAAGCATCATAAGTCAGTATACAAGTTTTGTGTCAACTGAATTCAGTGGTACCTTAGATCCAAACTTATTCCAAACGGCACGACTGTCTGCTTCATCATTGAGATATTATGGCTTGGGACTGGAAAATGGTAACTACAATGTGAGGCTTCAGTTTGCTGAAAGCAAGATTCTGGATTCTGCCTCATGGAAAAGTGTTGGGAGGCGAGTCTTCGATATTTACATACAAGTGAGTAATGTAATGATTTCAAGTTATTAGTTTTTGATCTTTTGGACTAAATTAAACTTTATATGGGCGAGCCTTGGCATAAAAATAAGTTTCCTTGTGCCCTCCCCAAAACCTTGTTAGTTCGGAGCCTCATGCTCCAGGTCACCCTTTTGTCAACTCAATAAATTTTACCAAGGTGATCCAAGGCTAGAGCCTATGTATTTTAGTCAAATTCTTACAGCTGTTTAGGAGACAAGTAATTTAAAAGGAAATAATGGTTCATGAATCACGACCAACAAAGGGTTTAATAGATTAATCTATTATATCTACTTGAAAATTAATAAAATGAGAATATGCTTTTGTTAAACAGCGAAAATAATAGCATTATAGGAATACTAAAGATACTCAAAATTACAAAATTAAGAGCAACCTATCTATAACATGGATAGGTAATTCTATACTATGGAATACAATTAATTTATAACCCTCCAAAACATCTTAGCACCTCACATGGTCTTTACCTCTCTGTTCAACAATTTATAACATATTAAGACCGTCCCTCAGATTCAACATCCAATTTGAAAAGGAGTAACTAAAGTGAGGACTCTTTACCATGATCCAATACCAGGATCTCAATTATATCATTTCCAACACCTTGTTGAATGAAAGTCCACCCTGTTGAATGAAAGTCCTCCTTGTTAAACATAACTGCATTATGTTTAATCCAAATGCTCCAAATGGTCGCAAATCATACAGTTTTCCATTTTTGCTATTTCTGCTTTTTCCTGCCAGCAAGCCAATAAATTGGTGAAAATGACTCCTTCCTTCGCTTGTTAATGCACTCTGTACTCTGCACCACTTCAAACATACCATCCATATTTCATAGGTTCTCTCACAAGCGAAGAATAAGTGTTGGATAGTTTCCTCCTTATGGCATAGGTGACATTTGATCATCTGTTATGATATGATGTGACATTTCAATAATTCTGTTGCAATGACAGTCTTTGTTGCAAACATTGCCATGCCAAAATCCCAACCTTAAAAGATATTAACCTGTTCCAAAAGTCATGGAAAAACCTGTCCAATTTTGTGTTAGCTTTAGATACCAAATAGCTATAAGCAGAGTTTACCGAGAACATCTCTTTTGTATCTCCCTTCCATACCCCAAGTCTTTTATCCCCTCCTTCAATACTGCCTGAGTAAGCACTCATTTAACTCCAGTAATTTCCTTTCTTCCCACACAAACAACGATCTACACCACCCCCATTTCCAGTTCAACCCATGTTAAAGATTGTTCACTCTTTACTCTTTGCTACCGTGAATAATCTTGGGAACATATCTCCTAAAACCCCTTCTTCTAGCCACCTGTTAGTCCAAAAGGATGTATTTTTCTCATCACCTATTCTCTTGAAAATTAAATCATTCCATCACTCCTCACCTTCTCTTCCATGTTCAATTGAATATAAGTCTTTCCACCATTTAAATGCCAACCTAGTAGCTACCCCCTAACAAACCTCTTGCATCCCGTACTTGGATTGTAATAACCTTACCTACAGTTGATGCAGTTCAGTCTAAATGAGAGAGAATATGTTGAACTGTATATGGCAGCTTGGCCCAAAATTTCATCTCATGCTTACTTATCATGCTAACAATTTTCTTTCAATTAAATTGTATGTTTTCTTCTTTATTGGAACCCTAGATTGAGCTATCAATCTCTAAATCCTATCAAACTTGAGTTTATGCCATGTAGTACTTTTGTTAGTTGTCACTTGCATAACAAGTCGATTTTGTTTCCTGTAAAAAATAAATAAATTCACATGGATGTCGAAAGAGGTGCAAAATGTACTGTAGAAAACTGAACTTAAATTGATATAAATTGTTTGAAAGAAAAGATTGTTTCTAGTGACACAACAATAAAACAAACATTACATTTGTAACTCTTAGTTGTATTTATCACTGATTTGGTTTGCACAGTATAATATATTGGCTTAACTTGAAAATTGACTTAACCTTGATGTAAAGTTGTCCAAAATGGTTATAAACTTCAGCTAATTCTAGGGAATAACTACTTCAACTCAATCTTCTTTCGATTGTTCCTGTAGAAAGGACTATAATGCTCAAGCAATCTTCCAAGGACAGCTTTCTAAATCAATTGACATACCACATGACTCAGTTAATCCCATTAAAATGGACAACTGGTCAAATCATTAAAATGGCTTATTGTATTAATATTCATGGTAAATCATAATTAATTTCTTGAGGTACATTTAATCCATTTTTGTGGCATTTAGAGGTCAGTGATTTGTCTATAGATATGATTCCGAATAGAACATGATGGTGTTGTTTGTTCCACAAAGCTAACCCTACCTAGTAGGAAAAGGTTTGGTTGTTGTTGTTGCTCTCTTTGTTGTATATTTAGCCTGTTCTTTTTATGTGTTATGCTCAGGGGAATCTCGTTGTAAAGGATTTTGATATACAAAGGGAAGCTGGTAATGTATCTTTTAAAGTTGTTCCAAAGGAATTCACCGCTCAAGTATTGGAAAACTACCTTGAGGTCCACTTTTTTTGGGCTGGAAAAGGGACTTGTTGCATACCTGATGAATTTACATATGGACCCTTAATTTCTGCCATTAGTGCAACCCCAGGTTGGATTTGGTGGAAGAGTTAGTGTATTAGCTGCATCAGCCTCAAATTATTTTATAATGATTTGGCTGTTTATCCTTTCTACAGATTTCATTCCCTCTGTCAGTAACAAGCCTCCCACCAGTAAGAAGGAAAAGACTGGTTTGAAAGTGGGAGTAGGTCTTGGCATTGGAGTTTTAAGCATTATTTGTATTTTTGTGGTTTGTTTCATTATTCAAAGAAGATGGCATCATGTTGAGGAAAATGAAGGTAAAGTACAATCACCAACATATTTGGTTTGCAACTTGGTCATTCACTGAGATGAATCTTTTGAATGTTATGAATTTTGGTCTTTAACCACCGTGTGGTCATATAGATATTATCAAGGACTGTATTTTCCCTTGCTATTCATCAACCTAGTGAAACATATTTTATACATGGAATGTATACCACATTTGATGTAACCAAGAAAAGTTTGGTAGATCAGGAATTATACCTCTTAATTGAGGTCAAGTTTACACATGGAGAAGGGAACTATGCTACCAAGATTTCTTTTGTGATATCTATTCTACGTAAAATGTTTAATTGGTAGAAGGCTAAGAGATTTAGGGTCATAGGAAACTTAGAAATATTGAAAACACTTCTGATTTCAACATCATATTAGAAAGTTAATTTATGTTAATTTCATTTGCAGAGTTCTTAGCTATAGAAGCTAGACCATACACTTTCAGTTATTCTGAATTAAAGAACGCTACAAATGACTTTGATTCTGCCAATAAGATTGGAGAAGGTGGATTTGGCCCCGTTTATAAGGTAAATTTTGATATATTATTACAAGGAATTAAAGTTTACTGTATTTAATTGTCTCAACTCTCAGCTTTGTTATTGTGATGGACAAGGTAAATGAAATTTCCTGCAGTTGCTGCTTGCATGATGTGCCAGAGTATGCAGCCATCACCCTATATATTTTAGAAGTGTATCTTTGCAACTATCACCATGAGATGATGTCTGAGTCATTAGAATGAAGCTGAACCTTTCTTTTAATTTTATTTAAAAAACATTATTTGAAGATATGCTTGTGATCATGTTCAAGTCTTATTTGAATTAGTCAATTTGGTCTAAATGTGAGTGTTATGGTAACCATTTACAGCAAAGTGTTTCCTACAAAAGTAATCATTCTTTCTTTGGGGATAAAAATTGCATAGTATGGTAGTTGCATATAACTCTTCCTCTATAGATTACATGTAGTCATAAGAAGCATTTGATAATTGATACTAAAACTTTATCTATCTGGATCTTAGGTGATCCCTTTTTTGCAAGGATGAAGAAAGATTCTTTTAGTATAAAGTGGATTTGTAACATAATTGAAACAAAAAAAGAATGGAATCTGTTGACTATTTTTCGTTGTGTCATAAACAGGGAACACTTAATGATGGAACAGTGGTTGCTATTAAGAAACTGTCTAGCCGATCTCGTCAAGGAAATTCAGAGTTCTTAACTGAGATAGCTACCATTTTGGCAGTGCAACATCGTAACCTTATTAAGTTATATGGATGCTGCATTGAGAGGGATGAACGGCTACTTGTTTATGAGTTATTGGAAAATGGGAGTCTTAATCAACTACTATTTGGTATGTGTGTCTACAAGCATGTTTGCATGAGTTAGCCAATCCCATTGTACTTTGGGCTAAAGATTGATTCATATTTGGATTGTATGAAATATGAATCAGGAAATGTGAGTTCAATCCTCAATTGGCCAATGCGATATAGTATTTGCATGGGCATTGCACGAGGCCTAGCCTATCTGCATGAAGAGTCACAACTTCGTATAATTCACCGTGATGTGAAGACTAGTAATATTCTGCTTGACCATCAATTTGTCCCTAAGATATCGGATTTTGGTTTGGCTAAGCTATTTGATGAGGAAAAAACCCACTTAAGTACTAATCTAGCTGGGACAATGTAAGTATTGTTTTTTTTTTTTTTTTTTTCATTTTGATTTAGGATTATTACATTACATAGTTGTATTTGCAATATTTTTATGTGTTATTTTTTATTTTTTTAGAAGTTAAATATTTCTATATTATTTTTTATTATTTAATAAGAAAATTTATGATAAATGAATCAAAATGAAAAAACATTAATTTTGGAATGTTTTAAGAACCAAAGATAGAATAAAAAAAAGTTAACATTGCAAGATCTACTGAGAAATATTTTATAGTCATTAAAAAAAAATATAATCCTTAAACTTGTTTTACACTTTATTTCTAAATTCTATCATAAAGAAAATTTAGTTGGGCTAAATTGAAAAAAAATAATCTAATAATAAAAATAACAAATTCTAAAATTCTAATTAATCGTATATTAATCTAAAATTTTAATTTAATTTGTATTTAAATTAAAAAATTACTAATAAATTAATTTAAAATTATAATATAGTCTAAGATAAATTAATTTTAAATTTTAATTTAATTTGTAAATAATATATTTAATTCTTTGATCATGATAATTTTATATATTGCACTCTCATTCTTATCTTGAATTGTTTGATTTGCACAAATAATATTATAATTTTGTTTATTTTTTTTTAATTTTAATTTTTTAGACTAAAATTCCATACAATAAATTTTTTGGTAAGCTAATTAAATTTCTAAAATCATGCTTAAAATTTATCTTAATAAAGGGGATATTTGGCACCGGAATATGCTTGGCGTGGACACCTCACAGAGAAAGCAGATGTGTTTTCCTTTGGTATTGTAGCTCTAGAGATTGTTAGTGGAAGGTCAAATTCTGAATCTATCTTGGCCATTGAAGAAGACAAAACCTCTCTTCTAGAATGGGTATGTGATTATACCCTTCATCATTATTTTTCTAAAATATTCAATTTGACATCAGGGTTTTATATTGGAGTTGCGATGGTGTTGTGTTCTTGGTTATTTTGCGGCTATTACAGGCTGTTTGCCTGTAAATTGCAGTCTATGTTGTCCACAATCATGACTTGATGTGGTTGCAGCAGCCACCACAACTAGATTCTTACGTCTGCATGACGTGGTTTGCATTTAAATCCTTGTTTGAGATTAATAATTACTCATTCATCAAATGATCAAACTTACCATATTTTTGCATCAAGAACGTGGCATCCTTGACTCAAACAGTCCCCCAATTTTTTATCTTTTTGCAGTGGCAAATTTTAGTAACATTTTATTTAATTTTAGAAAAAGATACAGAAATCTTTAGTTTATTCCATACTTATAATTGTTAATAGTCTTAATTTAGTAGGAGATGAGATGAGTGTCTCCCAGAATTGACATTGACATTTTGTCTTTTTAGATGTGGTAATTCTAATCCAATGACAAGGTTCATACAAACTTATTTTCATTGACAAATGATTATGAATTTGCAGCTCACACATGTCTAATTAATAGAACATTGACTCATTGTTCTGTGCTTCCTCCAGCTCATTTCTTTTCAGTTTGCATTTAAGAGATTTCCTTGAATATTCTGCAGACCAAAGCTGATTCATCTAGCTGAAGTGATAAAAATAATCATAGATGTGCAGTTTATACACCTATAGATTGTGTTTAAAAGTATTAATACCTTCTGTTGATCTTTTGTTTCTAGGCATGGAACCTGCATATAAACAACAACGAAATTCAGATGGTAGACTCTAGACTGCTAGAGTTTGATGAGACAGAAGTGAAACGTGTTGTTGGCATTTCTCTACTGTGCATACAAGCTTCACCTTTCTTACGGCCATCAATGTCCCGCATAGTGGCAATGCTTTTGGGACACGTTGAAGTGACCCGTGTAACATCAATACCTGGATACTTGGCTTATATGAACTCTGGTGATGTTACTGATTTGATGAATTCAACAAATGGAGCAGATATGAGTCATCACACACCTGCATTAGGCATGATGTCAATGTCAACTAATAGTCACTCTTGTTTAGACTGAAGCTATGTTCCAGTCTTCATTTTAAGCATTTATATCTTACTCTGCAAGTTTGCTGAGATTTACATGTTTTACCACTTTGTCTTAGCATGCTCTCCTCTTGTTAAGTTAGTTCGAGTTGTGTGTTGGTGAATCCTTCGTACTATTTTACTTGTGATCCAGAAAATTTTGGTATTTTACATATTTAGAGAAATGTTCCTTGAACATAAACATAATGTTAATGGCAACTTGCTTGTCACTTGCACATAGTACAGAAGCATGTGCCACAATCATGATGTCCAATACACTATTAATTCACTAGGATATTGACCATGCGCAATTTAAAAAGTCCATTTGACTAACAAAGTCTTTCTTCAAATGTTTTCCTTAACTACTCACTCTTCATGCCAATACCAAGATATGGCAAAGGGTAGGTACAAAATATTTGTGAAGAAAGAACCTTTTTCCTAGTTTAAAAATATATTGTGATAGAATTCAGATTAATGATTCTTGATAAGGGTAAAAGTAATCCTAACCGTACAAGCTTGATTCATCAATAGCTTCACGAGAGAAATAGTAAAATGTAATGGGTAAGCTTATGAATATTAACGTCAGTTTCTTTATTACAAATTTGTACTTCTGTACCAACCAAAACTGCAGCCTTTAACTGTAAATATTTCCTTAAAAATTGGATCATGTTTCAATTCTAGCAGAAAATATTCAATTAATACTTGCTGACAAAGTTGTGACATCTTTAACAGCGGCAAAAAACTAGAGTCTAACTAACCAAACAGACTCTAAATTGATGAAATTGCCATCACACATCATCTTCTGAATTTCAACAAAGATCCACAACTTAAAATCATATGGTCTCATCCATTGGATGGTACATGGTAATATTTCCCTTTACACATGCACCTGTAAACTACAGGGCAAGACTCTGCAATCAAGCACTTGTAGCTCACTATCACCCTCTTGCAGGGAAAGCATGATCCACATGCATGAGAACAATCCGGTAAGGAAGAGCCTGTTGGGTACAGTTCCATTCCCATGTCTTTCTTTGCTCCTTTCTACAGAAGGCAAATCGGTAAACAAACCATTATTCATTCCAAGTGCTTCATGGTTAACTACTTATCTCTTTTGAACAACATTAAAATGAGTTTAGATACCATCAATAGAAAAATTAAACTTTTGGAAACAAACCTCTTTAATTGCAGCTTGTACTTCTCGCAAGTTGATCAACTTAACTGCAAATTAAAATGAAAAACAGCACATATGAATGCTTTTCACTTAAAGCCCTTTCATCACTACTAACTAATATCTATTTTCAAGGGACACATTATTCTTAGAATATTAGATACTCCTACTTGAAATTTTCAATTTAAAATCTCATTCAGAGTCCGTTGGGAGGTGTAGAAGTTACAAATATTATGTAACTATATCTAAATTTAGTTGCATGTCATTAACACTACCAAAACTCAAGTATAGCATTGGGCAGTGGTTACCAAAAGAAACTGAATTAAAAAGATAGTAATGCCTTCAAGCTTTTACTTACTTTATTATTCACTCATTCAAACACTTATCTATGCATGAAGTAATAGAACATTAAAGTAGATATCACTTACCATCGATAGGGACCACCCTAAGGCTCCAACCATTAGAAAGTAACATGAAGAAATACACTAGTAGGAAAAACTTGTGGGCATCTAGGGAGAAAGTACTCATATTAGCCAACATTATATCATTAGTAGAAGAAATGTATGTAGTGAGTAAGAAGCAAGAAGATGGAGAAGTAACTTGGGGAGGAACTTGTTGATTACAAGGTAGAACTATATAACATGAAGATGCAAAGGTCCTTTTAAATGTGCAATGAGGTACATCTGCTGCATTTCACATGATCCACGGCATTCTTTTGAAGGTTTCACAAGTTTTCGTGAGTCACCCAAAATAAAACTATATTGTTGTTATTATTATTAGAAAGTATAATTAATGAACAAAGAATACATATATGAATGTGAATATTAAATTCCAGCTTTCTTGATACTTGTTCTAAAACTCTTGTTTTGGGCCAAACAGAAGATTGGCTTGACCTATGATCCATAGGCCCATTGATTTGAATACTATACAAATATGTTGTAATTTTAAAATTGTTGTTGACTCCTTAAATATTTGTCATTCAGTACAGACACCATTAAGATACATCCGAATGACAGTTGCTACTTGGACACTCTCCATTCTCACATATCCGAGTTCAAAGGGAAGAAGGAAGGTGAAAAATGAAAAGTCATAAAGTTCATTAAAAATAATAAAAACTGGAAATAAATGCATCTCATTTTACTGACACACAAAAAAAGTTTTTAAAAAAAAAGAGTAATTGGTCAAATTAATCCTTAAATTTAAGAGTGCTGGTTTAATTTGGTCTTGAAATTATAAAAAGGGCATTTTATAAGAATGATCTTTCATAAGCTTGGATTGTACCAACAACATGAATTAGCTCTTCCGTTATAAGGTTTTAATTGAAAAAAATAGGCTTTGAAGAAATTCTTGAAAAAATATGAGAAAAACAGTTAGAACAAAAAATGGTTATTGGAAAATAAATCTAGTGCCAGAAAATTTTCTTTACTTGCTAAAATAGTTGGCAAAATAAAATCATTGTATACATGTTAGTATCTATTTGATGTATATTCTCATAATAATGTCAATATGAATCTTTACACATCCATTTTATGTAGCGTTTGTTATTATTTATGTTTTTCCCTATTCAAAACAATTTATAACTAACGAGTTGTCCATGTATTGTACGGATTTCTATATACTTAAATAAAATTTAAAATTAAAAAGTAAGAGAAAAAATATTTTTATTATTAATAATAAATATTTTATTATAGAAAATTTAATACATATTAAATATTCTTTAATATAAAATTAAAGATATCATAATATTATCACGAGTTAATTTGTTCAAATAAAAAAATTTAAATATATATTAGAGAATAATTCACTTAAATTTAAAATAAACAAATATACTAATATACAGATAAATATTTGAATTTGAATTATAAAAAAATTAATATGTTTTATAAATAAAAAAAATTGAAAAGAAGTTCATTTCCATAATTTTTGTATGAAAATCATATTCCATAAAAAAATATGATAATTAAGATAATAGAATTTCTTAATTACTTCACTTTCTAAAATAATAAATTTTAATTTACATAATAAAAAATCATCTACTGTTCTAAAAAATTAAGTTGGATCAAAGTTGAATTCTATGTGACCTTTAGAATTATTGTACAAATCAAGAGTTGTGAATTTATTTTGATGAAGAAGAGGAAGAGATATGAGAATTGATAAAGAAACTAAAGTTGTAAGGCACTTAGTGCGCAATGAATTTGAAGAGAGTGAATGGGGGCATAGCATATGATGAATTAAGTAGGAACTGATATAGACGTGAAAGCAATTATAGGGGTACCTGACATAAACGTGAAGATCATGCTTCTCGAATAAATGAACTACCTTTCTTCTTCTCAAACTTCTTATCTCATGAACAAATGTATCTCTCTTTTCGAATCGTTTTGTTTTATCTTCTGAAAATTTATTTTATTATGTATTCTAATCTTTAGCCTATAAATGTTAACATGTTAAAATATTATTCTTGATCAGGTATATTTATAAAAGAGTTGCAAATTTGTTTGATTTGGTGTTTATTCAATTCAAAAATTTTATAATTTTTTTTATCGAAGATCAAATTTGATTTAATAAAACTTTGATAACATTATTTATTGCAATATTTTTTATTAACATATAATTTTTGAAAAAATATATATTTTTAAAAAAAGAATATAAAATTGTTTTTTATTACAAATATGAATCTTAATTTTTAAATAAGTATGGTTTTAAAAAGTTTGTTGGTATATTTAAATTTCTATTAAATCATGTGGCTCCTTTTGGGTTCAACATTTAATTTTATTTTTATTTCTAATTTTTTAAATAATATATTTTTAAAATTTTAATTTTATTTAAATTTTAAATTTTCATATATTATATCATATTAAAATATTATTTTTTAAATAAACTAATTTTAAAATTATTATAATCTTAATTTAAGTTTAAATTTTAAATTTGATATAGTATATATCTAAAAATAAAATGTTTTAATTTTCATAATTTATTTACCATTTTAAAAGCTTAAATATTGAATTTATTTAATATAATATAATATTTATTGTTAATAATAAAAATAATTATCATTTTTAATTTAATTTAATTTATAAACTTTATTTAAATTTAAAAATATACCCATGCCATACACGAAAAAGTTACTCATTAAATCAATTTAGATTAGCTTAAAAATGATTCAAAATTATTTCAAAATTTTAAATTCTAAACCGTCAAAATTACTTTGAATAGTTCTCATAAGATAAGTTGAATCTATATATACATCGCTATTAATCTACATTAGATAATAATTTATTTTTTAACATTTAAAAATGTTAAGTTAAACGAATAATTTATTATTAATATAATATGACACTGCTTTTAATTTACATTAAATAATAATTTATTTTTTTAACATTTAAAAATGTTAAGATAAACGAATAATTTATTATTAATATGATATGGTTAGATATATATATTAAATAAAAAATATTATTTTTAAAAATTAAATTTATACTACGAATTAACATTAACATTTTTTAAATAATAAAAATAAAATTTAATCTTATTTATATAAATTAAAAATTTATTTAAGTACTTATAAATTAAGAGGAAGAATTATGCATGGTGGAATTTTAGAGAAGATGAATTAGAACATCAAGATTAAAAGTGAAAAAGAAGATATCATAAAAGAATTATAGATATTTTTATAAATCATACAAAAATTTATTCTTACATATTTTTAACATAAAACTACATTTTAAGTTAGAAGTTAAAGATAAGTAATATACAAAAAAGAAGATCAATATTTGTGAAGATTAACTAGAGATTTATGATTCAGTTTGTTTAATACATAAATAGATTCAAATTTGCTAAGTTTTGTTTAAATAAGCAATTCAACTTTAAACTTATTAAAAAGTTTGTGAAAACTAACTAAAGATTTATTATTCAGTTTCTTTAATACATAAATAGATTCAAATTTACTAATTTTTGTTTAAATAAACAATTCAACTTTAAACTTATTAAAAGTTTGTTTAGTGTATTGAGATGTTTATTTATCTTTATATATTATATAAATACTTTATGTGTATTTAAATATATATATATATATATATATATATATATATATATATATATATATATATATATATATATATATATATATATATACGTATATGTGCATGCGTTGTATTTTTTTATATATTATTGTATTTGTACATAATTAGCGTTCAATATACATGCTTTCCAATTATATATTTATGTTTACAAAACTTTTATCTTGTTGGTTTTAAGGTTCAGGCCTTTTCAAGCAATCATTTATATATATTTTAAGCTTATTTATTGACCTTTTTGTATTATAGGATGTTAAACAGGTTTGTAAGTCTTGTGGGCTTTTAAACATGTTTGTAAGTTGTGTAGGTTTTAAAAAAGGTCAGACCTTTACAACAAAAAAAGCCTATGAAAAGTAACAGACTCAGACTTAGGCCTCAAAATTTTTAAACACACCAGACTTGAACACTCAAACTTAACTCAGCTCGACATATTTCCATCCTTAGTCATGAAAGAACTTCCTAATGGCAAAACTATTAGGAAGATGATTAGCTATCGATTCATGAAAAGTAGACTACAAAAGAAATGGGCATTGAAAGGAATAATCACAGTAGGCATGCCTAATGAATTTTTCTTGATCAATTTTTTTATGGAGGAAAACTATAAATTTTTTTTTTTAAGGTTCTAGAATGATGATTACATTTCATTATTTGATTGTTCAAGGATGGTTCCCTTTCTTTATAGAAAGTATTAATTCAAATTAAAAGGTTGTTGTATGAATTTATATATAAGATTTAAATTTTAGATTATACAATGATAAATTCTTATAAAAAATAGGATCAAAGATGTATGTTAAAAATTAAACCTGTGTATTAGCTCATTCTAAGAAATGCATTGTTTGTATTTATATTGAATTTGATTTCGACAAAAGACTTGTGCCAATGTTTATGATTAAAAGTCATTTATTTGGAGTATAATAGGTTGTATTTGATATTTTTTTTAAGTATGATGTGAAACTATCATTTTTATTGACTTAAGTTATACATATATGCAAGATAAACCTACAAATGTAGATTTTTAATTAAATCAATGTGAAAACTTGCTTTCATAAAATTACTTTTGCAAATAAAGATTTATTTACATATAAGTATTAATTGATCCAAATAAAAATTAAATTTTTTTTTTAAAAAAGTTCATGTATACAATTATAAAAAATACACCATCTTTTAAAACTTTGGCCAACACAACTAATATTCCAAATTTGATAGGTAGAAAGCATTAATTTTCAACAAAATTGGTATTTATTTATCACAAATAAGTTTATCCATGATAAAACCACACTATATCTTCAAAAATCATAACATTAAATGAAAACATATAATTATCTAAATGATCAGAAACATTGACTTACATATAAAATAAATTCAATAATAAAAATATCTTCATTTGTAAGAATAACCAACACCTAATTAAGAAAAATAGTCACCCCTAGTAATGATATCAATTAGAACATGACATTTAAATAGGAAAAGAACAATGCTGAAAACAATTTAGTTCAAAGCTTCCAACTAAACCTATAAGATCTTCAATTCTTGAAATTGTTATACCATGCTAAAAATGAAGTTGTTTTATGTTTAATTCGTATTGGTGGTTTCATTATTAGATTGTTATTTTATGATGTATTAGAAATTATTGATATTAAAAATATAAGAAAAATTTTTCTTTATAAAACTTTGTTAAAAATGCAAATCTCGTTGTAGTAATTGTTGTAACAAAAAATAAAGAATTAAGCGATGTTAGTCACATCTTAACTTACTTTTTGATTGTATAATATAAAATAGAATAATACATACAATAACTAGTTCATATTATTTATACAATCTATAATAATTATTACATGTTCTTAAGTCCAGAGGTTAGTATTAAGGTATTAATCTCCTTTCATATATCACATACATCTATTATACAAATATTTCACACACTATATATTATTTATATTATAGTCATTCTTGACTATTGTACAAAATGTACATTATTGGAGTGAGACTAAATTACCATCAACGCTTCAATCATGAAGACCTCAAGGCTCTAACTACCCAGCTTACGTTGTCAACCTCTATGAATATCACTGCCTTCATGAATGGTATTATTGGGTATGTGAAAGAAAATGGTGGGAGAGGGATGAGAAACTAAATTTCTCAGTAGAATTTTACCTATAGTTAGTGTTAACATTTTCAACCTAGTCATTTCAGCTTATTTATAAACATGACATGCATAAGGGTTCACTTTCAAATTTAAGAAAAATCTTTAACTGAAGTGAATTTCTTTTTATAGTTGCAAAAACTAACTTCTATTACAAACATATAAGGCATTTGTTTTGAATTTCATACATATTTCATTCTCTTGAGATCATATTACTTTACATCATAGATATCATTTGAATATCATTTCATCCATATCTTAAATCATTCTTATTCTTTAGTCATTATTTTTAGTGATAATTTAATTTAAGGCATATCCTTAACAATCTTAGTCAAACAATATCTTTCACTTCCTACGTACTCTACCTTCTATTCTAGGATATGAGCTCATTCCAAATGGTCATCACCATCATAGTTTCTTGAATCCCTATAGCTTCTATATGGAAAGTCCTATAACCTCCATATGTGCACAAGCCCTATGACTTGGCATGTTAAGAGTGTCTTAAATTTTCACATCGGATTTTTCTTTAGTGATCCCTTAGTGATTAGGTTTCTTCTTAAAGCTTTCAAATAACATACATTCTCAAACAATCCAACCAATATGTCATGCACATATAGTCTCTAATCCAAACTATCTTCACATCTACCATCCACACATGAGCATCATATAACATATTAATTCTAAACAACTCAAGAGTACATTCCATACACCTTACATTTATATTTGTGTACTCATAAGGCAACACAACAACTTGGTATAATTATTCTAATTAGAAACCAATCTTCTAATCAAGAATTTCTTAATTATGCTTGTAAACACTCAATTATGCCCGAGGCCCCCATTTTCAAATTAAATAATTAAGAAATCATAATTCAAATAGTAAGTAAACATTAAGACTAAAAATAAGGAAAAAATAATAAAAAAAAAACTGATAAGAATAATAATAACAATAAAGGCAAAAAATAAAAATAAGGAAAAATAAAAAGAGGTAATAAAATAATAAAGGGATGAAATAATAAATGAAATAATAGTGACAAAGTATAGGAAAGAGTAGGGTAGGAAAACAAAAATAATAATAATGAAAAATAGAAGAAAAATGAAAAAGAAATAAAATAAAATAGAAATAAGTAAAATGAAAAAGGAGAGACGGAAAATAATGGCAATAAATAAATAAAAAAATATAATAAATAAATAAATAAATATAAAAAAATAAATGAAAAATGAAAAAGAAAATGGAAAAGAAAAAGACGTAGACGGCTGAAAAGGGCAGGAGGATTTAATGTCAATGGAAGTCTTATAAATAAGAGAGATTCGGTGAAGAAGGGGCCCTTTTTCTCTTTTGGAAAATTTTTGTTCAGAAAAGGAAGGAGAACTCCTTAAGAAACTCTCTGATCCTTTCTTAAGATTTCTAGAAGCTCTGAATCAAGGAGAAGGACCTTGAGCTGTTCAACTCTGGGAGGTGCATCTGCAGGAACTCCGTCACAAAAACATCGCTGCCTCTGAAAATCCAAGCACCAAGCATTGGTGCAAAAAACTCATCTGATCGATACAGGTTAGTTGCATCTCTCCACAGCTTCCATAACTCGAGAATCATGTATTGAATGATGTGATTTAAGTTGAGCGCCACATAGATCAAGAACGATAGTGTAGCATGTCTTGGTTGGAACCTAGAATTGCATGAAAATCCTAATTAATGGTGCGATGTTGATATTATATGCACAAGAGAATGCTAGGAAGGATTTACGCTCATTTAAAAATTAATGAAACTAGATGTTTATATATTTGACGTAAGCTCGAAAAGAGATCGGGAGTAGAATTAGCAACAAACTTGGTGGATGTTGATTCTAGCATAGATCTATCTTCAGATTTGAAAAGAAAGTGCGGTCGTACGTTGTACCTTAGATTACAAATTGAAAGCATCGCTATACCCCGAATGCCGCGCTATCGCTGCTTATGCTTTATGTTATAGAGAAGAGGCAGGGGAAGGCGCTCGGTGCTTTGCCTCCAAGAACTAGCAGGTAGTCGTCGAAGATGCACGAGCAGAGCTCTTTGATTCCTTCGAAGGTCACAAGACGAATGAGAGGATAGGCTGCCTAGGCAAGCCAAATCTGCACCCCTTGTTGACCGCTCGGCAACCGAGTCTCACAAAACAAGGGACCCTGGCAGAAGAAAAGAGTCCCAAGGGACCCGCCAAATTCAGATGGCCGAGAAGTCGAAGGTAGGCTCCCTGGTGCTGTCATGAATGTACTCCCCAAGAAGTCGAGCCTAGACCAAGAAACAACCCTTCCTTTGGCAGCAGCCAAAAGTCTCTACTGAGAAAGTCACCAAGCGACGTCCGAAGGCAACCTTGCTCCATGGTCATTAGGCAGTTACTAGGATAGGGTTACTAGGATAGGGAAGATAGTTCAAACTTGCTCAAAATTAGTCGAGGTCACTTGCACCCAAACAGGTTGACACGAACTTAGATTCGGCTCATGCCAATAACATCAACAATTAATAGGTCTTAACCCTCGTATACATCCCTATGTGTTAACCAAAGCTAAGCAGCCGCTTGTAACAACCCTTTTATGGCCATCCATCCACATGCATGCAACTAACTTGCATGCCTCTTGAACTCTAAGTAACAACCTCGCCCTTCAAACACGTCTTTAGTCAAAATCACTCTTATCCTCTCATCTTGATATATTGTCCGCTAAAATGTCCTTTGTAACTGTCCTAAGCGATGCACTGTTCTTCGATGAATGTTCCAAGAGCCTTCATTCACTCCCTTGGACCACATATATGTTGTGGTTCGACTATGTTTGAGAAGAGCGATGAAAGGCAAGGCCTAAGAACAATGATAAAAAACTAGAAAGGATCAAGACGGCTACCTTACCTGATGTTCAATCCGGCCATGCAACGACACACTCTCTAGGAATTAGCCACATGCACCTGTCCACGAATACGTAGTAGTTCAGAAATAGTTGACTTTTAAGACCTGTGATCTCCTTAATAGTTGGCCATAGTAATGGGTCGTCACAGTCATCAAGAGTAGGGAATTCATGTAGGGTGGATGTTACCTGGAGGCTGCTTCAGGGGACCTTGAGAGAAGGGTTGAACCTCATGTCACCTGAATAAATGCTCGCATTTTGTGTGAAGGATTCATCATTGCACGCGGTCGGGTACTTTGCTAGAAGCCAAAAATTTTGGACTCATAAAAATCGTCTCAATGTTACCCTAATGTAGGTTCTTGAGGAGGCATAGAGACACGCCGTGTGGGTTCTAGGGCCGCCCTTTTAGAACTAGAAGTTAGGCTTGGCGAGGTTAGGATAGGGAATATTGTAGGTAAATCGCATCCAGGATTGGTGGTAAGAGAGAGCTTCTAATTCTAGTCGTACGAGTCACGGGGTTGAGGGAATGAGTGGCCATGCAGTGAAAGGAGGCTACAAGGGCCAAGACGTGAATTCAAAATGAACAAATCAAGAATAGGATAGTGGACTTTCTTGAGGATGTTGATTGCCGAAAGAAATGGACCCTTCCAACTAGGAAACTTCATGCAAGGAGCAGGAACCATGCAAAAGGAGGAAGGAACCTTGACGTGAAAAAGCTCCATTCCACACAAAGAATTAAGGCTACTTAAGGAAGTCGAGGGGCCCATTAGTGAGTACTGGTTGAGAGAAAGGTAACCTTTTCTTGCACGTATACATTGACCAAAGGGAATAAGGATTGCAAAAGCAAACAGCTCAAGTGGTTGAGCATTCAACCTATGACTTCAATTCCCTTGCTTTGAACCCCAAGCGCAATACCTTTTGGTTCATTTGGGAAAGAACATTTTTCAAAATCCCAATTTGGCCCCTGCATTCCAAAATATTGCAATCCTTCCCCTACACTTTCCATTATTGTAATCCAGCCTCTACACTTTCCATTATTGCAATCCAGCCCCTACACTTTCCATTACCGCGATCCAACCTCTACACTTTCGATTATTGCAATCTAGCCCCTACACTTCCCTATATCCCAACTCAACCCCTACACTACTTGTTATTCCTATTTGGCCCCCATATTCTTTATTGTTCCGATCAAGTCCCCACATTCCCTTTTACTCTAAAATCAAGATCAATCCAATTTGATTATCAGAAGGCTCCTCCAAAAAATAAAACTCTTTTCAAAAGGTTTTGGGATCTATAGTCTCACACGATGAACTCTAAACGGGAAACTGGCAGTTTTCACTGCTGTTCAATGTTTAGAGGTTCGTATAGGCCCCCATGCAGCCCTAGTTGCCTCGAACCTTGTGCATGAGTGGACTGAAGGTTCCTTCAAAAAACAAAACTCTTTTCAAAAGGTTTTGGGATCTATAGTCTCACGCGACAAACTCTAAATGGGAAACTAGCGATTTTAACTACTGTTCAATATTTAGAGGTTCGTATAGACCCCCGTGAAGTCCTAGTTGCCTCGGATCTTGTGCATGAGTGGACTAAAGGATCCTCCAAAAAATAAAACTCTTTTCAAAAGGTTTTGGGATCTATAGTCTCACGCAATGAACTCTAAATAGGAAATTGGCGGTTTTCACTGCTGTTCGATATTTAGAGATTCATATAGGCCCCAGTGTAACCCTAGTTGCCTCGGACCTTGTGCATGAGTGGACTAAAGGTTTCTCCAAAAAATAAAACTCTTTTCAAAATATCCTATTCCTTCTAAAGCACCTCCGAAGGTCAAGCCTTCAAACTAGAACTACGTAAGCCTTGAGTTTCTCATTACATCGAGGAATATGTAGGAGCAGGATCAAGTCCTGTCAGGCTAACTCCCATCAAGTTATTTATTTTCACTCTAATTAAAGGGATAAAACATTTTCAGAAATCACACACTCAGTTTAAGGGTACCATTCTTCGGAACGGGCGAGTGGGGTGTCTAACACCTTCCCTACTCGTAACCGACTCCCGAACCTAAATCTCATCCTCGAGTCAGGGTTTTTTCCAAGTGTTTTCCCTTAAATTAAAATTTGGTGGCGACTCCACATATTACCAATATAATTAAATTTATGTTTTAAAATTTTAGCGAGTTCGTCGTTTTGTCGGAATGACGGTTGCGACAATGCTTAATGTAGATTTCTTGGACAACATGCAACCTTCCTCCAAGAATTTTTCAATCCTACTTATTTCTTAAGTTTTATGAAAAATCTCTCATGAGAACTTAGTCCATTCATCCTTCTAAGTTACCTCTCAACCTTTCCTTTTTTCAAAAATTAAGTTTCTCTTAATATTTTTAATGTAAGATTATGAAATGTTGGATTCATATTTTAGTTGGTTTGATGGCCTTTTTAGTTATTTCTTCTTTATGTTCATCAATTTGGATATTTTTTACATAAATTTTTTATTTCAAGTTTAAGTGTTAGAAGTTTTATGTTTTCTTATTTAATAACTTTACTAATCAAGTTTGAACCACTAATTAATTTACTTATTTACCTCTTTGCCTATAAACTCAAAGCTTCTTACTCATTGTATACTTAAATATCTTTAAACATTCAAATTATCCTACTTTACCTACTAATCCTATTAGTGACTGAATCTACTCCCTAAGCTCCTAAAGCATTATGGTTCATTTTTTCTTACATTAGAAAGTGATTTATACTAGTTAGGACTTAGAGTATTAATCCACACCAACTTAGATATTTTTAAGACTTTTCCTTCTTGTTTAATAGGCATGGCTGAATGATCCATCTCACTCCCAAAACTCTATAATTTATTCGTAATCATCACCTTATGCATATTTGGGTTCATTTTTAAGTCATAACAAGATTTTAACTTACTTTCACCAATTTACCCAAGCATGGCCTAATGGTTACCCAAACCATTACCAAGTCTCTTTCAAACTTATAATTCCTTTCTTATACATGGTTAGGCTTCTCATTACACCTTAATCAAAATTTTGAACTCAAGTTTTCTTAATTTAGTGGGAAGTGGCTGAATCCACCATATGTCCAAGTAAGAGTTTTTTTTTTTCTCAATTTCTCACTTGACCTCTATTCATGAATTTCAGCACTTGTTACATCACATGCTTTTGGATCCATCAAGATTAATCCTTACTCCATAACTTTGTTCATGATCATGGAGGATCTTAAGTGTCTTGTTCAATTTTCAGTCCATAAGTCCACCTTTGCTCTTACTAGTTTTAAGGTCCAAGTTTTAAGTTAAGTTTGTAACTTTTACGACTTACAATTTTCAGTCTTTTATGATTATTATAACACGGGTCAAGATCTAAAATTTTATCAAAGTTAAAGTTCAAGATTAAAGCTTTTAAGAGGAGTCATAAGAAAACTTACAACTTTAAATATAAAGGCCATAAAAAAAGCATTTTTCAAGCCAACCAAGTGAAGATTTACTAGATCTACTCTAAGATGTATCCATCCTTTACTTTGAGCATCTAAAAACTTTTCATAGAAAATTTCAAAATTGCCCAAACTTTAAAGAAATCATTTTAAAGAAATTTTAATTGATGAAATTTCTCCAAAGGTTAAAAGAAGCACTTTAATCCATTAAAATTCTTTTTTAACTTCCAAAAATCACTAAAAAAATTGGTGATGCTTGTCATAACCGCAATTACAACGAGACGACGAACTCGCTACAAATTTTAAAATGAATATTCATTGATTGTGGAGCCGCCACCAAATTTTATTTTAAAGGAAAACATTTGGAAAAACCCTAACTTGAGGAAGAAATCGAGGTTCGGGAGTCGGTTACGAGTAAGGATGGTATTAGGCACCCTACTCGCCCGTTCCAAAGAACGGTACCCTTAAACCGTGTGTGTAATATTTTGAAAACTGTTTGATCCCTTAAAATAGAATAGAAAATAAATAGGTTTATAGAAAATAGTCTGACAGGACTTGATCCTGCTCCTACGTATTTCCTGGTGCAATGGGAAACTCAAGCCTACGTAGTTCTGGTTAAGAGACTTGATTTCTTGGAAAAAAAAGAGTAATCTTAAGTACAAAAATTTTAAAACCAACGTTTTTTAGGAAAACGATGAATTTGGAAACGGACATGCTTGCAAAATTCAAACCGTCGTAAGCCGTGTTTGAATTTGCACAAATTAGAATACAAAGCAGTAGAGAATGCTACTTGCTTGTATTAGAATCCGTTGCACAGTGGAGGGAAAGTTAAAACAGACGTTTTAAGAGAGCAATGATTTTTGGAAACATACGTGCTTGCAAAATTCAAACCGTCGTAAGCCGTGTTTGAATGTTGCACCAATTAGAACACGAAGCAGTAGAGAATGCTACTTGCTCGTATTGGAATTCGTTACACAGTTGAGGAAAAGTTAAAACAGACGTTTTAAGAAAACAATGATTTTTGGGAACAGAGGTGCTTGCAAGATTCAAATCGTCGTAACCCGTGTTTGAATCTTGCACGGATTAGAATACGAAGCAGTAGAGAATGCTACTTGCTCGTATTATAATTCGTTACACAGTTGAGGGAAAGTTAAAACAGACGTTTTAAGAAAACAACAATGATTTTTGGAAACAGAGGTGCTTGCAAGATTCAAACCGTCGTAAGCCGTGTTTGAATCTTGCACGAATTAGAACACGAAGCAGTAGAGAATGCTACTTGCTCTTATTAGAATTTGTTACACAATTGAGAAAAAAAATAAAACGGACAAAATTTATTTAAGAACACGCGTTTTAGATGTATATATGTATATATATTTTTCTACAACCTGTTCTCTCTTGAGCCTTTTCAATTCTATTTAATCGAGCCAAAGTACTAGAACGCCTATAGAGTATTATGGGGCTGTAAGCTAATTTTAATGTCATACCTGACTCTAACAAATGTACCTTAAGGACTAGTATTCGGCACCTATCTATTTCTGCTAAGAAAGTGAAGTAAATGTGATTTAAGATAGACCTCACACTTAACTTAGTTTCCAATGTAGACCTGTTTTAGATATTTTAGATGATTCTCCTGTAAAAAAACAACTAATATAATTTTCATGTGCTGGTTCTTATATAGAGTGACAACAAGGGGTGCAGCCAGAGTCTAAATCAGCTAATGTGTTCAAACTAGATCAGAGCTGTATCCTAAAAATCAGATTTACATATAATCTGCAGTTAACCATACTCCTAAGATTTCATCTGTCTTCATAACTAAGATTGCACATCATGGATGAGCCTTCATTTGGGGATGTTGAGTTATACCATTAAGATAGTGTAGGATCTTGGAATCTGCTGCTACTAGTCGTAGCTTTCCTAAGAATCTATCTGTACTTAATACTCCAAGTTTAGCAGTTATAAGGGTCATTAGAGTCATTGATACGACGTCTAATCTGAATTGATTTTTTAGCAAGCTGGTTAAGGGATCGCAGTCTCATGCTTGGACTGACTTGTAACTGGTGCAACTATGCTTTGTTTTGGTCAGAATTTTCTTTCCCATCAATTCCTATGTTATCTAAATTATACATCCCACCTAGTCTAAAACTCAACTGGATGAGCTGCTCCTAGCTGGGTTCTTCATGCTAACAAAAAAAAACTCATCCTAGGATCTGGATAATGATATGACAAATTTTGGAGAGTGAGCTAATGCTTAGTTCATTATCGGTTTTCTTGAGGCCATTTGGCTAGGCATATAATAGACATAAAAACCTGTTATTAAGAATCATGATCAAACCATCCTTTTAATTAATTTGAGCTAAAATACCCCTAGGTACTTGACCTGATAAGGCTCTTTTTACTTGTTAAATAACCTTTTATTTGCCATACCTATACTCCCACTAGCTAATTTGGTACTTATTTAACCAACGCACAAAGACCTACACCTGTAACTGAACCAATTACAGCAAATGGGGGCACTTTCTGACCAATCCGCCAGGTGCAATTCAGTTTTTCCTTGCGGGCACCGTGTCCTAAGTAGGCAGAGAGTAAAGCAGATTTGAAATATCTGTTAATCACCCAAATCATTCATTCAAGGAAAATAATTCAACTTGTCAAAAACTTCTGAACAGTATATAGTTTTTAAATTAGCAAACCTGGATCATAACATGCCTTGAGTAATGGAGTGACTGACATATTTGCAACCTGATCTAAAACTCAGGGAACAGAATCCAATCCTCTAATCCTAGCAAACAGACCCTCGCTTAGTTCTGAATGAACCTGGTAAGCCTTAAGATGAACTCCTAATAACTAAAACCAGTTACATAGTCTGACCGTTAATGTGATCCTAATTAAAATTGTATTGGTGTGGACAAAGTATGTACACATAGCATAATCCATTGCTGTGATGCATTGATCAGGCCCTAGCCTTATGAGACTAAACCAGTATCACTGTTTGGGCCATTACCTATCCTTAAGAATCATGTTTTGAGACTCATGCTAGCCTGTTTTCTCAGAAATCTATGCAATGGATTCTTAAACTAACCCCAAAGGCTCCCTGGGTGATCTTGAGATTAGAATGAGACTAAACTCCAGTAAAATTTCCAAACTCTATCATCCACTTATTACTCCCCTGTCCTCATACTGTGTGCATAATTAGAACAATTTGATGAGACATTTGGCCAATGGATCTGAAAAGCACTAGTTAATGCCCCTACTAGTTAACTTAGTTTTCATTTAGCCTTCCCCCAAAAAACATGCTATGGCCTGTTCCAGCAATTGGAAACTGCTACAATAGCTGGTGCACTTCTACTTATTAAAATACTGCACAGTTAGTGGGCAAAGAAGATATCAGGTTTTCCTGAACTAGAGGCAGGCCCATGGGATTTTATGGCAGTTTTGCAAATCACCATGTTTCAACAGGATAGGCATCTTAGACCAAAACCTTACCCAAACTCCACTGTGCTATGGAACCTAAGCTGTCAACCTGTTATCCATGACTAATTAACTATTAAGGTTAAATTCCAACTAGGCATGTAGGATCAAGCATACAAAACAGATATGTCTCACAACCACTGCCACAATTTAGAGGACCATAAGGCAAAATTGAATTAGCCAGGAGTCCTGTAAAAAATATTGATATGCCCCCCTTGTTCTGATTTCCCCCAGTCCAAAGGTGTAAATCCTGAAATTGCATTGGTTAATAGTGGCCCAAGGTCAGAACCTCAGTGGCCTGCTGTCCTAAGCTTGGATTAGAATCCTAAATTTGTAGGATGCATGCATATCTGGACAGGTTCACCATCCTTACATTGATCTAGGCTTGACCTGATATTTGAGCTAATTGGGGAATAAGGACAATGGCTCCAATCCCTATGGGTACTGAGAACAAAAGTTGGGTGGCTAGGAATAAGAGCTTCTGTTATTGAGCCTAGTTTTGGCCTAGACTCTATCATAGTAATACAAAGTCAAAGGAACGTGGTTAGGGAAAGCAACCTGGTTTGCCAAAAACTTATGGAAAGAAGATGGCTTCTAGGCCTATTTCTCAGATTAAGCTCAAAAGCTATATGTTATTCCCCCTGATCAGGATTGAGACCAGCTTTGGGGACCTGAGACCAAACTAAACCCCCAATCTCAGGTCTGTGTGTCAAATCAGTGCTATCAGTTTCAGTCCTCAAAACTTTCCAAATTTGCTGAACCAACTTCAACCCTCCAGGCTTAGGCTTCTACAGGCTGGCCTAGTCTTTACTTGACCGAGAATGGCTAATGGACTATAACTCATGATTAATCTAATGCTACTGCAGCAATTTCACCGCGATCTTAGTGTCTTCCAGCCTTTTATGTTTCAAAAATTTAAGTCACAAACCTAGGAAATATATCTAGCTTAAACCAACCAAAGTTTGCTTTATGGAAATGTCCTTCTTATGTATCTATTGATTCAGTCAATCAGGAGCAAGTTGAATGGAACCTACTTCTATGGCTGGCCTAGGAATGATCTATTTTCTACACTGACCAAGTACATAAAAAATCTGGATCTGCCACTAGGACTGACCTAAAAACCACTACGGCACCTATCTACCCATGTTATGAACTAAGGTTACTAACATACTGAACTAAAGGCCCTCACATTCACTTTGATCCTTATTACATTCCAGGCCTCCCTGTTGAAATTAAGATAGCAACAACAACCCTTTATGTAGCAACCTGATCAGTCACAGGACCCCAAAATTCAGAATCTGTTATTGAAAGCTAGACTCTGTCATGCCTATAAAGAGGGATCCTGATCAGACCTACCATTCCTACCCATGGCTGACATAAGGGAAACGAACTAAATACAGCCTGTGTGCCTCGCCATTCAAATGAAAGTCTCCTACTGGGTTCCGTTTTGACAGGGAAAGTTCTATTACTTGGAGTCATCATTCATATCAGGGACAGGATAGCCAATGACTAACTTTGACTTTAAAACCAACTCAGGATGAGATATAGATACAAGACTTGGCAGGGCTTTACTGGTTAGGACAGACTTGGGCATGGATCAGTCTTTCAATTAGCCCTCTATGGTTCACTATATTCTGCAGGACGTCGATCCTAAACTAAGAAAAGCACCAGAATCTATTTTGATCATGAAAGCAGTTTTCCATTCCTAATTAGGGCTTGTTAAGGTTGTTCTTGGTTCTTTTTACTAAGGATTTTGTATTCCACATAACCCAAAGACCTCGCCTTCCCTATGAAAGGGTAATACTAGAGATTTATTCTTGAGGCACAACCTATTAATCTGTACTAACTCTAATTATATAATAGGGAATCTCTCCTTAAGGCCCAGGTCTCCTGGTTTCTACTACTGAGAAATTAAACCAAGGGATACTGTTACTGCTATGTTGGCTTTAGACAAGGCATGCTTACTACTCAGCAGTCTTTATATACGAGCATTGGTCTCAGCTAGGAGCACTCACTCACACAGGGAACAATATATTGTATCAGGTGTCTCCATATTTCTATGGACTAGGTTTACACCCCTGGACAGGACTCATACTCCTACAAGGCTTGAATGATCCTTCCGCGGAGCAAGTATTACCAACAAGTGTTCCATTGGTCCTAACGTCTCAAAACCCCTTATATTTCATTGGATAAACTTTAGCTCCAAATTTTCTGTTGCTAGACCAAGGGAGCAAGACATGCAGCCATCAAGTACAGACTCCTATGTTACTGACCAGACCATACTCAGAATCCACTAAGGCATTTATCAGTCGGTGATGGTTTCCAGACATAGAAATGACATGTATATATTCTAAATTTGTTTCTTATGATTTTTCTTCTTTTAAGATACTTACCATCTAGTTTAAGGTACAGTCCCAGAATCCCTTCAAGAACCGTCCCACAGTCTACTAGTGTATTATTAAGATACAATCAAGGATTTTCAAGTCTAAATTTTATCCAAATTATTATATTAGGGTCAAACCGGAGATATTACCACCTAATCGACCTACACTAGGCTACACCAGATCAAAATCTCCTCATACAAATCATGGACTTCAAAAAAGCAAAGTCTGTGGCCTGAGACCGCTATTCAAATGTGCGTTTTACTTAAGTCCAGTAGGTAAGCTTGAGGATTAGATTTGCGACAACAAGATTCAAATTCTTATGACCTATATTCTGATTATTCTGTACCAGGCATCCACAATCCTATTTATGAAACCTGAGTATGAGCATCCCAGAATTCATCTATTACTTGAGTAGAACCTAATCAAAATCACACGCGACCTTAACAACTATCATAGAAACTAACAGCCGAGGTATTGCAACTCATCTAAATTCTAGAAAGACTGCTATGCAATCAAGATATAATCATTATTTGATCATACTCATCATCATAAGAAAGGAGCACGAATGTACTAACCTGTACCGAGCTACAGCTTCAACGAAACAAGTCTGATGCCTCAAACTTATGCGACGATGGAAGAATCTTCCTTTGCTGAATTCGCGCCTGAGAGCAGAAGAGCTTGTATGTATTGTTATAACTCCTCTTTGCTGGTCCACAAAAAATCTCCTAATGATGGTGGTGAGACTTTGTTGGTTTGTATTGTTATAACTTAAACTTTAAGGATGGAAGTTCAAATTTAGTCTAAGTTTTGGTGTTGAGAGAAGTTAGAGTTTTAGGTGAGTTTAGAGATTTTTCTTAAGTGTTTATAAGGTTGATGCTTCCCCTTGACCTATAGAAAATTTGACCACTTTAGAATATTTGGAAATTAAATTCTCACTTAAGAACATTTGGTCCATTTACATGTAATTTTTATTTTTCAAATTCAATGTAAATGTAAGGAATTATCCTTTAAGATTAGTATAACACTAATATATCTAAATGTTACACTCATCAAGGTTAATTTATTTTAAGTATGGTTAATTTTAATTAAGGTTAATTTATTTTAACTATGATTAATTTTATCTCTCCTCATTAGTGCTTTTGTCTTACATTCCACAAATGGTGTGATCACCTTATTTTCCACATTCTAATTTCATGCATAATGGATAAGGTCCAATCCCCAACTTTTGCTTTGCATTTTTTTTTTTTCATCCGACTTTCTAGGGGTATTTTTGATAATTTTTTTTAGAATTTTTCATAAAGTTACCAGAATGTTCTCTCAATGTTTCTAAAACTTATTGGTTCTTTCATGAATCATTCTTATGTCATTTGTCATTTCTCCATAAAAAGTTTAGCCCATATAGAAAATAGAGCTTTCAAAGGGTGTTTTGACCATTTTTTAGACGTTTTTGATGGCGCTTTCGTCCTCTCTTTGTTTCTATTCTTTTATTATGACTTTATAACCATTATTTATGGATTCTAAAGCTTTAGAATGTATTTTAACTTTTATTTTGGATTACCTTCGCATTTATTTGTATCATCTTAGTGCAAGGACATTTTGTCATTTGTTAAAAATTTTCTAATTTCTCTTAGTTTTTGTTCTTATCTTTGCTTTATTTCTTGATAAAGAACATTTGTAAATTAAGGAATCTATCATGACAAAATTTAGGCGTTACAATTGCTAACTATATTCCTACTATGAAATGTTGAAACTTGTTTGCATGCCTACTAGGTCCCTCATCGTCTTTATCTATCATCAACAATAATTCACATACAAAGGCAAGAGGAAAGCAAAAAGGATATTCCTACTTTAATTTGTCCAATTAAAAACATTTTATACAAGGAACATAGATTAATAAACTTCTTAGATCATATGACTAATAGTTAAACATGAACATATATGTTAAATAGTCATAACATAATATATCAAAAGATTTGACTTGGAACTATCATTCAACACTTTCATACTTCATAATTCAAATACCACACGTAAGCCATCCATACTTTTCACCCAACAATCTCTAAAACAACAGCTCATAACAATTTATAAAACATTCAAATCAATCAACAAACACCAATTCACATGCAATGCATGTATGTACGATGATGAACATCAAGATTCTCTTAAGACTCAATACATCTCATACCATGCTAAGTATCATGAAATCTTGAGCCTATCATCGCCAAATGTTTTGCATGTAGGGTTAATTCATCCATTGTAAAGTGATCAAAACTCCAAGTTTGTCACACAATCATTGGCCAACTATTAATCATAAATAACAAAAATTGACTCTAATTAACCATGATATCCTTCAGGGTTAAGTTGGGATAACAAAGCTTGATATTGATATCCTTGGCATAGAGGAAAGACCTCAAGTCCTTTGTGAAGCCACACTAGCATATATAACCCTTAGGTTGCCAACAACTGACCCCTATAATTCTTGATGTATACGAAGATCATGACATACCAACCCTCACCTCAAAGAGGTCACTTTCAATTCATGAATGCAATTACATGTAGCAAGTATTTCCTTTATTCAACTTATCTTATAAATTTAAAAGATATATTTATTATAGTTTAGGCCTCAGATCACCTCTTTCATGATCCTTGTGGGGAAATCCAACACAGTCTGCTTTACAAATGGATCAATCCTACTCAAAGAAATACACAGTAGTATGGTAAGAATTGATAAACCATCATTCTGTTGATTTATATGTGGGAAATTATATATAATTATGATATAATTTATGATTATTTAATTGTAATTTTACCTAATTTCCCTTATTTTTATAGGAATGGTCACACAAGTAGAGAATCCAAAAATAGACAAGTTTTGGGCCAAAAAGAGGATAAAAGGAGAATTAAAAGATAAGGAATTTAGTTTGACAATGCCACATCAACCCTAATAATGCAAGGAGGCATCCCGGTTACCCTACGATGTTGCAAGATGACTTAAAATGATCGCGACGGCTAAAGGAGTGGCTAGGTCAAGCCCGGTCCACGACAGTGAAACCCTAATCCAAACTTATAAAAGGGAGGCTCTGACACATCATTAGACACACCACATGACACCATTATAGGCCCCAAAGGCAACACCACTCTCCAAGGGACAAACTTCTCACTACCCGAGAGACACCCCACTCTAGTACCAATTCCATTCTTATCTCTCATTTGGTATCTCCTGCAGGATCTCGGAGGTAGAAGCTCTTTCATACTGTGAGTTGGAACATCCTATTTCCAGCTTTACCGACGCTACAGCTTTATCATTCCTTTTCTAGAATTAGGATTATGGATTGTTTTGTTGGAATTAGTATGTTTTTTTTTTGTCTTATCTCTCTATGTGTAACTAATCCCCAAATCATGGTGCTTTCGTGAAACTTATAATGTAACCAATTGAGCCTTTTTCCTTTTTATGAATGATTTTGTGTTTCTATTCAATTGTCTTTTTCTTATTGTTGTTAATTAATTAGTGAGAATTAGCTACCATGGTTAATTTCTAAGTTAATTTGGGGATAGGCGATCATACCATTACCTAATTAATGAAATTATATAGTAAACTGAATCTAAGGGATTTAGAGGATCAATTAGAATTCTTGATTTCTAATCGATTTTAATTTAACAAGTCTAAATGTTCTTTATGCTTCTCTTAATTATATACCTTGTATGATTGTTGGTGGTAGTAACTTAAGGGAAAGAATATTGCTATTGCATGATCATTGGGTAGTAATAGAATAAGAACAGATGGTTAGCAATTGACTTTAAATCATTCATAGGGTAGTTGGATGAAATTGGGTAAAGTTACAAGGGAAACCAAAGTCTCACACCTTTCCATAATTAACTTCATATTTGTGCTCTTTTTCCTTTACATTTCTTTTCTTCTTCTATTTATTTTAAATATTTTCAAACAAAACTCTTTCCTGGTGAACTCAAAAATTAGGATTTAATTATTCTTTTAATGATCTTTAAAATAATCTCTTTGGGAACAATATTGACGGTTTTAAATAACTTATTCTACACCGATAGGTACACTTGTGCATGGGTAAAACTTTGTGTGCATAGTAAATGCTTAACAAGGTTTTGGTGCTATTGTTGGGGATTATTTCCCAACGATCTTAGAATTTTGAATCTTGATTGCTTGAGACGCACTTTTAATTTTCTTCAAAAAAATTCTTTTTGTAGCCTTTTTTCTTGTGTATGCTAACTCGCTCTTGAGCTCCTCAATTATAGTTTAATCCCAATATAAGAAAAATAACTAGAAGATTAAGGCAACAAACCAAAGTAAGAAAGATGACAACACAAAGATAAAGGACATTATTGGATTACATGGCCCAAGGGGTGAGGGCCTACAAAGTAGCATATAGATCCCACTTGAAGGTATTCCTAACTTTGAATTGAAGTCTGCCCTTATCAATATGGTTCAGAACTCACTTTAATTTGGAGGGACAACCCCATATGACCCACATCTCCACATTAGAAAATTCTTAAGGCCGACAAACACCATCAAAATGAACGGTGTTACATAAGATGTCATTAGATTACAATTGTTCCCCTTTTCCATCACTGGAAAGGTGAACAATTGGCTAAACTCTTTGCCAGAAGTATCCATCACTACCTGGGAACAATTATAGGATCTATTCTTGATGTAATACTTTCCATAGTCGATGTAGTCCAGGATCATGGTGGAGATTTCCAGTTTTACTTAGTATAAGAACGAGTCCTTATATGAGGCTTGGGACAGATTTTAGAACCTTCTCTAGAGGTGCCCATATCATGGGTACCAAATTATGGTGCAAATCTTCTACAGTAATCTTTTCGATGCTAATAGAGCTGTTATAGATGCAGTATTTGGTGAGGGTATCCTACCTAGCCCCCCAGAGGACATATGGATGATCATAGGGAACTTAACCGCTAATAATAACCATTGGAGATCTACCGATAGATGCGTAAGAAAAAAGGATTCGCAACCGGCAGGAATGTATTAAGTCAATCATATTACTATGATAGCCGACCAAATAGAGGCCTTAAATAAAAAGATGGAGACACTTATGCAAGCATGAACATAACGTACCTTGCCTAACCTGTGTAATCTTTGTGGATCCATAAGCCATGATGATGAATGATGCATGGTTGAAGCTTATATAGCCCAACAAAATGAAGAGGCTAATTATGTGGGAAACATTTATAACTCCACTTCAAAGAATCACCCCAACCTCTCTTAGGGTTTCGGGTAATAATTATACTAACAATGCTCAAATGTTTACAAGTCCCTCCATGCACAAAACCAAGAAGGCTATAGATAAGAAAGGAATGAGCCAACATCTTTATAATCATGAGTCCAAAATATTGAAGCATGGTTCCAAAATATGGAAATTCGATTTCAGAATATGGAGAATCAATTGGGATAGATGGTTAACCTTTTGGCACAGTGAGCACCCGAGACTTTACCTAGCCAGCTCGTGGTGAACCCAAAGGTGCAAGCTAATACGGTTACTCTCAGGAGTGAGAAAGAATTGGAGATGTCATGAGAAAGGAAAAGGAAAAGGAGAGTGGGGATATTGATAACCTTTTGACTCTTATTGATGGGAGTCTTAAAGAGAAAAGGAATGACGTTGAGGAGACAATAGAGAAGGATTCCAAGAAACTTCATGTAGATCTTTACCAACCAAGTATACCATTTTCCTTAAAGGTTAAAGGGAAATAAAAATGACCATCAATTTACCAAATTTTTAAACATCTTAAAGCAATTAAAAATCAATATCCCCTTTGTGGAGGTCATTTCCCAGATGCTTAAGTATGCAAAATTCTTAAAGGAGATTTTAGGTAATAAAAAGAAGGTTGAGGAGTATATAACTATCAAGCTTAATGAGGAGTGTTCTGCTATTCTTCTCCGGGAACCACTGCCAAAGTTGAAGGATCCAAGGAGTTTTACTATACCTTGTACTATTGGTGATTCATATTTTGATAAAGCTTTTTGTGACCTAGGCATTAGTATTAATCTAATGTCGTTGTCTGTCTTTAGAAGGTTGGGTATGAATGAGCTCGAACCTATCACTATTTCTTTGCAACTTGTAGATAGGACTATAATATACGCAAGAGGGATAGTAGAGGATGTTTTAGTGAAAGTGGACAAGTTCATCTTCCTTGCTGACTTTATTGTGCTTGACACGGAGGAAAATAAAGAGATTCCACTTATTTTGGGAAGATCTTTCTTGGTCATCAGGAAGACTATTATTGATGTGCAACAAGGAAAACTCACATTGAGTCTTGATAAAGAAAAAGTGGTGTTTAAGGTTTTTGACTCCTTAAAACATCCAAAAACATTTGACTCTTGTAATATTATAAATTCTTTCAAATCCTTTCCCCCTTTGACTTTGCCTTTTGTGCAGGATTTATTGATTGAAGACACATTGGAAAAACTATTAGTGTTTGATGTTGAAGCCATGAGTGACTGTAAGGAATGTATAGAGGAATTGATGATGTTAGAAGCAAGCATACACAAGAAAATTAGAGATAAAGGTAATAAGTTTGATGTTATAGAAGGTCTCAGAACCTAAGTCTAAGCCATTAGTTGAACAACCTCCGATGCTCGAACTCAAACCTCTTCCTTCCAATCTTAAGTATGCATTTTTATCTCCTCTATTTTCTCTCCCTGTTATTATCTCTTCTAACCTTAAAGGAACAATGAAGGAGAAGCTGCTAAGAGTCTTGAGAAAAAATAAAGAAGTTTTTGGACGGTCCATTCATGACATCAAAGGCATAAGCCCTGTGCTTTGCATCCATAAAATTCATATGGAGGAGGAATTTAAACCTATAGTGCAACCACAAAGCAACTCAACTAAAACCTCAAAGAAGAAGTTAACAAGGAAGTTATCAATCTTCTTTATGCAAGTATAATATATCCTATTTCTGACAATTCTTGGGTAAGCTCTGTACAAGTTGTTCCAAAGAATGGAGGCACTACTATTGTGGAAAATGATTAGAAAGAGCTAATTACAGTACAAAAGGGAATCGGTTGGCAGGTGTTTGTCGCAACCATAATTCCGACGAGACGACGAACTCGCTAAAACTTGAGAATAGAATTTATTTATTATGTGGAGTCGCCACCAAATTTTTTATTTAAGGGAAAAGATTTGGAAAAAACCCTGACTCAAGGAAGAGATTTAGGTTCAGGAGTCAGTTACGAGTTCGGAAGGTGTTAGGCACCCCACTCGCCCGTTCCGAAGAACGGTACCCTTAAACTGAGTGTGTGATTTTTGAAAATTATTTGATCCCTTAATTAATGTGAAAATAAATAGATTGATGGAGGTTAGCCTGACAGGACTTGATCTTGCTTCTACGTATTCCCCAGTGCAATGGGAAACTCAAGGCTTACGTAGTTCTAGTTTGTGAAGGCTTGACCTTCAAAGGTGTTTAAAGGAAAAATGATATTTTGAAAAGATTTTCATTTTTGAAGGCGGCTATAATTGGGGAAAGTTTAGGTTTTCAAATATGGGAAATTGTGTGGGCTGAATTGTAATTAGAGGAAACTAGGAGGGCCTGGTTGCAATAATGGAGTGACGTCCCTTTTTGAACACAACCTAATTAATGGGGAATAAAATGTGTAGGACGTGGGACTCGAAGTGAAGGCAACAGAGTTGCTAGCTACGCCTCCAACCACTAGAGTCACTAGATTTTTGAGGATTTAGGCTCCCTTGGCTTAATATAGGCGTACGAGGGAGGCAAGACTACTTTTCACTTTGCATGGGCCCTCTCGATGGGCCCCATATTCACTTGCATTTAATGCCTTCGCTGATTACATACGTGCATATTATACCTAAAGACGTTAATTTCATGCAGCGACGATCGATCCTCCCTTCGTGGAATCGATGCATTATTTGGATCCAGCCTGTGCTACAAGCAATGATGTACAATCCGACCAAATCTCATTTTTTGCCATGCACTCCCATCTATATGACGCTGAGCTGCTGCTTTCCAAGGGGTTATTTGGTACTAATCTTTTGGGAATAAGGCAGGGGCATCAGGCTCTAGTTGTAATTGAATTTTGATTCAATGCTTGTATTCATGCCTCGTGGTCCGTTCATGGATCCACAGACTTAGAGGTGCCAACATGGATACTCTTCTACAACTTGTGCATGGGAGACCTGCCCCCGAAGCAAATAGATACTCATACTTTCTTTTTCCCCATAATCGATACGGGATTCACTGGATCATGCATGGACCCAAAGATCACCATGACTTCGGATATGGTTTTGGCAATCAGTAGCATCATCCCCAGCACAGACTTAGACCAATAAATGTGCCAGTAAAAAAAATTTCGGAGCTTGATGCATTCGAACCAGGGGCTTCACAACCTAACATAAACCAACTCAAGTATATATCCTTGGTGAACCTTCTACAATGTTTTCTTGATCAGGTCTAGACTTCTATTTGAATGAACAATAACATCACCATTCAGGTCGCCTAACACAGATGCGGACATCGCTTAAGGACCTGGTTTCCTACTTTGCTTACAAGTTTGGCCACCCGGTTTTGCTAGTTTTCCATGGCAGAGTCCTTAATGGCAATATGTGACCAAAGGGGCGAAGGCTGCTAGGTGAGATAGGTCCTAGTACTACTCTTTCAAGGCTGCCATTGCATGCTAAACGTCGAGGGAGGTATCATCTTGGTTGTTCGCTCTCGAGAAACCCAGTGACTAGAATGGGGAGCTAGGTTCCGGCATGTCCATCAGTTGTACTTGTAGATCCATTCACTAGCTATGGATAAAAACGCTCTGATGGAGAGATGGAGTGGTCTAATCCAATCCCCTGTTCATGCCTATGCAGTCCAAATGTTCCAAAGTCTCTCCGTTATTTAATCATGAAATGTGCTACACCTTATTGGAACAACGAGATACCTACCCCCTATGACCCCTGTATGCGGTACCTATCCCGAGTAACTGTGCATGCACTTTAAGGGGACAAAAGAGATAAACGGAAGGCTCAAAATCGAGGCACAATGGTGCACACATAATGGGTCATCCACTGGGCTATCCCTATGGTCTTCTTTCCTTTAATTAAAACCCATATAATCTGGTTCTTGGACGTGCACAAAGTTGTACTTACATACATGGTTTAACGATCATTTACCTACAACGTACAACTTTATTATCTTAAGTGCTTGAGAGTGCCCAGTATACTCACATGATTCAACTAATCAGAACCCTTTAGCACCTCTAAGGAGATTTCACCTTGGCCTGCTTATTGCTTCAAGGGATCGGTGAGAGTTACCACACTATCCATGATGTACTTCTTGAAGCAGTTTGCACGTTTTGATAACAACGACTAGGTGGGACCATTGAACCTTACGTGATCCAAATTATGCATGGTTAAGCAGGGCCTTACACATATCTCGAGCATAACAACAGTAAGGGTAGGACTTGCTGAATCTTATACAGACCAAGCTACACATGGCTGTGCACTGTCTCACAAGCATCTGAATGGGACTCAACATACCGAGGCAGGTTCTTTTGATCTGTTACCCTCGAAGAGGGCGGATCAATTCTATGCTAACCGCCCTCTTGAACACAGGTCCTTGCTGGAACCAACCCTGACGGAGCCTATACCTGATTAAGCAAACCTTCATCACTGATCAGTTTCCGTCGCTCACATCCTCATGAGTACATCATGTATAAGTGGTACAACAATTCACGTGTATCATTTGAGTCCCAAGCCTTTCTTTCCTTAGCTTTCTTGACAATATGACTGAACTAACCTCAGCCTATTCTTGAGGGGCTTGTACATGCCATAACTCTCACTCACCAGAACTCACTTTTTCTTTTCAATATGTTCGAGGAGTGCCAGACTTGTGACCAGGCACACCAGCGTCTTACTTATATGGCGTAGGAATTAATATCAATGCGCATGGATATAATGGCAAAAACTGGTTGAGTTAAATGGAAAATGAGCGGATTATTGCCTCCTAAATACCGCAGGCTTCATAGGCATAATCAACAATTCTGGCATTTATATTTGATCGTGAATTCTTGGATAATTTTATGTTGACAACCGAATGTTGTCATGATTTATATGGAATTGAAAACACATGCATTGTGATTTTGGAGTGAATTTAGGTCTAATTGCATCAAAGTTTGCATCATAGTCAAAGATCAGAATATAGGAATTAAGATCATTAATAGAATTCGAATAAGAATCCATGGATTGTTTTCGTCGAAGCTATCGTTCTTGAGAGAAATCGAGGTAAAGAGACTCACATGGTTGTTTGTAGCCGACTCTGTTCTTTGTATGCAACTCAAAGGCTTTCAATCTCCTATGAAAATCCTGATGCTCAAAGCCATGGAGGGGGAATCCAAGTCTCCAGAGAAGTTTGGAGAGAGAGCTGAACCCAGCACTTCCAGAATTTTCCCTTAAAACTCTAAAAAGAAAAAAAAAAACCCCTCTCCACCGAGCGTTTTCCTTCTTTTATATTCCTTTTCAAAAATTCCCGCCATTTTTCTCCCCTTTTCCTACTTTGTTTTCTTTCATTTCAATCCTTTTTTTTTTTTACAATTTTCTTTATCTTTTCAGTTTTTTTTTTCTTTGTTTAGTTTTTGTCATTTTTTTATTTTCCAATTCTTTATTTTTTAGTTTTACTAATTTTTATATATTTTGTTTTGTTTTATTTTTTTGTATTTATTTATTTTTTTGTTTATTTATTTATTTGTTTTGTTTTTATTTTTGTTTTATCTCTTTTATATATTTTTTATTTTTCTCTCTTTTCGTTACTACCCTTTTTAATAATTCAATTATTAATTTTGTACTTGGATTTTTTTTGTATATATTTTTTTTATTTGTTATTATTTTTCATTTTCCAAATTTTATCTTTATTACTTTTCTTTTTTCAGATTTTATTTTTTATTTTTTTATTTACTTTGTTTTTGTTTCGTTCATTTTTCATTAGGATTGATTTCTTGATTAACTTTAACAATTGGGGCCTCGGACATAATTTGGTGTTTACAGTATGTATTGACTATAGAAAGTTAAATGAGGCTACCCGTAAAGATCATTTCATTCTTCCTTTTATTTATCAAATGTTAGAAAAATTATCTGGTCATGAATTTTATTGTTGTTTGAATGGTTATTCTGGTCACATGCAAATACCCGTGGCTCTTGAAGATCAAGAAAAACAACATTTACATGCCCTTTTGGTACTTTTGCATATAGAAGAATGCCCTTTGCGTTGTGTAATGCTCATGCTACTTTTCAAAGATGCATGATATCTATCTTTTCTAATTTACTAGAGGATTGCTTGGAAGTTTTTATGGGTAAATTTTTTGTCCATGGTTCTTTTCTTGATAGATGTTTACAAAATTTAAAGCAGGTATTGATAAGGTACAAGAGAACTAATTTGGTTCTTAATGGGGAAAATATTCAATTTATGGTAAGTGAATATATTGGTTTAGGACATAAGACCTTTGAAAAAGGAATTAAGGTTGATCTAGTAAAGGTTGATATAATTTCTAAACTTCCCCCTCCACAAAATATTAGAGCTATTAGGATTTTTCTTGGACATGCAGGGATTTATAGGAGGTTCACAAAAGAATTTTTCAAAAATTGCAAAACCCCTTTCCAATTTATTGATGAAACAGGCCCCCTTTGAATTCATTGATGCATGTTTCTCTAGTTTCGAAACATTTAAATCCAAAATGATAAATTCTCTTGCTATAAATGCCCCTAATTGGTCTTTACCTTTTGAACTAATGTGAGATTTCAGTGATACAACTATAGAAGCAGTTTTGAGATAGAGAAAGAAGAATGTGTTTTACGTTATTTTTTGTGGAGGTAAAACCTTAGATGACGCTTAAAGAAACTATACTACCACAAAGAAGATGTTGTTAGCAGTAGTATTTACCTTTGATAAGTTTAGACCTTACTTGATTATGTCTAAAGCAACCATCTACAGTGACCATTCTGCTATAAAGTATTTTCACTTTAAACGGATTCAAAACCTATACTATAGATGGATACTCCTCCTTTAGGAGTTTGATTTGGAAATCAAAGATAAAAAGGAGTAGAAAATATGGTTGTAGATGGCTTTTTTAAAGTGGATCCTTCTGGTGCAACTCCTTACGAAGAAGTGATCAAGGAAACGTTTCCGGATGAATGTCTATTAGCTATTTCACATATTCTTTGGCATACAAATTTGGTCAATTACTTGGCAGGGAATATCCTTCCTCCGGGTCTTTCGTATGCACAACGTAAGAAATTTCTTTCTGACACTAAACATTATTTGTTAGAAGAACCTTTTTTATTTAAAATATGTAGGGATAAAAATATATTAAAAGATGTGTACCTGGGAAGGAAAGTCATACTATCCTAACTCATTGTCATTCAAGAGAGGCTAGAGGTCATCTTGGTCCTAATAGAACTGCTCAAAAGTGTTACAATGCGGTTTCTTTTGGTCCAATTTATTTAGAGATGCTTTTAATTTTTTAAAATATTATGACTGTTGTCAAAAGAGTGGTAATGTATCAAGAAAGCATGACATACCCCCTAAATAACATTTTTGTGTGATATATTTGATATTGGGGGTATTGACTTTATGGGACAACCTTCCCTAAATATTTAAATAATGTATATATTATGGTTGCAATTGGTTATGTTTCCAAGTGGGTAGAGGCTGTGGCATTACCCACTAATGATGCTAGGGGAGTAATAAGATTTCTAAAGAAAAATATTTTTACAAGATTTGGAATATAGTTTGAAAAGGTTTTGAAACAATATGGTGTCTCACAAGATTGTCACTCCTTATCACCCCCAAACTAATGGTCAAGTAGAGATTTCTAATAGGAAGTTAAAAAGAATCTTAGAAAAGCCTATTAATACTTCTAGGAAAGATTGGCCATTGAAATTGGATGATGCCCTATAGGCTTATAGGACTGCATATAAAACTCCCATTGATATGTCCCCATATAGATTAGTTTTTGGAAAAGCTTGTCATCTTCCTGTGAAGTTGGAACACAAGGCCTATTGGGCCACAAAATTCCTTAATCTTGATCTGTAGCATGCAAGGGAGAAGCGTCATTTTCAACTAAATGAGTTAGATGAGCTTATATTGGAAACATATAAGAGCTTAAGGCTATATAAAGAGAGGACAAAAAGATGGCATGACAAACACATTCATAAGTGTGAATTTTCATTGGGAGAAAAGGTATTAGTTTATAACTCACGTCTTCAATTTTTTTCCAGGTAAGTTGAAGTCTAGGTGGAGTAGGCCATTATAAAGTGTACAAAATACTCCCTTATGGAGTATTGGAACTCATGAAGGAAAATGGGGAGACCTTCAAGATAAATGGACAGAGGGTCAAACACTATGAAGAAGGTGCATCTAAGGTACGTATCATCAGGTGATTAGAAGAACCACAGGTAACCATCCATAGCTGTTGGGTGAAGGTACATCAGGCTCATGACATAAAATAATCCTTTTCAAGAGGTAAACTATTTTTTGATAAATTATGATGATTAATTATTTTAGGAAATTAGATAGTTTTTATTCCCTTATGTATTCGTATATTTTAATTATTTTTTTTATTTCACATGGATGTGCAGAACCTATTTTTAGGATGTATTATTATTATCTTTTGTCTTTAACATGTGTTTCAGTGTGAGTAATTTAAGCCAATGTGACAACTTTTTTTCCAATCATTAACATCCAACAAAGAATGCATTGAGGGTATTGATGGCCTTTAATTTTGAGGAGGGAGACCTTCTCTCTCTTGATATTATTCTTCAGGGAAGTCTTATTTTACTCTTCGCTATAACATACTTGTGCATTTATACAAGAGCTTAAGTTTGAAAAGGAAAACCTTTTTCTTCCTATTCATTTATCAAATTTTCTTATCCCCTTTTATTTATTTCTTTCTTTATATTGTGGTAATTAGTTTTTCCTATTAAATTAAGAGAATGGTAAAAGATTTAGTTTGAGGAGGGATACCTCCTTATTTTTTTTCTTCTAAAAATGCTTGTTCCTTATGATATCGTTATATGTTTAACTGTTTGGAATGCTAGGGGATTTAGTATCTAGAGATCTCTAACATTTTGTGAAAAACATTAACTGAATTTAATAAGGATATGAGAACTTTTAATAAAAATAATTGATAATTAGTCATGTTCCTTGTTATGTTGTCTCATATTAGAGTAGTTATAGTGAGGATTGAATCTAATTCAGGTTGCAGCCAACATCTCTCTTTGTTGAGTGATTTCCCTCCGACTTGTACACTATAGAACTTTTCTTCTAACCTTGTCAAGACTTTTATAAGTTGATTGCATAACAAGAAAATGATAAAGGAAAATTCGGCTTATTTGATTGAACTCAAACTTAGAATATCATTTAGTACTCCTTCGAGCTTAACATATTAAAAGTTACATTCTTTGGTTCCCCTTAATTAATTGTTGTAATTTCAAGTACCCTTAGTTTATAACTAAAGCAAAGTAAATGCTTGGGGAAGTATGAGTGATAAAAAAATATAAGAAAAGAGAAAAAAAAACAAAAGGAAAAGGAAAGGAAAAGTTCAAAAATAATGAAAAAAATTGTAAAATCATGAAATCGAAGGAATATGCTTAAAGTTTAAAGGTAAAATTTATTGAAGATATAATGAAAAGAAAACCTTTGTATTCCCTTCCTTATTATAACATACCTAATTATATAATGCTCTTGGCCACGTTATAACCTTGATAAAGATCTTTTGATTCTTGTGTATGATTTGACTTTTAGTGGAGATTTAAGGTTTATAAGCAAGCCTATGGTAGTCTACAATTGCGAGTAGAGTGTTAATGATTTATACCCTTATACATTTGAGAAACAATGAGAAAAGTGACCACTTCTACATGTGACACTTGATTTTAAGGAACTAAAATCCTAATTGGACTTTTATTAATTGTTCCATGATAGTAATTAGACTTGGTTGCTACATGTTTAATAAGTGAGGTTCCTAGATTCTATACTTGTTACATTCTTATTCCTTGATATATTTCTTAAGGACAAACAATGTTTAAGTTTGAAGATGTATAAACCATCATTTTGTTGATTTATATGTGGGAAATTAGTTATAATTACGATAAAATTTATGATTAATTAATTATACTTTTACCTAATTTCTCTTATTTTTGTAGGAATGGTCACGCAAGTAGAGAATCCGAAAATAGGAAAATTTTAGACCAAAAAAAGGGTGAAAGGAGCATTAAAGACAAGGAATCTAGTTTGATAATACCATGTCAGCCCTAATAACACAGGAGGCATCCCAGTTAATCCTACGATTTTGCAAGATGACTTAGAATGGTCGCGACAGCTATAGGAGCGGCTAGGTCAAGCCACCATAATGAAATCCTAATCCACACCTATAAAATGGAGGCTCTGTCACACCATTAGACACACCACATAACACTACTCTCTAGGAGACAAGCTTCTTACTACCTCGGAGACACCCCACTCCAGTGCTAATTCCATTTAATTCTCTCATTTGATATCCTCCCATAGGATCTTAGAAGCAGAAGCTCTTTTCCAACGCGAGTTAGAACATCCTATTGCCAACTTTGTCAGCACTACGATTTTGTCATTCTTTTTCTACAATTAAGATTATGGATTTTGTTGGATTAGTAGGCTCTTGTTTATCTTATCTCTCTATGTGTAACTAATCCCCAAATCATAGGGCTTTGACAAAACTTGTAAGCTAACCAATTGAACCCCTTTTCCTTTTTATGAATGATTCTGTGTTTCTATTTGTCGCAACCGTAATTCCGAAGAGACGACGAACTCGGTAAAAATTTTGAAAAATGGATTTTATTATGTAATGTGGAGTCGCCACCAAATTTTTATTTAAGGGAAAATACTTGGAAAAAACCCTGACTCGAGGAAGAGATTTAGGTTCTAGAGACGGTTACGAGTGGGAAAGATGTTAGGCACCCCACTCGCCCATTCCGGAGAACGGTACCCTTAAACTAAGTGTGTGATTTTTGAAAATGGTTTGATCCCTTTTATTAGAGTTAAAATAAATACTTGATGGTGGTTAGCCTGACAGGACTTGATCCTGCTCCTACGTATTTCCCGGTGCAATGGGAAACTATAGGCTTACGTAGTTCCAGTTTGATTTGAAGGCCTTCGAAGGTGCTTTTGAAAAAGAGTATTTGAAGATTTTTTTTTTTGAAAGGCTTTTTATTTTTTAGAGGAACCTTTAGTCCACTCATGCACAAGACCCGAGGCGGTTACAGCAGCATAGGGGCCTATACAGACTACTAAGCGTTGGACAGCAGGTGAACCGCCAATCCCCCATTTAGAGCCCATTGCGTGAGACCAAAGATCCTAAAATGTTTTGAAAAGAATTTGAATGCAATAAAGGAAATGGCTTGATTTGGGAAAAAAATTGGTTTGGAAGGAAACTTGATTATTTGAGCTTTAAAAGCAAGAATTCAATTTGAATTTTGGGAAAAGAATTTGGTTTGAACTTGAAGAAATAAAGGAATTGTAGAGAAAAAATAATTTTTGAATTTTTAGAGAATAAAGGGATTTTACAGAAAAAAGAATATTTTGGATTTTGGGAAAAAGAATTTAATTTTAATTTTTGGGGTTTAATTGTGATTTTAGAAAGAGTAGGGGTTTGATTGCAATTTAGAGAACTTGAGGGGCAGATTGGTTTGGGAACCTTAGGACAGAACTAGAATTTGTGGAAGGTTTGAGGCATTTTGGTAATTTGTGAATTTGGGAAAAAATTGGGATTTGGGAAATGTTCAAGGGCAATTTGGTAATTTAGCTTCTGGGACGGAATTGGGATTACTGGAATTATTGAGGGCAGATTTGGTAATTTTGCTTCTGGAATACTTGATAAAGGGAAAAGCAGAATTGGGCTGCAGAGGATTCGAACCTGCCTCCTCTCAAATAGCCTCTGAGTGAATTACCGTATGAACCAAACTCCTAGTTATGTTATCATTGGTAAATTAAGATGATATAGTGTGTGGAGGAGGATTAGTTTTAAACCACAGGAAACGGTTGTGGGTCCCACCTCTGGGATTGCCTTATTCAAATTTTGCATGGGTTTACGATGGCTAACATGCAGGGGCCTCTTTTCCCTTTTATTTCCTTTACCATCTTAAGCAAGAGTTGAACCATCCTATTTTGGACAACCATCCCTTTACTGTAAGGTTAAAGCATTACGACGTGAAGCCTGAAGGCAATGTAGGGGTTGGACTTGGCAGTGAAAAGGGGTCATCTCACAACCATCATAGTGGGGTATGATATAGCTTAATAGGCTTGTTAAGATGCTGAATTATGAGATCCCTTGCTGTCTGATGCTCACCTTCATTGAGCAATTGTTTACTCCTATATCTTGTGATAAGTTGGCCATGCATTCGGGTATATTTTCCAGAGGCAGTTGAGTTATGGTGGATCGATCATGTCTTGATCACTTAATGAATATTTAAAGGAAACGAACCCCAAATGCATGTAGCGTCTATAGTCAGCCTCAAAGCGATGAATATTAAACCAATGAGGATCAAGGGTGAACATGACGATTTGCAACCCCTTAAACCTACTTCTCAATGTTGTATCAGATGAGGCAAGTGATATGATTCACCCTACGCGAATGAATCGGAATGCAGAAACGATAACGGAACGTCTTGAGAATCAAGATAAGATAAGAAAGGGTAAGGTAAGATAAGGTGAGATAAGGTAAAGGAACCCGACACAAACCGCGACCTGCCGGAGAGCACCGAAGTTATCAAGAGGAATGTGACCCTTACCGCGACCTGCCGAAAGAACCAACGTTATCAAAGGTAGTTCTTTGCCCAAGAACCAAGGGAATCAACTCATACAGAGATGAACGACTCTTAAAGAGAAAATATGATTACTATTCAAAATCTATCTTCTCACTGAATCCCTAACCCCTATTTATAGTGAACCTAATCTAGTAAAAAAAGATAATAAATTAGAAATCCTAATTAGATTGCAATTTGAATTGCAACCAATTTAAAATGAATAACTTCTAGATAAATATCAAATCCTAATGTAATCTAAAGTAAATCCTAATGTAATCTATAGTAAATCATAAACTTTATCACTTAAGATCTTCAATGATATGACTACATAAATTAACCCATGTTGGAATTGGGCTTGGATCCACGTAGTTTTTTCCTTGAACTTCTTTGATAAGACCTTCAAGTGCTTGTCCCATACGTTTGGTCCTATTCCGCGTCATAGGACCTTCCATTCCTTGTAGATAATCTTCGAGATGATCTCTTTTGCTTATCGTGGTGCCCACGTTCACATCATTCCCTCCTTCTCCAAGAGGATTCGTCCTCGAATCTTGATGGTCATCTGCATCAAATAAGGATAAATCAGAAACATTGAAAGTGGCACTTACATTACCATAGCTACTTGGAAGATCGATTTTATAAGCATTATCATTGATCCTCTCAGTCACTTGAAATGGACCATCTCCTCTAGGATGTAATTTGGAACCTCTTTGATTTGGAAACCGCTCTTTTCGCAAGTGAACCCACACCAAGTCACCAGGGTCAAAGACCACCTTGATGCGTCCTTTGTTTGCCTGCCGAGCATAATGTTCATTCTTTTTCTCAATATTAGCGCGAACCTTGGCATGTAATTTCTGCACAAATTCAGCCTTTTTCTTTCCATCCAAATTAAGAGAGTCATTAGTAGGAAACGGTAAAACATCTAAAGGTGATAAAGGATTAAATCCATATACAATCTCAAAAGGTGAAAATGAAGTAGATGTGTGAACAACCCTATTATATGCAAATTCAATATGAGGCAAACAATTCTCCCAATCCTTTAAATTTTTTTGAATTATAGTACGTAATAAGGTGTCTAAAGTTCTATTCACAACTTCAGTTTTTCCATCTGTTTGCGGATGAGCCACAGTAGAGAATAATAATTTAGTGCCCAATTTACCCCACAAGGTTCTCCAAAAGTGACTAATAAATTTAACGTCTCGATCACTTACAATAGTCTTAGGTAAGCCATGCAAACGTACAATCTCTTTGAAAAATAAGTCCGCAATAGGAGTGGCATCATTAGTTTTTGAACAAGCAATAAAATGTGCCATTTTACTAAACCTATCTACAACGACAAAAATACTATCTTTTCCTTTCGAGGTCCTAGGCAGCCCTAATACAAAATTCATAGAAATATCAGTCCATGGATATTCAGGAACAGGTAAGGGTGTATACAAGCCATGAGACATTACTTTAGATTTTGCTTGTAAGCAAGTAATACATTTTTCACAAATGAGTTTAACATCATGCTTCATTTTTGGCCAAAAAAAATGTTCATGTAAAACATCATAAGTTTTTTGAATGCCAAAGTGTCCCATTAATCCTCCCCCATGAGCCTCTCTAATAAGCATTTCTCTTATGCTACACTTAGGTACACACAATTTATTTTTCTTAAATAAATATCCATCTTGCCTAAAATAGTCTTCAAAACCATGATGAGAACATGCTGCCCATAATTGTCCAAATTCAACATCATCGGCATACAAAGTTTTTAGTAATTCAAATCCAAGTAATTTAATTTGTAGAGTCGTAAGTAATACATACCTTTGTGACAGAGCATCAGCTACAATGTTTTCCTTTCCCTTTTTATACTTGATGACATAAGGAAACATCTCAATAAATTCTAGCCACTTGGCATGCCTTTTGTTGAGCTTACCTTGGGACTTTAAAAACTTCAAGCTAAGATGATCCGAATGGATGACAAATTCCTTCGACCAAAGGTAATGTTTCCAAGTTTGTAAGGCCCTCACCAAGGCATAGAGCTCCTTATCATAGGTTGGATAGTTGAGTGCCGCTCCACTAAGTTTCTCACTAAAATATGCCACAGGTTTGGAATCCTGCATTAAAACAGCTCATATACCCACTCCAGAGGCATCACATTCAATCTCAAAAACTTTATCAAAATTGGGTAAATTTAATACAGGGGTATTGGTTAACTGGTCCTTTAATAAATTAAAAGCTTGTTCATGTTTCTCATCCCATTTAAAACCAACATTCTTTTTAACAAGTTCATTTAAAGGGGCAGCTATAGAACTAAAATTCTGTACAAACCTCCTATAAAAACTTGCTAAACCATGAAAACTTCTTACCTCATTAGCATTTGTAGGCCTGGGCCAATCTCTAATTGCCTTTCCCTTTTCTTCATCAACACTAACTCCCTGAGAACTTACAATAAACCCTAAAAAGACAACTGATTCCATACAAAAAGTGCATTTTTTAATATTAGCATGCAATTCATGGCTTCGTAAGGCAGTACACACAGCACGTAGGTGATCTAAGTGTTCATGCATGGTCTTACTATATATTAAAATATCTTCAAAATAGACAATAACAAATTTTCCAATAAAAGTTCGCAAGACATGATGCATTAATCTCATGAAGGTACTCGGTGCATTAGAAAGACCAAATGGCATAACAACCCACTCATATAACCCATATTTTGTTTTAAAAGCAGTCTTCCACTCATCACCCTCCTTCATACGAATTTGGTGATATCCACTTTTTAAATCAATTTTAGAAAACAAACAAGAGCCATACAATTCATCTAGTAAATCATCTAACATCGGAATAGGATATCGATACTTTACCGTAATCTTGTTGAAAGCCCTACAATCCACACACATACGCCAAGTTTCATCCTTCTTTGGTACTAAAATAACAGGAACCGCACACGGGCTAAGACTTTCCCTCACATAGCCTTTCTGCATCAACTCCTCTACTTGCCTTTGAATCTCTTTGGCCTCTCCAGGACTAGTTCTATAGGCTGGTCGGTTTGGAATCGCAGCGCCGGGGATAAAATCGATTTGGTGTTCAATGCCTCTTATAGGAGGCAAACCCATTGGTGATTCTTTAGGAAATACATCATTAAATTCCTGCAACAAAGATTCAACCACACTAAGGAAAGAGGAGTTATGGTTGTTAGTAAAATAAATATCCTTGTACATGAGTACAAGAACTTGTTCCTTTTCCCTCAAAACACTCTCAACCTCCCCTTTATGAGCAAATACACAAACTTTCTTTTCTTTTTCTTTAATTCTTGATTTTTCTTTCTTTTCACCCTCACTCTTTTTTTGACTTTCTACTTTTTCTTCACCCTCAATTTTCTCTCTTTTTTCTCTTTCTTGATTTTCTAATTCTTTTTCTCTTATTTTACATTCTTTTGAAATTTTCATTTGGTTAGAATAAGCCTCAACGACCTTAATGGAATCAATACAATTTTTCGATTATCCACTATAAAAGAATATCTATTTTTAAATCCATCGTGCATAACCTTCTTATCGTATTGCCAAGGACGTCCTAACAATAAGTGCGCAGCATGCATAGGGGCAACGTCACACAACACCTCATCCTTATAATTTCCAATAGAAAAGAACACCAAGACTTGCTTACTAACCCTTACATCCCCACAATCATTCATCCATTGTAGCCTTTAAGGATTAGGATGCTTCTTAGTAGGAAAGTTTAATTTCTCTACTAGCAATGTACTAGCAACGTTGGGGAACTTGCAGCTGTCTATAATCATACTACATACCTTGTTGTTCACATGACAGCGGGCATAGAATATATGCTCCCTTTGCTCTGAATCTCCTTCATCCTTTGGTTGAATGTTCAATGCACGTCTTATGACCAAGATTTCTCCATGCACAGGTTCTGTTATCTCCACATCACTACAATCCTCCAACTGAATCTTGCCATAGTGGCTTCCCTATCCTCCTCCACATTGGCTCTTATCATGGCAATTTCCATCTCCTTATAATAATCTTCAACACCCATAGCGCCTTGAGTAAGACTTTGCAATTTGCGGTACAAGTCCCTATGATAGTGACTTGGTACAAATCTTCGTCTCATGGCTACTTTCATCTCTTCCCACGTTTGTATAGGTCTTTCCCCATACCTCTTCCTTTTAAGGACAAATTGATCCCACCAAATATTAGCATAATCATTAAAAGATACAGTGGCTAGTTTTACCTTTTTCTCCTCCAAGTAATTGTGACAATCAAACACATGCTCTACTTTTCTTTCCCACTCCAGATAAGTTTCAGGTTCGTTTTTTCCTTGGAATGGTGAAAGGGATAATTTAATACTCCCCAAGTTGCTATCCTTTTCTCCTCGATATCGTCTTCTTTCCGTACAACATCCACCGTCTGATTCTAAGTTCTCCCCCCAATCTGTTTCTTCATCGCGGTGAAGTGATCTTTGAGGACTACTTCTACGAGACACCTGAGATCTCCTTCTCGAACAATCCTCCATGTCCTTCAACCTCCTGTTCAACTGTTGGAATTGATCTTGAATTGATTTCATGAATACTTTTAGATCCATCTCATTTTGATGGAGTTCACTACTCATGTTGGCAATGCTGCAAATTGAACAAAATAAATAAATTAGAATAATAAGGCCTCACAAGTCACTCCCTTAGTGTTTGCCCTCAATATTGACGCTCTTCACTTGTGTTTACACTTGAATTGGCTTTTTCTATAATGCTCTAACCAACTCTTGCCTTTTACCTCTCGATTCTCCTTATAAATCCTTGAACTAAGAACTTCACAAGTTGATCTTCCCACAGATAACGAAAGAGTCACAGATACACAAGATGAAAAAGGTAAGGAATATTGGTCAAGAATTAAGAACTTAAAGAAATTATATTGAATGAAGACTAATTTTTTTTTCAATTGTCTTGAATTTTCTTTTTTTTTTCTATCACAATTTTTTTTTGCTTCTGTTTTTTTGAATTTTTTTTTATCAAAACTCTTTTTTTTTTGGAATATTTGGTAGGTAACAGCTTTAACACAAGAAAATAAAACAAAGGATAGATGACACCTGATTCCAAGAGTCGAAGCTCTGATGCCAAATGATATGATTCACCCTATGCGAATGAATCAGAATGCGGAAACGATAACGGAACGTCTAGAAAATCAGGATAAGATAAGAAAGGGTAAGGTAAGATAAGGTGAGATAAGGTAAAGGAACCCGACACAAACCGCAACTTGCCGGAGAGCACCGAAGTTATCAAGAAGAACGTGACCCTTACCGCGACCTGCCGGAAGAACCAACGTTATCAAAGGTAGTTCTTTGCCCAAGAACCAAGGGAATCAACTCACACAGAGATGAAAGACTCTTAAAGAGAAAATATGATTAATATTCAAAATCTGTCTTTTCACTGAATCCCTAACCCCTATTTATAGTGAACCTAATCTAGTAAAAAAAGATAATAAATTAGAAATCCTAATTAGATTGCAATTTGAATTGCAACCAATTTAAAATGAATAACTTCTAGATAAATATCAAATCCTAATGTAATCTAAAGTAAATCCTAATGTAATCTAAAGTAAATCCTAACGTAATCTATAGTAAATCATAAACTTAATTACTTAAGATCTTCAATAATATGACTACATAAATTAACCTATGTTGGAATTGGGCTTGGATCCACGTAGTCTTTTCCTTGAACTTCTTTGATAAGACCTTCAAGTGCTTGTTCCATACGTTTGGTCCTATTCCGCGTCATAGGACCTTCCATTCCTTGTAGATAATCTTCGAGATGATCTCTTTTGCTTATCTTGGTGCCCACGTTCACATCAGCAAGCCTCCTATCCATACCTCGCTCCGAGATATAAGCCTTTAGACATTCATATTCATCTGAATGGTCAACTCCCATAGGTTGCTGAGTAATGCCTTTATGGGCAACTCCTCCCTCAAGCATCATCATTGAGCTTCCTTGAATAACATAGGTATAACTCATGATAGACCCCAACAGTATCATTCCAGACGTTGAGTACAATAGCAAGCAACTGCTCTACCAGGTTCAAGACAAGAAGTTGGAATGGGCTGCTCACAAACACCCTTTGGGTAGAGCTTTCCTTCTTTTACAGATGGAGATGATCTTCGCTAGGTGGTTCAAGCTATTGTGAAGCACGTCAAGGTTCAATGGTCATCGTGTAGACCCATTTGAAGTGTTTAAATTAAGGACAACATGAGAAATGCTATGGAACCACACGTCCCAAACAGAAACACCATGTCGAAGGAGACTCTTGATCGGTGGTGCACTCCAAGTAGTCGTATGACGGTCAATATTTCCTAGCCGATTACAACTCTCTTTGGGGGTTGATTCCTTGTACTCTACCCTTGCCAAACTCACCCATCTACCATGAAATCAGAGTCTCATGCTGATCAAAGCCTACCCCGACCAGGGCCCTAAGCACAACACTCTGGATGGGTCGAATTCTTCCCTCTACGATTTAATATTATGACCCCTATTCTCCCGAAAACGAGCATCTAGCCTAGTCCAAAGAAACCAAAGACTATATGAAGCTAGCATCGCCTCCCTACCATTATTGTGTACTAGGGTTACTTCGTAGGTAAGATTCAATGCATTAGACTTGACTTGTTAAAGTTTCTAGGTGATTTTATAAGCTGCATTCCCCCATGGATAATGATGCTATCAACCAAACTTAAACCATTTAGATTTTAGGGGTGTACAAGATTTAATTTACGAACAACTAAGGGTTAATGATCCTCATCCAAAATGGTTGGTATTGATTCGAAACACCTATTCATGGATTCCAAAACAATCGAAAAGAAGGTGACAAGCTCTAACCTGTATACAGTTAGCGTTAAATGCGACGTCTTTATACCAAGCTTGAAATCTGTCCTGATGGCAGTTTATCACTTATTTGGGTTGTCCACGAACATCTAGAAAGAGCCCCCTTAAATCTTCTTCTTCCTTCAGCAGCAGACCTGCCTGGAGATCTTCCTTTCTTAGCGAGCCTTGGCCAAGTCCGCTCCGTGTGGCGTTCGGCTCCTGCTCAATTGAGGCCAACCTTCTCTCAAGCTAAGCTACCTCTTCTAGGCATGAAGCCTCAATTCCCTCTGGGCGAGGAGTGGGTCGTCCCCTCAAGAATCCCTTCCTCCACCTTTCTTTGTATCGCACGTCCAAGAGAAGCCAAAGTTCTCCAGGGTCTCTATGCTACCAAGATTTCCACCCAGGGTCTCTTTTTTTCCCACATGCATGCATGCTAAATTCTCCCCCTCTCCCCTTCTTTTTCAATTATGCTTCTTTTTCTATAAAACCATTTTCTTTTTGTCGTTTTTTTTTTTTTTGGTTTTTGTAAACTTCCTCTCTTCTCTCAATCGCGCTTCACTTTTTCTCTGCCCAGCCAAAAAGCAAGAAGAAGCCCCAAAAGCTCCCTCTCTCTACTTTTATACCTTTCTTTTCTTTTTGATTTTGAAATTTGTTTTTATTGCCTTATTTTGTCTTTTTCTGCTTTTTGTTTTTAATTTGTTTTTGTGATTTTTCTGATTTTATTTTATCATTTTTTCTATTTTCAGATATTGAATTTTTGAATTTTAATTTTCTGATTTTTAATTAATTTCCAGATTTTATTTAAATTGTTTCCATATTTTATTTAAGTCCAGAATTTATTTTTATTTTTAATTAATAATCTTTATCTTTCAATTTTCTTCTTTTTCTTCTTTTTAGATTTCATTCAGATTTTAATTAATTAATTGACCTTATTTATTATTTTTGATTTTATTTATTTATTTATTTATTTATTTTTCATAATTTTTATTTTTTCCAGATTTTTTGTTTTAGATTTTTTTTCCTTTTTTTTTAAAATCTTGTTATTTTTCTTTTTTAGGTTTTTTTATTAATTCTGTTTTTATTTTAATTTTTATTATTAAAAATTATTTTATTTTTTTGTTATATTTTACTATTCTGATTTTAAAATTTTTGTTGCTTTTTCAAATTTTTAACTATCCTTTTCTAGATTTTTCTTCATTTTTATTTTCACATTTTAATTTTTTTTAAAATTTATTTATTATTTATTTTTTCTATTTTTTAATTTTTGGATTTTACAATTTTCCTTTAATTTCCAGATTTTAATTATTTTCAAATTTTTAATTTTTCTTTAATTTTTCCTTTTTGTCATTTTATTTTTTCATACCTTTTTTAGTTTTTCTATTTTTAATTTTTTTATTACTATATTTCTCTTGTTATTATTAATATTTTCTTCTTTTTTTGTATTTTCTATTTTTTCTATTCAATCATGCTTTGTTTTGAATTTCTTAGGATTTTTAAATTCGGTTTATCCATCAATTAATTTAGTATGGGCGTCGGACATAATTGAGTGTTTACAGTTTGCCCCTCTTTACTTATTTTCCTACCCGATAATGTGAGAAATGATTCTTTGAATTATCAAGGTAGGAAATGAGTAAAGACGTGAACACCTTATGTCTGAGGCGATTTTTGAAGAAGATGAGACATACGAGGCTCGACCTCATATGTCGAGATGCTAAAATTATAGTTAATTAAAGCATGGAGGGCCTGATAATCATAGACCGGGGGTGTAGGAAAAATAAAGATGCAATGGATGAACAGCATAGGCCGAAGAACAGGGATTTAAAAGATGCAGTGGCCTGACAACATAGGCCAGAAAGCAGGAAATCTAAAGATGCAATGGCTTGACAACATAGGCCGAGATGTTGAACATAAAATGCGATAGCCTGACAACATAGGCTGAGAATGCATAAATTTAAACATGCAATGGCCTGACAACATAGGTTGAGAGTGCAGAAATTAAAGATGCAATGGCCTGACAACATAGGCCAGAAAGTAGGAAATGTAAAGATGCAATGGCCTGACAACATAGGCCAGAAGTGCAGAAATTTAAAGATGCAATGGCCTGACAACATAGGCCGAGAGTGCAGAAATTTAAAGATGCAATGGCCTGACAACATAGGCCAGAAAGCAGAAATTAAAGGTGCAATGGCCTGACAACATAGGTCGAGAGTGCAGAAATTTAAACTAGATGGCGGCCTGACAACATAGGCCTGAAAGCAGGAAACTAAACTAGATGGCGGCCTGACAACATAGGCCTGAAAGCAGGAAACTAAACTAGGTGGCGGCCTGACAACATAGGCCTGAAAGCAGGAAACTAAACTAGGTGGTGGCCTGACAACATAGGCCTGAAAGCAGAAAACTAAACTAGGTGGTGGCCTGACAGCATAGGCCTGAATGGGAAAGAATGAAACATTCTTCCTTGCACTGGAAGGTTTTTAGGCACCTGTTAAATATTTTCTTGAAGAGGTTTGGGCAACCATTTTTCCCCAGTTTGGAAATTTCTTGATAACTGAGAGATGTCTTGATTTGAAGGAATTTTGGGAAAACCTTTTGCCCCAGTTTGGAAAGTTTTTGGCAGTCAAGGAATGCCTTAACTTGAGGGGATTTTGGGCGAGCGTTCGTCCTGGTTTTGGAATTTTCTAGAATTGAGGATTGCCTCAACTTGAATTTTTCGGGCACATGTTTGCCCTAGTTCTAGAATTTTCTATAATTGAGGATTGCCTCAACTTGAATTTTCTAGGTAAATGCTTGCCCTAGTTTTAAAATTTTCCGGAGTTGAAGAATTAAGGATTGCTTCAATTTGAATTTTTTATGGGCAAGTGTTCATCCAGCTTGATCTTGATTCAAAATTTGAGGACGACCTTAAATTGAATTTTTGTGGGCAAGCGTTTGCCCCAGTTTGAACTTGATTGAGTTTGAGGATGACCTGAATTTTGTGTGGGCAAGCGTTTGCCCCAGTTTGAACTTGTTTTAGAATTTGAGGATGACCTCAAATTAAATTTTTGTGGGCAAGCTTTTGCCCCATTTTGGACTTGATTGAGTTTGAGGATGACCTCAAATTGAATTTTGTGTGGGCAAGCGTTTTCCCCAGTTTGAACTTGTTTTAGAATTTGGTTATGATTGATTCGAGCAATTTTCCTTGGTCTTAATTAGTTTTGAAAAATGGGATGTGAAATGCTTGAATAAACGATGCTTATGTACTGTTTGAGTGTGATGCGAGCATGCAGAAATGATGTGGGGTTCTTATTTTGATGCTTGAAATATTTATTTGATGACACAGATGCTATGGGCTAAATGAAAACCATGAAATGGTGGAAAATTTTGTTTCTCTCAATGTTGATTTTTCGACATGTCCTTTATCGACAACCTTATAGTTGGTATGACAGGAATCAAAAATTAGGACGAGCTAGATTGACTTAAGTTCGGTGTTTTGGTCAATCTCTTAGCTTCTTGATCAACTTTGGAACCTTCTTTTCTAGGATCCTTGAGACCCAACAATGGTCAGCAGTATTGAATAAGACACACTCCTTTTGTCTTGGTGGCGTTATGTCTAATAGGAGGATGAACTTTTGGGAAACAGTCATGTCGTGCTGCGTCGCAATGGTTGAGGATTCATCCGACTTGTCATGATTTTTTCAAAATCAATCTTTTTCATTTTTACATTTTTCACATTTCCTTGGCATGTGCACTATTAGGGTGTACAAGTGGATTTTGGCTGGTTAAAAGAAAGAAATAGAGAAGGTTTGCAAAGGATATAGTGTACTCGAAAGGGAAAGATGATAAGAGATGTGGGTTCGATTGCCCAAATGGCACCTTTTGATGAAGAATGCCAGTGCTGTTTTTCATAATCTCGATTGTCAAATTAGCCAAACTTGAGAAAACGACAAAATTTTGCCCCAGTTTTAGGAAGATATGAGGTGTAGAAATGTCATGTTGTCTTGGGATTCCTGGATTGACCTTAATTTTTCCTGGGTTATTCTTTTGAGTTTTCAACCCAGCAGGTCCTTTGTTTCGCCCTAACTTTTGCCTAGGTTTCCCTTACGGGTTTTCAACCTTGCGGGCTCTTGATTGTGTGCTCTAACTTTTGCCTAGGCCGCCCTTTGAGGGTTTTCGACCTAGCGGGCCTTTTGCTTGATTGTGCCCTAACTTTTGCCTAGGTCGTTAGGATTGTCGACCTAGCGGGCTTTTGTTTGATTGTGCCCTAACTTTTCTCTAGGCCGCCCTTTGAGGATCTTTAACCTAGCGGGCTCTTTATTTTGGTACCCTAACTTTTACCTAGGCCGCCCTTTGAGGGTTTTCGACCTAGCGGGCTCTTGATTTTGGTACCCTAACTTTTGCCTAGGTCTCTTTGAGAGTTTGTCGATCTAGCGGGCTCTTGTTTGCTTGTGCCCTAACTTTTGCCTAGGTCATTAGGATAGTCGACCTAGCGGGCTTCTATTTGATTATGCCCTAACTTTTTCCTAGGTCGTCTTTGAGAGTTTGTCGACCTAGCGGGCTCTTGTTTGCTTGTGCCCTATCTTTTGCCTAGGTCATTAGGATAGTCTACCTAGCGGGCTTCTATTTGATTATGCCCTAACTTTTTCCTAGGTCGTCTTTGAGAGTTTGTCGACCTAGCGGGCTTTTGTTTGCTTGTGCCCTAACTTTTTCCTAGGTCATCTTTGAGAGTTTTTCGACCTAGCAGGCTCTATTTGATCCTAATTTTTCCTGAATTGCTATTGGAAAACTAGCAAGACCTTTTGGTCATGACTTTGTTGATTTAACCTTGAACTTTAACCCTACTTTTGCCTGGATTGTTTTGGCTTAATCTAGCGGGCTTTCTTCTTTTTCTTAAATTTTATGTTTTGACCCTGATTTTGCGTGGATCATTTTGATTCAATCCAGCGGGCTTTCTTCTTTTTCTTGAATTTTATGTAGCTGGATGTTGATCTTACCGGGATCATTTGGTTCCTAATTCAGCGGATCTTATCGTGCATCCCTAAATTTTGCCTGGATTTGAACTTGGTTCCAGCGGGATGTTTTTGTTTGACAAGACACTTTGACTGGGGATCTAGAATCCCTGGTTGTTATTCTACTTCCTCATTGGGCTTTTCTCTTTCAGCTTGATTAACTAGACGTTCAAGATTATTTATTACAGCACTGGTATTATCACCAATCGGTATTTGTTGTTTGGATATAGGAATAAGAAGCGGGCTGAATGGATAAAAGGAATGGAAATTTTTTTTTAAAGTAAAGCCAAATGTGAAGCACGTGCTCAAAATTATGAAAAATGTAAATTTTGTATTATTCATTGAGGTTTATTTACAAAGACTGATTTTGAAAAGTACGACAAATCCTGGATGATTTTTTTTTATAGCTCAACTTGTGCAAGGTAGCTTATTGTGTTGTCCCCATTTCTTAGCCAGCGGATGAGCTCTCATGATTTGACGCCTGGGTTAGGAGCGATTTTCCCAAAATCTAGCCGTTTAGCATCAATTAGGCTTTGCACCTTGCGTTTTAGGACCTGGCAATTTTCTGTAGAATGACCAATGTACCCTGCATGGTAGTCACATATGGCATTTGCGTCATACCATTTTGGGTATGGTGGTTCTTGGGGTTTCAGCGGATAAGGAACCACCAAGGAATTTTGGATTAGCGCAGCTCGTTGTAGGTCATTGGAATAGGATCAAACTGGACAGGATCCTTCTCCTTCTTTTGGTTTTGGCTAGGATTTGAGCTCATGGCTTGTGTTTGGACCGTATATGGTGTGGGCGGTTGGATTTGTATTGGATAGTTGTAAGCCGGATGGCAAGGTGTTTGGTAGACGGTGGCGATGTAAGGATATGGTATGTAAGGTGTATACGGTGATGGTTGGAAGCTAGTTGGTCCATAAGGTGCTATCAGAGGTGTATACTGTCCTTGACCAGAAGCCACATTATAAGTTTCCCCTGTCTTCTTCTTTTCTACAGAGGCATCAACTGTTCCTGCGGACTTGTGCGTGATCCTTCCACGACGCATGCCACCCTCGATCCTTTCTCCAATGATGATGACATTAGGGAAGCTAGAAGTCACACTGCCAATCATCTTGTCATAGAAAGGATCTTGGAGTGTGTCCATGAACGTGCTGACCAGCTCTTTCTCGGAGAGGGGAGGTCGTACTTGGGCAGCTAACTCCCTCCATCGTTTGGCGTACTGCTTGAAAGTCTCATCCCCCTTCTTGGCCATATTCTGGAGTTGGGTTTGATCGGGAGCCATCTCCACGTTGTATTGGTATTGTTTGAGGAAGGCCTCAGCTAGATCCCTCCATGAACGGATGTGTGTCCGCTCTAGCTGAGTGTACCAAGTTGCAGCAGCCCCAGTTAAGCTGTCTTGAAAGAAATGGACAAGCAGCTTATCGTCGTGCATGCAAGGAGACATCTTCCTGCAGTACACGGCCAGGTGGCTCTTCGGGAAGCTAGTTCCATGATACTTCTCGAATTCAGGAACCTTGAATTTGGGAGGGATTACTATGTCCGGAACCAAGCACGGGTCGGCTGCGTCTCTGGCTTCATAAGCGCTTCCCTCAATTGCCTGGATTCTTTCCTCTAGGATTCTCCATTTTTCAATGTTCTCATTCGAAGGATGACTTGGGCATTCCTCAGGCATATGGTGGGGGTGAGAAGGTGGTATGTATAATGGGTGCGACCCTTGGGTGAACATAGGATTTGTTCCCCCCAACAGCTTTGGTGTGAGTTTGTGAGATGATGTTTGGAGGTAATTTATGTGTTTGGGCTTGTGTTTGGTTGTATAAGGGTGCATGCCCATGATGATACCCATAATGAACTCCTTCGGTTAGCGGAGGCATAGTTGACGGTGAAGGGTTTTGTGGAATGAACCTAGGAGGATATGACGGGTCAGTTGGTTCTCTCGGAAGGGATCCCCTTGCCTCCTTTTGTCTAGATGATTGGATGGCCTCCATTATCTTGGCCATCTACTCCTTTAGAGTCTTGACCTCATTTCTCAGTTCCTCATTTTGTTTCTCCAGCTCATCCATGATTCTCGATTGTGCACGAGTTCTATAAGGATGTCGAGGAAGTTTGTCTTTCTCCAATTTTTCTGTTTAAGTTAAAATTAATTTCTTTGAGAAATGGTTTGAATGCAGAAATCATGAATGATAAAGATGTTAATGTAGTGAAAATGTGTGGAATGATTTTCGTGAAACCTTTCTTTATGATGATAAATTTATGAATGAATGAATGAATGAATGTTATGCACAAATAAATCTTGGAGATTTTTGAAATTTGACTATCTTGAAAATAACGGAAAGTTGCTTCATTTGGTTTTTTATTTGCTAGAGAACTTTTGGTTTTGTTTGAAAATCCTTTTAGTTCTACTAAAAAGTTTCTAGAAATGTTCGGAATTTTATTTTCCTTTTTGCATTGTTCATATTTTCAGTATTTTCAAAAGATTATTTTCCTAATTTTCCTATTTCTAAAACATCCTTTTAGTTTTCTTTTGAATCTTTTAATATTTTCAATACTTTCAAAAAAGGAATTTTTTTTAGTGTTTCCTAGAAGTTTCCATTTTTCTTGATTTTCATTTGATTTTTCTTGACTTTTATTTATTTCTATTTTCTTTTGCTTGATTTTCCTTCCGTGATTTTTATCTCCCCAAGTTCAGATCTCATCTCCCCTCTGCTATCTTGGATGATTTTGTTAAAATAGATGCCTGAAGGCAGTGATTCTTGTATCTTGAAAGGGGTGTGTGCCCTCCTTGGTTTTTATGTGGGTTACCTGTCCTAAGGATCTATGGCTTTTAATGCATGAACCTCTCAAAGGTGGTTAGTAATCCTGGGGTGTAGAGGTCACTAGAGCCAAGTTCCAGTCCACAATGCTTGCCACAACAGTAGAAGTAGCCACTAGTTGCAGGGCATTATGAATAGGACGCACTCTAGCCGGGATTTTCGTGATAGCCAAGCAAGAAAATAAATCGTGCAAATAATAAAACGTGCGAATAAACAGGGAAGGGATCAAATATAATGCACACTCAATTGATCGGGCTTGACTCTCTAAAAGTCCCTAGTGGAGTCGCCATCTGTCGCAACCGTAAATCCGACGAGACGACGAACTCGCTAAAATTTTTGAAAAATGGATTTTATTATGTAATGTGGAGTCGCCACCAAATTTTTATTCAAGGGAAAATACTTGGAAAAAACCTTGACGCGAGGAAGAGATTTAGGTTCGGGAGACGGTTACGAGTGGAAAAGATGTTAGGCACCCCACTCGCCCGTTCCGGAGAACGGTACCCTTAAACTGAGTGTGTGATTTTTGAAAATGGTTTGATCCCTTTTATTAGAGTGAAAATAAATACTTGATGGTGGTTAGCCTGACAGGACTTGATCCTGCTCCTACGTATTCCCCAGTGCAATGGGAAACTCAAGGCTTACGTAGTTCCAGTTTGATTTGAAGGTTTGACCTTCGAAAGGTGCTTTTGAAAAGAGTATTTGAAGATTTTTTTTTTTGAAAGGCTTTTTATTTTTTTGGAGGAACCTTTAGTCCACTCATGCACAAGACTCGAGGCGGCTACGACAGCACGGGGGCCTATACAGACTACTAAGCGTTGGACAGCAGGTGAACCACTAGTCCCCCATTTAGAGCCCATTGCGTGAGACCAAAGATCCTAAAATGTTTTGAAAAGAATTTGAATGCAATAAAGGAAATGGCTTGATTTGGAAAAGAAATTGGTTTGGAAGGAAACTTGATTATTGAGCTTTGAAAGCAAGAATTCAATTTGAATTTTGGGAAAAGAATTTGGTTTGAACTTGAAGAAATAAAGGAATTGTATAGAAAAAAGAATTTTTGAATGTTTAGAGAATAAAGGGATTTTACATAAAAAGAATTTTTTGGATTTTGGGGAAAAAGAATTTAATTTTAATTTTTGAGGTTTAATTGTGATTTTAGAAAGAGTAGGGGTTTGATTGCAATTTAGAAAACTTGAGGGGCAGATTGGTAATTTGGGAACCTTAGGACAGAACTGGAATTTGTGGAAGGTTTGGGGCGTTTTGGTAATTTTGGAATTTGGGACAAAATTGGGATTTGGGAAATGTTCAAGGGCAATTTGGTAATTTAGCTTCTGGGACAGAATTGGGATTACTAGAATTATTGAGGTCGGATTTGGTAATTTTGCTTCTAGGATACTTGATAAAGGGAAAAGCAGAATTGGGCTGCAGAGGATTCGAACCTGCCTCCTCTCAAATAGCCTCTGAGTGAATTACCGTCTGAACCAAACTCCTAGTTATGTTATCATTGGTAAATTAAGATGATATAGTGTGTGGACCGAGATTAGTTTTAAACCACAGGAAATCGTTGTGGGTCCCATCTCTGGGATTGCCTTATTCAAATTTTGCATGGGTTTACGATGGCTAACATGCAGGGGCCTCTTTTCCCTTTTATTTCATTTACCATCTTAAGCAAGAGTTGAACCATCCTATTTTGGGCAACCATCCCTTTACTGTAAGGTTAAAGCATTACGACGTGAAGCCTGAAGCCAATGTAGGGGTTGGACTTGGCAGCGACAAAGGGTCATCTCACAACCATCACAGTGGGGTATGATACAGCTTAATGGGCTTGTTAAGATGCTAAATTATGAGATCCTTTGCTCTATGATGCTCACCTTCATTGAGCAATTGTTTACTCCTATATCTTGTGATAAGTTGGCCATGCATTCGGGTATATTTTCCAGAGGCAGTTGAGTTATGGTGGATCGATCATGTCTTGATCACTTAATGAATATTTAAAGGAGACGAACCCAAATACATACAACCGTCTATAGTCAGCCTCAAAGCGATGAATATTAAACCAATGAGGATCAAGGGTGAATATGACGATTTGCAACCCGTTAAACCTTCTTCTCAATGTTGTATCAGATGAGGCAAGCCTCTTATCCATACCTCGCTCCGAGACATAAGCCTTTAGACATTCATATTCATCTGAATGGTCAACTCCCATAGGTTGCTGAGTAATGCCTTTATGGGCAACTCCTCCCTCATAGCATCATCATTGAGCTCTCTTGAATAATAGAGGTATAACTCATGAAAGACCCCAACAACAGTATTCCAGACTTTGACTACAATAACGAGCAACTGCTCTACCAGGTTCGAGACAGGAAGTTGGAATGTGCTGCTCACAAACGCCCTTTGGGTAGAGCTCTCCTTCTATTACAGATGGGGATGATCTTCGCTAGGTGGTTCAAGCTGTTGTGAAGCATGTCAAGGTTCAATGGTCATCGTGTAGACCCATTTGAAGTGTTTAAATTAAGGACAACATGAGAAATGCTATGGAACCACACGTCCCAAACAGAAACACCATGTCGAAGAAGACTCTTGATCGGTGGTGCATTCCAACTAGTCGTATGAGCGTCAATATTTCCTAGCCAATTACAACTCTCTTTGGGGGTTGATTCCTTGTACTCTACCCTTGCCAAACTCACCCATCTCCCATGAAATCAGAGTCTCATGCTGATCAAAGCCTACCCCGACTATGGCCCTAAGCACAACACTCTGGATGGGTCGACTTCTTCCCTCTAGGATTTAATATTATGACTCCTATTCTCCCGAAAACGAGCATCTAGCCTAGTCCATAGAAACCAAAGACTATATGAAGCTAGCATCGCCTCCCCGCCATTACTGTGTACTAGGGTTACTTCGTAGGTAAGATTCAATGCATTGGACTTGACTTGTTAAAGTTGCTAGGTGATTTTATAAGCTGCATTCCCCCATGGATAATGGTGCTATCAACCAAACTTAAACCATTTAGATTTTAGGGGTGTACAAGATTTAATTTATGAACAACTGAGGGTTAATGATCCTTATCCAAAATGGTTGGTATTGATTCGAAACACCTATTCATGGATTCCAAAACAATCGGAAAAAAAGGTGACAAGCTCTAACCTGTATACGGCTAGCGTTAAATGCGACGTCTTTATACCAAGCTTGAAATCCGTCTTGATGGCAGTTTATCGCTTATTTGGGTTGTCCACGAACATCTATAAAAGAGCCCCCTTAAATCTTCTTCTTCCTTCAGCAACAGACCTGCCTGGAGATCTTCCTTTCTTGGCGAGCCTTGGCCAAGTCCGCTCCGTGTGGCGTCAAGCTCCTCCTCAATTGAGGCCAACCTTCTCTCAAGCAAAGCTACCTCTTCTAAGCATGAAGCCTCAATTCCCTCTGGACGAGGAGTGGGTCGTCCCCTCAAGAATCCTTTCCTCCTCCTTTCTTTGTATCGCACGTCCAAGAGAAGCCAAAGTTCTCCACGGTCTCTATGCTACCAAGATTGCCACCCAGGATCTCTTTTTTTCCCACATGCATGCATGCTAAATTCTCCCCCTCTCCCCTTCTTTTTCAATTATGCTTCTTTTTCTATAAAACCATTTTCTTTTTGTCGTTTTTTTTTTGGTTTTTGTAAACTTCCTCTCTTCTCTCAATCGCGCTTCACTTTTTCTATGCCCAGCCAAAAAGCAAGAAAAAGCCCCAAAAGCTCCCTCTCTCTCCTTTTATACCTTTCTTTTCTTTTTGATTTTGAAATATGTTTTTATTGCCTTATTTTATCTTTCTTTGCTTTTCGTTTTTAATTTTTTTTTGTGATTTTTCTAATTTTATTTTATCATTTTTTCTATTTTCAGATATTGAATTTTTGAATTTTAATTTTCTGATTTTTAATTAATTTCCATATTTTATTTAAATTGTTTACAAATTTTATTTAAGTCCAGAACTTTTTTTTATTTTTAATTCATAATCATTATCTTTCAATTTTCTTCTTCTTCTTTTTTTCTTTTTTTTTCTTTTCAGATTTCATTCAGATTTTAATTAATTAATTCACCTTATTTATTATTTTTGATTTTATTTTATTTTATTTTATTTTTTTTTAGAATTTTTATTTTGACAGATTTTTTGTTTTAGATTTTTTTTTCTTTTTTTTAAAATCTTTTTATTTTTATTTTTTAGTTTTTTTATTTTTTAGTTTTTTTATTTTTTATTAATTTTGTTTTTATTTTAATTTTTATTATTAAAAATTGTTTTATTTTTTTGTTATATTTTCCTATTATGATTTTAAATTTTTTTTCCTTTTTCAAATTTTTAACTATCTTTGTTTAGATTTTTCTTCATTTTTATTTTCAGATTTTAATTATTTTCAAATTTATTTATTATTTATTTTTCTATTTTTTAATTTTGGGATTTCACAATTTTCCTTTAATTTCAGATTTTAATGATTTTTCAAATTTTTAATTTTTCTTTAATTTTTCCTTTTTCTGATTTTATTTTTTCATACCTTTTTAGTTTTTCTATTTTTAATTTTTTTATTACTATATTTCTCTTGTTATTTTTTTTTCTTTTTCTATTTTCTATTTTTTCTGTTTAATCATGCTTTGTTTTGAATTTCTTGGGATTTTTAACTTCGGTTTATCCATCAATTAATTTAGAATGAGCCTCGGACATAATTGAGTGTTTACACTATTCAATTGTGTTTTTCTCATTGTGCTTAATTATATAGTGAAAATTATCTACTCTTTCTAATTTCTAAGTTAATTGGAGGATAGGAAATCATATCATTCCCTAATTAATAGAATTATAAGGTAAATTGAATCTAAGAATTTTGTATGATCAATCAGAATCTTTAAGTTCTAATTGGTTATTAATATAACAAGTCTGAATGTTCTTTATGTTTCTCTCAATTATATACCTTGCATGATCATTGAGAGTAGTAACTCAAGGGAAAGAATATTGTTATTGCATGATCATTAGGTAGTAATAGAATAAGAATGGATGGTTAGCATTTGACTTCAAATCATTCACAAGAGAGTTGGGGTGAAATTGGATAAAGTTAAAAGGGAAACCAAAGTCTCCTATCTTTTCATAATTAAATTTGCATCTGTGCTTTTTTACCTTCAAATTTCTTACTTTTCTCTTCTTCTTATATTTATTTTAAATATTTCCAAAACAGAACTCTTTCTCGGTAAGCTCAAAAATTAGGATTTAATTATTATTTTAAGGATTGTTGAAATAGTCTATATGGAAACAATGTTGAGGGTTTTAAATACCTTTTTCTACTTCAACGGGTGGACTTGCCCATAGAAAAACTTTGTACGCACAGTAAACACACAACAAGAATAATTCATAACAATGCTCTAAGAGGTCCCTCATTCTTATGCAATATCTTTTCATAAGTCTCATAGTTGTGAAAACCTCATTTATAATAAAAATTAGGACCAATTCAAGATTCAAAATTGTACATAATATGTCTATCATAGATCATCAATAGTATCATGTGTCCCATACCACATTCCATAAGATGGATATTAGACCTTTAACTAATCTTACCACACTTATATAAATAATTTATTTAAATTTTTTCTTTCAAAGTTTAAGAGAAAAAATTTTCACAAATACATTATAAATATAAATCTTGTTGAATTTTCTAGTATAATTTTATAAAATAATTTTTAAAACTCAAGCTCCTAAAAACCACTTACTAAGACATATGAAGAATCTAAGTAAATCAAAGTTTGGTGATGGTGAAAATCCTAAACTCTTTTCATTACAAATATATGATGAAAATTGAGTAAAATTAGGTGACATTTTGTGAAATCAAAAGAAATTATTGTGTAAAGTCAAGGGAGTATGTTTAAAACTTAACCAAATACTTTAAAACCCACTTGACAGGAAAAGGTGAAAATAAAGGCCAAATGATTTATCGAAAACCAAAATAGTTGTACATTGCAAATTCCTACATCATTCTCAAAGAAAATGATTTTTTTTTTACTAAAAACTAACTTTTAACCATAATGTAACAATCACATTTAACAAAGGAAAATGTAATGCATGTAGAATACCACCGCATTATTCAATCTCTCCTCATACATATTTCTTTTGTAATTCGTATTAATTAATTGCCCAACATTGGATTGTTAAAGGAAAGCTAACATTCAATTGCTAAAGGTACTATTACTGCATTTATTCATAACTTGATATTTGGCAAAATTCTCCATACATTGGTTGTAGCTACAAAGTTAATGCCACTAATGTTGGAATGGAAAAAAAATGAAGATTACTTGAGAAGATTCAAGCTATAGTGCAAAGGAAAGCCACGCTTTTGATTTCCTTGAATCTGTGTGCAAAAATGTAAGGTTCCTTTCTCCACTCAATTACCAAATTTTGCAAAAACTATAATATAATTAAAAATTTAGAAAAAAATTGAAAATAATAATTTTCAATTTCTCTTAATTCTTGTACCTTTGTTTATCAATTTTCCTTCAAATTTTTTTCTATTTTAGTAGAACACCTTACACCTATATTGGAACGGAAACCTAATCACAAATTTCAAAATTCAACTATCATCTCTTACATCAATTGTTCTCTAGTTTTATCTACAGGGAGAAGACTCAAGTAGAGTATAAAAGTAGTTCTAGAGCTCCCTTATCTCTATAATGAAATTTTATTTAGTACTTAAAAATTTAGAAATTGGGGTTAGTTATATTAGAATTTAATTTTGAATTGAATTTTGTATGATTATTAATTGATGATTGAATTATATAGAAATAGAGATATGATAGTGCGATTAAATTAAGGAATTATTTCAACTGATGTCAAATAGTATACTAAAATTTTAAATTTTATCTGTGTGGTTCTCTATTATAAATGAGACCTTAGGTGTAAAATTTTAAGTACTTTACAATGTGTACTTGTGGACTACATCCGTAAATTTTCATAGGTATGAAACATTTGTACGATTTTATATAAATTTTAAAGGATTAAATATGTTTTTAGTCCCTCTAAAATAATAATAATATTTTGGGTTTTATTTCCTCAATTTTAAAACATTTGGTTTATCTTTCATATTTTCTGAAATACCTTGATTATGGTTCCTAATGTTAACTTAAGTAAGATTAAATCAAATTAGATTAACCATTGTTTGAGAAAATTTTGATCATTTTATGAAATTTTATAATTATAATTCTCTAATCATGGTTAATCTAACTTGGTTTAATCTTACTTGAGTTAAGATCAGGGACCATAATGAAGGTATTTTATAAAAGGAGAGATCTATACCAAAGGTTTTAAAATTGAGGGACCTAAACCGAAGGTTGTAAAATTGAGGGTATATAAAACCAAAATTTGATTATTTTAGAAGGACTAAAAACATATTTAACTCAATTTTAAAAGTTATGATACTTAAATCTACAATTGTTAGAAAAGTTTCTAAAAGGAAACACCATGTAGTAATTTTTAAATTATACACATATATTTTTGTATATTAGGTATAAGAAGGTATTTAATTGAAAAGTTTGATGAAAAACTAAACTATTTTCTATTTTATAAAAATTCTTGAAATTTGTTACTCTATAAAATATTATTTCTCCTTCCTCCTAATCCTTTTATAATATTTTAATATATATATATATATATATTTGACATTTAATTGGCCTATTTAATATATAAAAAACACTATATTTGAACCTTGATATGCAAGGATCAAATATGAAAAATTTGGAGTAATACTATAATGATATTTATCTTGTAAATTTGTTATAAGTTAATTCATCAAGTTATCTTATATTTAGATAGCATATGAAAATTTGATTTTATTTCCTATAAACATTTTTATAAAATTTTAAAAAATAGTAATTTGATTATAAATTTTTGAAGAACTATTTTTGCAGATTTGGAGCTAGACTATAAGAAGTTTACTATGTAAACTATTGAAGGACGAAAAGTCTAAAATATTGATCATGGTGTGCTAACTTAGATATAACAACCTCATCTAATGTATTAGAGAGCATTTAATTAAATTCTAAGGAGATAACTTAAAGAGAACTATGAAGTCCTAAGTTTTGAGAAGAAGGTGAGACCTGAAGTAGAAATGAGAATTAGAATTATTAACTAGCATGTGTCATATGCATAAAAAATTTGTTTTGTAAATCGTTAGTGAAGGGATAATTTACAAGCCCTTCTATGAAAAAGTTGGAAAGTCTAAGGGTTGTCTTATGGAAGAAGCAGACCATATTTCATGATAAAAGAAACTTTTGAGCCTACGAGGTATGTGAACTAGTTTTGATCCTCCTAATAACCTGAGGTTTCTCCTTGTTGCCAAGGCCACTTTGGTCAAATTTAACTGCCTCAACAGGACCTTGAAGACTTTCATTATCGGTTAAGTAATTTTTCAATTTTAAAAAGAAGTGGTGATGTTAGTATTGTTAATGACACATTTTGGTGACCGTCGACATAAAAGATGGTTAATAGATCTCATCCAATGATCACAGGGAAACACTATAAGGGAGAATTATTGGTTGAAAGAAAAGAAGTCAAAAGAAAATGAATCTTATGATCATTAGCTTAAGTATAACAACTTGACCTTTTATTTATATCTACCTTATCATTTTAGATGTAGTATCTTAGATTACTTACATTCTGTAAATGTTGAATTGATATACTTTTGGTGATGATGTAATAAGAAGGTTGTTTATTCAAACACACACACACACACATATATATATATATATATATATATATATATATATATATATATATATATTTATTTATATGATTTGGAAAATCATATAAATCAAAAATGCCTAGTTATTCATAGTTAGTATGCATATGTAAAAAATAATATGCGAGAAGGCCAAGAAAATGTTGGTAATTTAGAAGCTATGACACATAACATGCTGCTCCATTTGTCCATCACACACAATCATCTCAACCAATGCTAATAAATAATCCATGCTCATACATGAAAAATCATCATCATCATCACACATTTCATTAATCATGGAATTCATGAGTACAATCCATATTCATCATTTATAGTGACACAATAACATATTTCATGCTATATCAACAATTTCATATATGGCCCAACTTAGTGTTATGCAATCATGTCATTCCTATCATCAATGTTCCATCCATTATGTATTTCAAAACACATAATGCTCAATCTATACATTTCATAAATAATCCATTCAAAGCTAAACAAGACATACATCAGTCCTTTGGATATTAACCACAAAATGACAATCAAATACATCAATTCATTTCAATATAATCCAAATCAAGGTAAAATAGCAAGAGTATGCATCACGGTTGATGAAATAACGTATGATCTCAACAATTCAAATCATTTTTCCCAAGTAAACAATGGTAAACATGGAATTTCCTATTTATATACATCATTATTACTATTTAATTTGTAAAATTTTATACAACTGACAAAGATGTTAATATTTGAGTTATTTCACAACAAGATCATTTCCAAACATTGTATAATAAAAAATCACCAAAAATTATATAATCTAAATTAAATTGTAAAATTTCACTGTGGCCTACAACAAACACAAGGAAAGATTTACATAAGATTTCAACTCATTAATCATTTTATAGGAAGAGATATATTAGTTCAAAATTGATTCCAACGAGTTATCATAAAAAATAAAACATATTATGTATTTTCAAGATATCTTGATAAAAAAGAAATACATTTACATGGGACCGATGGTAAATTCAAAAAATTAGTCATTTACAAATTTAATGAAGAAATAAAAGGCTAGTTAGATCTAAATGTTTCCATATTTTCTAAAACAATAAGAAATAAGATTCCTAGTCAAATATCTTTTTCAAAACAAACTCTAAGATTTCAAGAGATGAACCTCCCTTCTACTAGCTTAAAACCCAACAAAATGAAATGAGCTCCCCCTTTACCTATGGACCAGCTAACATACCAAATTTCTCATAATGTACTCTTTATGTTACAAATAATCTCTAGTGAGAAACAAAGTAGAGATAAGAACAAAAGACAGAAAAATTGGAAAATTTTGTGCAAATCATGAAAATGTCCCTCCACTATGATAATCCAAATAATTGTCGCAACCATAATTCCGATGAGACGACGAACTCGCTAAAATTTTAAAATAGAATTTATTTGATATGTGCAGCCGCCACCAAATTTTTAGTTTTAGAGAAAAATATTGGGAAAAAACCCTAACTCGAGGAAGAGATTTAGGTTCGGGAGTCAGTTACGAGTGGGGAAGGTGTTAGGCACCCCACTTGCCCGTTCCGAAGAACGGTACCCAAACTGAGTGTGTGATTTTTGAAAATGTTTGATCCCTTAATTAATATGAAGATAAATAACTTGATGGAGGTTAGCCTGATAGGACTTGATCCTACTCCTACGTATTCCCTGGTGCAATAGGAAACTCAAGGCTAACGTAGTTCTGGTTTGAAGGCTTAACCTTCGGAGTGGAAAGGAGTATTTGGAAATGAATAGGGGTTTTTGGGAATATTTTAAGGAGAATACTTAGTCCACATATGCATAGGGTCCAAGACAACTACAGTTGCACTTGGGTCCATACGAATCTCTAAACATCGAACAACGAAAAAAGCTACCAATTTGTGCTTAGAGCTCGTCGCGTGAGATTAAGGATTGAAAAATGAGTTTTTTTTGTTTTGTTTAAAAAGGCATTCCTAACCCACCTATGCATAGGGTCCAAGACAACTATGACTACACTTGGGCTCATACGAATCTCTGAACATCGAACAGTAGAAAAAGCTACCAATTCGTGCTTAGAGCTCGTCAGTGAGATTAAGGATTGCAAAATGAGTTTTTTGTTTTATTTAAAAGGGCATTCCTAATCTACCCATGCATAGGGTCCAAGACAACTACGGCTGCACTTGGGCCCATACGAATCTCTAAACATTGAAAAGCCGAAAAAGCTACCAGTTCATGCTTAGAGCTCGTCGAGTGAGATTAAGAATTGCGAAATGAGTTTTTTGTTTTATTTAAAAGGGCGATGAATGGTAAAAGGATCGGGGGTGACCTAGAGTAGAGGAGGATATAGGGCTTAATTGGAGTTAGGAGTAATATAGGGGGTCTAAATGGAATGTTGAGAAATGCAGGGGCTTAATTGTAATTTCGAGAAATTCAAGGGGTCTAAATGGGATTTTAAAGAATTCGGGGGTCTAAATGAAATTTTGAGAAATGCAGGGGCTTAATTGTAATTTTGAGAAATGAAAAGGCTTAATAGCAATAACAAATATTGTAGGGGCTTAATTGTAAAAGCAAAGTGGAAATCCAAAGTGCCATGCATGAGGCTGCATGGCGTCCTGGGCCCTTGCCGAATCGAATTGGATGAATTTATATAAGGCTGCTGCCTCATGGACGTTGGTGTTTCAAGTTTCATGCGCAAGTGTGAGTAATCTATGCCAATAAGGTGACATACCTAGCCCATCTTCATGTTGGGTGGCCTTGCATTAATGCGGTGCTTGTTGGCTTGACCATATACGCCAGATAGTTGCGGTTTGAGCCTACTAAGGTGGCCAAATATCAGAAAAGGAACGAGCATCAGCGTGGTGTCTGGGTTTAGACAACATGTTCATATTTGCATGGCTCCTCCCACGCGAGGTCGAGTATCACCACACGGGATCCTTTTGCATAGGGCCCTACCTACGTGAAGGTCCTCTGATCATCACCCATGTGCCTGGGTTTGGAACCAGCGTGTCTAAGGTGTGAGTCTTGACGTATTCGGTTCTGTTGGTGTAGGGCCAGGAGGTTGTGACTCATCTCACATATTAGGAAATTAACGCCCTTAGCTCCTCATGCTATGATGAGAACCCAACCTTACAACCCGTTCTTCTCTCAACTTTGCTAGATATGAGAAGGTCAAGGCGATCCTTTCTGGGGCCACAACGCTGCCTGCTTCTGAAGACGTCTCGTGGTTACGGCTATCGTACCCCTTTTGGATGCAGCCGTACATGCGTTTCTCATTCATGACTGAGGCCACCAACCTAGCTTCGAATCAACCTTCACATGAATTGTGTCCCAATGCCTTTCGCCTAGAAGTCACGAGTGTCAATAGTTTTTTATTTGGATGGAGCGACTATGTTCAGGGCAGACGTGGATTCAATGGGTGGCCTTGGTCACTGGATATTCAAGGTTAGTTACCTAATGGACCCCTTTATGCCGTGATATACCATGCATGGCTTTGAGCAATTGGATCCTACTCACTCCTTTCCCTTTGCTACCTCTCCAATCAAGTCGCCCCTACCTTTTCAAGATGACATCTAACGCAGGGTATGGCCGACCTTAAGAGTGGTGATCGTTTTTGTTTCACTTTCTCTTACTTGGATCGTGTTGTGTTCATGTGCGAGCTCGTCTTCTTTGGTGAGGTTCGCAAGGCCTCCATGTGCCCATTCCTTCCTTCTAAGTCCACTCTTGCGCTTCACCCTTGAAAACTAACAACGAATGCTTCTCACAGGGCCTCTCTATTGCTTGTCTTGGTCGTTATGTCTATGGGCATGGTATATGTAGGTGGGCTCCCTATGCGGAATCACCAAGTCCCCGTTATCTTCCGCCGCCAACTCGGTTGCCTATGAACCAAGACAGGTTAAGATTGACTTCCTTTTTCTACCATTCGGTCGGGAGTATATGCACCAGGGGAAAGGTGTGAGAGTTATGCTCCCAAACTTTATTCGTATTCAACTCTTTTGGCACAAATTGAAATGGCCAATGTTATCTAATCTACCATCCTAGCCTAGGAGTCTGGAGCGAATAGGTCAGAATTTCTCCTATGATGAATTACAGAGATTCATGGAACAGAACGGGTCCAGGATCAGGCAGATGAATCTACAGGGAGCTTACTTCCTGCTTGGATCAAGGACCATTACTCGTGTCCTCATCTATCTCGCGAGAACAGTGGATTGATTATAGATCAATATATTTCTAACCTCAAGTGAATTATCGGCACGCTCGTATAACTCTTTTGAGTGTTTAACAGATGTTATGTATTCGAATTCTCTTGAATTACATGCAAGTGTAAGACAAGAAGTTCACAGAGGAATATCATCAAATGCCTATGCTAAACACCTTCACTATTCAAGATATACTTCCATTCATACCTTGTCTCAGTTAGCATCTATACGAACGTTCTCATCCAATTCTAGATCTAATATTCACAGTGGGAAGATAGCTAACCTGCGCGCAGTTGAGGGAAGGAGAGGCTCGTGAGGTCCAATTGTTGTTCCAGTATTCCGGCCGAGCTTGGGCGGAAACGATCGTATCGGAATTTCTACCCACGGAGGAGCGTTCGATTACGACGTCTCCAGAGTCTTCTTTTTCGGTTTCGGAATCTTTCTCCCCCGAAAAATGCACCTTTCGCTCTAAAGAAGAAAAGCCCCTCACTTCTTCACTGGGCTGCCTATTTATAGTCATCATCCCTTTTCTTTACTTTTTCCGTTCCTATTTTGCCCCCCTCTTTTTTTTTATTTCCCGTTTTTCTTTCCTCTCTTTTTTTATTTTATTTTTTTTCATTTTTATTTTTTATTTATTTATTTATTTTTTATTATTTTCGACACTTTCCTAATTCTTCCTCTTCTATTTTCTTTTTCCTTTTTATTTCTTATATTTTCTATTTATTTATTTATCTATTAATTACTACTATTTATTTTTTATTATTATATTTAGCTATTATATATTTTTATATGTCTATTTCCATTATATTTTGTTATTATTTTTTTTTTTGTTTTTTTTTGCATTTTTTGTTTAATTTTAATACTTTTCTCATATTCCTCTTTATTTACTTTTCTTTTCCTTTTTCTCTCTTCTTCCTCATTTTTATTTTTATTTTAAACTGTTATTTATTTGCTGATTAATTTAGCAGCAAGGACTCGGGCATAATTGGATGTTTTCAGTTTGCCCCTCTTTCCTCGTTTTTCTACCGGATAATGTAGAAATAAATTTCTATATCGTTATGGTAGTAAAACGAGTAAAGACGTGCACATGTTATGTCCGAGGCATGCTCGGAAGGATGGCGGATCCTGAATGGTATTTGTAACCTTTATATGATGAGTTGTCGAGGTTTTGAAATTGCGACATTGACAGCCTAGGCTGAAGTGTGGCAATTTAAACATGCACGGCCTGTCAGTATATAGGCCGGAGTGCGAAAATTAAACATGTGGGGCCTGACAGTATAGGCCGGAGCATGAAAAGTAAACATGTGGGACCTAACAGTATAGGTTCGAGTGCGAAAAGTAAACATGTGGGGCCTGACAGTATAGGCCAGAGTGAGAAAAGTAAACATGCAAGGCCTGACAGTATAGGACGAAGTGCGGAAAGTAAACATCCAGGGCCTGACAGTATAGGACGAAGTGCGGAAAGTAAACATGCAGGGCTTGACAGTATAGGCCAGAGTGTGGAAAGTAAACATCCAGGGCCTGACAGTATAGGCCGGCGTGGAAAAAGTAAACATGCGAGGCCTGACAGTATAAGCTGGAGTGCGAAAATTAAACATATGGGGCCTGACAGTATAGGCCGGAGTGCGGAAAGTAAACATGCAAGGCCTGACAGTACAGGCCGGAGCGCGGAAAGTAAACATGCAAGGCCTGACAGCACAGGCCGGAGTGTGGAAAGTAAACATGCAAGGCCTGACAGCATAGGCCGGCATGCAGAAAGTAAACATGCGAGGCCTGACAATATAGGTCAGAGTGCAAAAATTAAACATGTGGGGCTTGACAGTATAGGCCGGAGTGCGGAAAGTAAACATGCAAGACCTGTCAGTATAGGCCGGACGCGGAAAGTAAACATGCAAGGCCTGACAGCATAGGCCGGAGTGAGAAAACTAAACATGCAAGGCCTGATAGTATGGGTCGGGGGGAAAACTGAAGGTGTATGTTTTTATTTAGACTTTGACTTCCTGGCTTTCCTTTAGCACTGACCGTGATCTTTTGAGTGAGCTAGAGTCTCTGATTTGCTTGCTTCCTCTTTTGCTTTACCAAAGTGTGTTTTGTACGTGTCATTCTTTTGAGAGATAAGACCTTCCCATTAATAAGAAAAACTTGTAGTTAGGAAAGTTCCGAACTAACCTTGATTTTTGAACAATGTTAGTAATAGTAATTGTCATTCAAAAATTCATATGGTTGCATTTTGCATATGCATTTTGATAAAAGAAAATACAATTGCATATGGTATAGAGTTTTAGCAAATGGTCAGAATGATATGGGGAATTTTGTGGCTAGATGTCTGGTGATATGATTTTGGTTAATTGGATGCCTTTGAGGATATCAGTGCTAGTATTGTACTTTGGCTACGTCTTCTGTCTTGTCAACCTTGCTTTTGAAAAGAAAAATTTTCCCCAGTTTATTCTAATTGCGCTTGATCGGTCTTGAACTTTTCGTTTTAACCCAAAACAACTTGATTCCGTTCTTCGTTCTTTCGGAACCCCAAATACTCGCCTTTTTTTGCCCCAGTATAATGCCCGGACTATCATCTTGCTACTAATTTGCCCCAGTATGGATAGGCAAAGATCGATTGTCTTTCCTTTTATTTCATCCTTCAGCTATGCTCTTTTTAAGGAAAATAGCTCCTTCTTTGTTCACCCTATCGAAGTCGTTTTTTAACAAATTTCTGATTTGCCTTCCGCCATGCCCTATCTTTTGCCTAGGCCGCCCTTGCGGGTTTTCGACCTAGCGGGCTTTTTTTATCTGAATTGCCCTAACTTTTGCCTAGGACGCCTTGCAATGTTTTCGACCTAGCGGGCTTTTTGTCTAAATTGCCCTAACTTTTTCCTAGGCCGCCCTTGCGGGTTTTGGACCTAGCAGGCTCTCTCAAGCATAGCACATTTTCACGACATCTGAATTGATAGGGTTAGGCAGGTCTCTCCCATCCATGTTTGCCAAGATCAGAGCGCCTCCGGAGAAAGCTTTCTTAACTACATACGGTCCCTGGTAATTTGGAGCCCATTTCCAGTGTAGCGCTTTCTGCATCGACAGCAGCTTTTTAATCACCAAATCGCCCTCCTAGAATTCTCGGGGATGCACCTTTTTATCGAATGCTTTCTTCATTCTCCTTTGGTATAGTTGGCTGTGACACATTGCCACCAGTCTTTTCTCATTGATCAGGCTCAATTGGTCCATCCGGGCCTGGACCTACTTGGCTTCTTCTAATTTGGCATCCATCAGAACTCTCAATGAAGGGATTTCCACTTTGACTGGGAGTACAGCTTCCATTCCATAAATGAGGGAGAAAGGAGTTGCCCTAGTAGAGGTACGGACAGAGGTCCGGTATGCATGTAGTGCGTAAGGGAGCATTTCATGCCATTCTCTGTATGAAAGCACCATCTTCTAGATGATTTTCTTGATATTCTTATTGGCCACTTTGACCGCTCCGTTCATCTTTGGTCGATATGGGGAGGAATTGTGATGTTGGATCTTGAATTGGCCACACAACTCCGTCATCATTATATTATTCAGATTGGAGTCGTTGTCCGTGATAAGTCTGCTGGGCAATCCGTGTCGGTAAATCAACTCTCTTTTCACGAACTTGACCACCACATTGCGAGTCACACTGGTGTATGAGGCGACTTTGACCCATTTAGTAAAGTAGTTGATGGCTACCAATATGAAACGGTGTCCATTGGATGCTTTAGGCTTAATTGGACCAATAACATCCATCCCCCATATAGCGAATGGCCATGGTGACGACAGTACATTCAACAAAGTTGACGGCACATTGATATTGTCCGTGTATACTTGGCACTTATGGCAAGTCTTGACATGTTTATAGCAATCGGTCTCCATGATCAACCAATAATATTCGGCTCTAAGAATCTTCCTTGCCATAGCGTGTCCGTTGGTGTGGGCACCGAAAGACCCTTCATGAACTTCCTTCATAATTTGTTGGCTTCTGCTGCGTCTACACACCTGAGCAGAACCATGCCGTGATTTCTTTTATATAAAACTTCTCCATTGAGGAAGAAATTCATAGCTAACCTTCGTAAGGTCCTTTTGCCATTTTTCGATGCATTGGCAGGATATTCTTTATTTTTCAAGAACTGCCGGATATCATGATACCATGGTTTACCATCTGGTTCTACTTCTACCGATTAACAGAATGTCGGTCTAGGGCGATGTTGTATGCGGATGAGAGGTATGTCCTCTTCTCGTCCAATTTCGAACGTGGATGACAAGGTGGCTAGGGCATCCGCCAACTGGTTGTCTTCTTGAGGTACATGAGAAAAGGTAACCTCTTCAAAATGCTCTAGTAATTCTTTGAGATGGGCTTAATAGGGCATTAGTTTGGCATCTCTAGTCTCCCACTCTCCTTTGACTTAGTGGATGACCAAAGCTGAATCACCAAAGACTTCTAAACGCTTCACATTAGCTTCAATTATGGCTTGGATCCCTAAGATTCAAGCTTCATATTCCGCCACGTTGTTAGTGTAATCGAAAGCTAGTCGAGCGGTAATAGGTATATACTATTTTTCTGGGGAAATCAGTATAACTCCTATACCATGACCCATCATATTGTACGCACCATCAAACAACATTGTCCATTTCTCTCCCTTTTTCTTCTCTTCTTCATTGAATATAACCATCAAACCCTCATCAGGAAATTCTGGTTGCATGGCCTGGTAATCATCTAGGGGCTGTTGGGCCAAATATTCAGTGAGCGCACTGCCTTTAACAGACTTTTGCGTCACATACAGGATATCATATTGCGAAAGTATTACTTGCCATTTTGCGATTCATCCTGACAATGCAGGCTTCTCAAAGATATACTTGATCGGATCCATCCTGGATATCAACCAAGTGGTGTGGCTCAACATATACTGCTGTAAACGGTGTGCCGCCCATGCCAAAGCACAACATGTTCGCTCGAAGAGAGGATATCTGGCCTCACAGTTTGTGAATTTTTTTCTCAAATAGTATATGGCATGCTCCTTCCTTCCTGATTCATCATTTTGACCGAGCACGCAACCCATCGATTGATCGGTCACTGTTAGGTACAAGATCAAAGGCCTTCCATGGACTGGTGGTACCAGGACCAGCAGGTTCTGTAAGTATAATTTGATCTTTTTTTAAAAGCTTCTTGGCAATCCTTATCCCAGCTCATAGGTTGATTCTTGTGCAAGAGCTTGAAGATCGGCTCGCAAGTGGCTGTCAACTGAAAAATGAATCGGGAGATGTAGTTGAGTCTTCCCAAGAAGCCTCAGATTTATTTTTCCATTTTCAGGGCCGGCATATCTATGATTGCTCGAGCTTTATCAGGATCAACCTCGATCCCCCTTTCACTAACGATGAAACCCAATAGTTTCCCTGATTTTACTCTGAAAGTACATTTAACCGGGTTCAACCGCCACTTAAACTTCCAAAGTCTCTCGAACAACTTTTGCAGGTCTATGAGATGGTCATCCTCTATCCATGATTTAGCAATCATATCATCCACTTAGACTTTTATCTCTTTATGAATCATGTCATGGAATAATGTTACCATAGCCCTTTGATAGGTTGCCCCCGCATTCTTCAATTCGAAGGGCATAACTTTGTAACAGAAGGTTCCCCAGGCCATGGTGAAAGTGGTCTTTTCTCTATCTTCTTCGGCCATTTTGATCTGATTATAGCCTGAGAAACCATCCATGAATGAAAAGTAAGAGAACTGTGCAGTGTTGTTGACCAACACATCGATGTGGGGGAACGAAAAATCATCCTTCGGACTGGCTCGATCGAGATCCCGGTAGTCTACACACATTCGGACCTTGCCATCCTTCTTGGGGACCGGTACTATATTGACGACCCACTCCGGGTAATTCGCAACAACCAAGAAGCCAGCGTCAAACTGTTTTTTCACCTCTTCTCTGATTTTCAAGGACATTTCGAGCTTCATCCTCCTTAACTTCTATTTGACTGGTAAACACCCGATTTTCATAGTCAGCTTGTGCTCTACTATAGAGGTATCTAAGCCTGGCATGTCTTGATAGGACCAGGCGAAGATGTCACTATAGTCTTGTAGGAGTGAGATCAACCGCTCGCGATTGTCTCCTGTGATAAGCGTGCCTATCTTAACTTCTCTTTTATTTTCCTCGATCCCCAAATTTATCAAATCGATGGGCTCCTGATGAGGTTCGATTATTCTGGATTCTTGTTCCACCAATCTCAACATCACTTTGGTGGGTTCGCATTCAAATTCTGCCTCTTCGTCAGCATGATTGACAATACAATTGAAATTGCCTTATACAATACTAGCACTATCGTCGCAAGGCAGTTTTTTATTAGATCTACAAATTGGGGGTAGGAGAAAAGAATAACTTGTATATTTTTGTAGAGGGAATATATTAGGGAAAGAAGAGGGAGGATTTCTAAATAATGCAACTATATTCATCATTCATAAAAAATATCTACAAAATGTTTATGTTTAAAAAAGAATTTTACTATGACAATTACAAAATTATATTTGAATTGAATCAAAAGTTAGAGGTAGTTCAATAATTTCCCAATTATTCAGTTCTTGTCTGGGGGGACAGGTCGTCACCGGATCTTCAATACTCGTCGTCCTTTCTCCATCTAGGGCCGTAATCAAACCAAGGTCTTCGAATTCGGTGCTTCGGAAGCTCTGGGAGATATAGCATAGAAGGACCTTGCCGACTTGGGGCCTTGCTACCTTATCTTCTTCAGTGGGCTCATATCCCAACCCATATCGTCGTCTGTTCTTGTTCATCGGTAGGGGCTCAGACAGACCATCGTTATTTTGCCCCAGTTTATCACCGGTCCTAAACTCGTTCCTCAACATTACCCGGGCCATCATCATTAAAGCTTTAGAGGGTCGCTTTTGGTCAACCACTTCTCCCTCCCTGATAGTAGTGACATTGGCAACTTCTAAGGCTTGGAAATGTGTCTCCAAGGCCTCCTCAGCCGCCTCAATATGGGGAGGACTGGTAGGTTTGCTGACTAAATAGTCTTCTTCCGCCGAGACGATGATCAGCCTATCGTCTATAATGAACTTCAGTTTCTGATGCAAGGTCGATGGTACCGCCTTAGCGGAGTGAATCCAGGGCCTCCTTAGCAAACAATTGTAGGCCGACTGGATATCCATTATTTGGAAAGTGACGTTGAAGACAACCGGACCAATTTGGACCGACAGATTCACTACGCCTATAACTTCCTGCCTTGATCCATCGAAATCCCTTACTACCATGGAGCTTGGCTTTATAAGGACCCCCTCATGTGGCAGCTTAGACAAGGTCAACTGAGGCATTACATTCAAAGAAGAACCATTATCCATCAAGACTCTGGCTAAGATATGGTCCATGCATTTTACTGATGTATGTTGGTGAGGAAATTGTTGGTGGTAATGTTGCTGGTAATTCCTTCAAACTTGTCCATCGATATGTTATGGACCACATGAGCCTTATTCAATACCTTCAGTAGTACTTTTCGGTGGGGTTTAAAGTTCATCATTAAGGCTAGCAATGATATCTTGGCAGGTATACGGTTCAGCTGCTCGATCACCGTATACTCACTCTGCCTGATCATTTTCAGAAATTCGCAAGCGTCCTCCTCAGAAACAGGTCGCTTAAGCTCCTTTTCCTCATGTCGTTTGCTGTTTTCTAGTTCTGGGCCCGCCAATATCGCCTCACCACAAGGCGGTCTTCTCCTTTCTTCCATAGGAGTATAAATACGACCACTCCTAGTCATACTTCCGACCCCCACTATGTTTACTATGTTCGGAGTTGAGTTATCCGAAATTTCCTTCCTTTGTCCCTCTTGTGTCTTGCCACCAGATACCTCTACATCATATTTCCAAGATACCTCTTTGTTACTTTGGTATGGGAATGGCCCAGGGACCTTTATCGTGACCGGCTTCATCCCTTTTAGCGTCGGCAGAGCTGGTGTTTCGACATACTGAATGACCAAAGGCTTGGGATGCCCAGGAAGGGATTCGCCGACCATGTCTACTTCTCCCTCTATCTCGATACAGTTTACTAAAGGCCTTGCCCCCCCATGATTCGGCAAAGGGTTGCTCCTTACACTCGGCGCATCCTTTTCGAAGTTTAGCCATTTGGCGTTGATCAAACTTTGGACCTTATGTTTCAATGCTTGACAGTTTTCTGTAGAATGGCCTATTACTCCCGCATGATATTCACACTTTGCCTCGGGATTGTACCATTTAGGATATGGATGCTCCAATGGCCTTATGGGGCATAAGGCGATCAGGGAATTTTGAATTAAACGAGGTAGCAATTCATAGTAACTCATTGGGATGGGATTGAATTGAACAAATTTTCTTTCATTCAATCTCTGTTGGGGTTGGTTAGGGTTTGTGCTTTGATTCTAGGGCTTTGGTGGTTGCAGGGGAAATGTTTGCGACGATGGGGTGGTGAGAGGAGTATTCGGCTGGAAGGATGTTGGGGGGTTATAGGTTGGTTGGTGTGTGGGTTGGGACGTGGCTATCATATGTGGATGTGCTGGGAATTGTGGGTGGTATGGTGTTTAGTAGCCAAGTGGTGCGGTGGTTGGGTGGTTTGGGCCGGCTGAAACGTAGTGTGCCTCAGCTTCTTTTTTCTTCCATGAATTGTTCGTCGGCTTCTTCACATTTACACTGCCGACAAAATTGTGCATGATTTTTCCTCGGCATAGGCCATTCTCTATATGTTCTCCGATTAACACCATATCAGAGAAGTTGGCGGATATACTACCCACCATCTTGTCGTAGAAAGGAGCGGGGAGAGTTTCCATAAACGTGATGATCATCTCCCGTTCTATCAATGGGGGTTGGACTTGGGCGGCCAGCTCCCTCCACCTCTGAGCGTATTCTTTCAAAGATTCATTCTTCTTTTTCACCATATTTTGCAATTGGGTTCTATCTGGAGCCATCTCTATGTTATATATGTATTGCTTTAGGAAGGCATATGCCAGATCCTTCCATGTGTGGATGTGCGACCTCTCCAGCTGGGTGTACCAACTTGCCTGCCGCCCCGTCAAAGTTGTCTTGAAATGATGAATGAGCGACACATTATTGTGAGAATGGGAAGCCATCTTCCTGCAATACATTGTAAGATGACCCCTTGGGCAGCCAGCTCCTTTATATTTCTCGAATTTCGGGATCTTAAATTTGGGTGGTATGACAAAGTCGAGCACAAGGCAGAGATCAGAAGCCTCCACTGTTCCATATCCACTCCCTTCGATGGCCCTAACCCTTTCCTCCAAATGCTACCATCTTCCACTGAGATGAGCTTCCTGATCAGCCGGCCTTGGCCAAGGTTCGTTCATGGGTTGGCTAGTATGGTGGGGTAAGGTGTATCGTCCCTCAGGTCTAGCAGCATGACCGTAGGGATGTGGTTGGTGTGGATTTATTGGATGGATTGTGATAGGAACAGAGTATGTAGGATCTTCGATGACAGCTATGTTCATATGGGTGTAGTCGGGGTTGATGTTGTGCGAGTATGTAGTTGGAGGATTAACATGAGGAGGGAAAGATGGATTTATGTGTGGTGGGATGGCAGAGGAAGTGTTTGTGTGATAAGGGTAGCTTGGCGGGTTCATGTATGTTGGGTGAGTGTGAGGTGGATAACCAGAAGAGTTGATAGGAGGAGGGTAAGTTGGCGAGTTAATGTGGTGAGGGTGGGTGGTCGGGTTTGTGTGTGGAGGACCAATAGGGGGATTTGGATGATATTGATGGGTGGTAGGGTTTATATGGAGTGGATGTACAACAGGATTTTCACTAGCAGAAATCCCTTGGGAATCTGGCCCATAAGGAGGTTCATAGCCAGGTGGCAGCCCATATGGCCACTCTTGCTCAGTAACAGTTTGAAGAGGCATTGATGCAGCGGTAGCCCCTGGTGCCTCCATCCCTGAAGGTCCCTCTGTGCCTTTTTCCAGCAGCTTCATAAGTTTGGTGACCTGGTCCTTCAACTCGGTCACCTCATTTCTTAGCTCCTCGTTTTGAGTCTCTAGCTCACTTATGATTTTTGCTCTTGATCAAGTGTTATATGAATGCCGAGGAAGTCGTGAGTCCGCTATTTTGTTATCTTCTTGAAAATAAACTTAATTAGTTGTTAATGATGAAAAGAAGTTTGGACACGAAAAAAATATTGAGGGACCAGATCCTCATTGACCATTATTATTGATCGAGTGCGCTTTTGGCATCCTGAGCGTGAAATGGAAATTAATGTGAAATCATATGTGGAGAGAAAGCAGCTTCATTCAAGCAAACCAGATTCATTTTACATCTTGCCCTTCCTGTTTGGCTAATACAATATATTTGTTCATTCTCAATATCAGGTTTTTACAAAATTGAATGAAATCTTCGACTTCAAGAGGGGTATGGAGCGGGTGCAATGAGGTTTCCACCCTCTTGAGCAGTTGTGGCACTTCTTCAATTGCTGTGTATGCTAGACTGGCTAGTCTCTCAAAACATCTGGTCCAATGATCGGTTGTGTACTTGTACTACTTGTTTTCATCTTGTATGTCGTTGATGCCTCTTTGTTGCATCCGGATTACCTTGGTGACGTTCCATTTTTCTTCGTTTACCTCATTCCGCCATGCTACCAATAGTCCCTCAATTTGTTTCTTCATATCTTCCACTCGTCGTAGCAGGTCATTCCTCTCCTCTATCACATGATCTGCCTCTATCCCAATTCTATTCTTTGTGGCTAAGAGCTGGTTTTTCTCTTCTCTGATTGTGTGGACCTTGGCCCTCATTTGCTGTAAGGCATTTCTCAGCTAACGGTTCTCTTGGAGCGCGACGTCCCTTTCTTGTGCTCTCATTCCAAGCTCTTTGTTGGCTACTTGTAAGTTTAGATGAACACGGGAAGCGTGCTCACGTTCACCTTTCTGTTGATCTCTGATACTCTCTATCACAGTCTCATTCACTTGATTTTCTCTTTTCAGTGTAGCACATTCCTGTCATGATTTCAGTAATTCTTCTTCTAGCTGGCTATTTTTTTTAGTCATTGCTTCTAACTTTTCCTTTAGGTTTTTGACAGCCTCATCCTCGAATGACGTTGCTGTTGATTGGCCTCTGGTTGGGATGGCTGGAGGTTGGAACGGTAGCTTGATTTGTTGCACCCTGTCTTTGACCCATCATTTGTATTCTTCCTTGGCAGCACAACTTCGGACTCCTAACTCTTTTCCCTTACGGGTGATATTCTCCCACGCTTCCCAGACCTTTCGGAGACCCTCGATGAATTCTCCCTTATATTTTAAAAGGAAGGGGGTCAAGAGCTCATCTGATGGGGATCCTCTGATGGGGTAGTCCAGCTGCCTTTGTCCCAGTATCGGGTTATAGTTAATGCAGCCCCAGACTCCCATGAGTGGTACGTTCGGAAACCCCTTGCAATGGTAGATCGGACTTGTTTTCTGTTGCCAAGCGGGTTTCCATCTGACCTGTTCTTCTGTCAAACTAGCAAAGTGAGCTGCCCAATGTTCATTGCTCATCAGTTTTATCTGATAGCATAATAAGTCGGATATTGGGCATTGTACCTTCACGTTCCTTTTGAAGGCATGAGCAGTTACCCATATGTACAATACTGGTAGACAGCAAAGCAGCTTCTTTCCCCTCCCTTCATGGCAAAGGTTCAAAGTGTAGTAGACATCGGCTAATAGAGTAGTAACAGGGTTTTCAGCTTTGTTCCTTCGGGCCAAGAATATGTCGATTGCATTTAGATAAACAAAGTCCTCTATGCCAGGAAAAAGGACCAGCCCATAAATGGTAAGGGCTAGCACGTCCATGTATATGTCCCATTGATTGCTGTCGGCCACATGCTACATATAGGCTTCCAAGAACCCTCGGGTGAACCCCTTAGCTTGATTCTTCCCTTGGTATTTTGTTAACCGATCACTCGATTGTAAGCCCAGAGCCTGTGCGGTAGTTCGGAACGAAGCATGGTGTTCCAGATGGTTATAAGGTCTGCACCCTTCCAAAGGCAAGTCCAAAATCTGTTCGAACTCCTCGAGGGTGGGTGCCAGCTGGAAGTCGGAAAAAGTGAAGCACCTGAGAGGAGGGTCGTAATATTGCACCATTGTCGTGAGGGCTCCCTCTTGCATCTTAACTTTCAGCAACTTCAGTATATTCCCATACCTTTTGACGAACGACATTTGTTGAATGCTCGTCAGCTTATTCCCGAAGGCTTCTAGACTAGTAAAGTCTGTCAATTTAACTCCAACCTGTTTTCTTTTTCTTAACTTCTCGAATTCCGCATTAATTTCCATTTCACCTATCTTGAAAGTCAACGAGAACCTGGTCCCTCAAAAATAAAAGGAAAAAGGAAAATGAAAAAAATAAACATGTTAGACACTTGACGAAATGAAATTAATGCATGAAAAAAATGCAACTATGATTTCGTTGTGCGAATCTCACAGACTTTCTTTTTCCTTTTTCTCTTTCTTTCTTCCTCTCTCTTTCTTTTTACTCTTTTGCACTTTTTTATTTTCCCCCTTGTTTTTTTTTTGTCACCCCATTTACAGATGAAAAATAAAGCCAACCAGAATTTGTGGCATGTGCCCTCCTTTTGTCCTATTTGGGTAATCTGTCCTAAGGTCTATGACCTTTAATGCATGAACTCTCGAAAGGTGGTCAGTAATCCTAAGGTACAAAAGGTCACTAGAGCCAAGTTCCAATTCGTAATGCTTGCCACAACAACAGATAAAGCTACCAGTTGTAGGGCATTACGAATAGGATGCACTCTAGCTAGGATTTTCGTGATAGTCAAACAGGACATAAGCCCCAAAATGACACCACCAGATCCCTCTAGTCCTAGGCTTAGCTCAGACCCGGGTACATGGCCCCACTCATGATAAATGCACATGTGTAATGTAGGAGGGCACACAAATTTGGGATACCTGCAATTGGGGAAATCGCCACAGATATATATTGTAAACACCCAATTATGTCTGAGGTCCCCAATTGTTAAAATTAATTAATGAACAAACCATAATTTAAATAATAAGTGAATATTAAAACAAATAAACAGAAAAACAGAAAACAAATACAGAAAGACAGACAAACAGAAGAAAAATACAAAATAGAAGGAAATAAATGAAGTAAATGAAATAAAAACAAAACAAAATCATAGGAAAAACACAAAAAATAATATAATAAAAAAATAATAACAATGAAAAATAGAATAATCATAATGAATAAAAATAAAAATTGGAAAATAAAAATTTACAACAAAAACAAAATAAAAACAAAAATTAAATAAAAACCAAAAAATAGAAAATGAGATAAAAATAATAAATAAAAAAATATATAAAACAGAAAATAAAAAAAAGGGGAAACAGAAAAAAGAAAGAAAAATTAAATAAAAGTATATAATAACAAAATCGAAAGAAATGAAAAATAAATAAAAAGTAATAAATAAAAAAACCTGAAATAATAAAAATAAGTAAAAATCTGAAAAAATAATAAAAATAAAATCTGAAATAAAAAAAGAAAAAATAATAAAAAAACAAACAATCAATAAAATAAAATAAAAAAATTAAAGGAGAACAGAAAAGACAAAAAAGAAAAAAGAATGGAAAAACACCACCAAAACTTTCAAAAAGACTATAAAATGGCCTGACCCCATGGTTTTGGGGGGGTTTTTTGGTTTTAGGGCCTTTTCCTTTTTGGAGTGACCATCTTCTCTGAGCGGGGGTTCTCTTTGGGAGGAGAGGAGCCAGAGCAAACTCAATTTCTTGCAGGAATTCTGGCTTTTCGTTCTCGACCACCAGGTAAGTGCAGAACTCCTCTCATGCAACTTACTTTGTGAATCTGTTTGTCTGCGTATGTTCTTTGTGAACCTGATCAAAGCAATCGCTTCCTCATGACTTCATCCACTATAGCCTCTTAAAGAACCTTTTACTCTGATCGGTAGAATGATCAATTGAGATTGAAATCATGTAAGATAGAATAGAAATCTAAGGCTCCAATTGAACACCATGATTTCTGAAGTTTCTGGATTAGAGCTGGAATATTGGAGTTCTGTATTTGCTAGTTGCCTACGGCTAAATCTGAGAACTATTTTTAGTCATATGCGTCACATGAATATATTCAAATCGGTTGTTTGCATTGTTTTGTGATCGAAATCTCCACCTGAGAAACGTGTTCTGCATGGCTCATTGTGAATTCTCTAACATGCATGACAAAAGGCCTGTTCCGCCTTAGATGTAGAACTGAAACATGCATGCATTACTGTAATACGATTAGCCTAGCATAGAATCGCATGGCTTAAAATTAGTGGCATGATGTTTTGATTCGGTTCTAGCACGAGAGAGCCCTGCAAGATAATGGCTAGGTGAGAAAATATGGTTATTGGAAAGATGAGCAATCTTGAGGGTTTCCATGCGGATGTATGCATTTCTAGCGACTGGTTACACCGAATACTACTCAAAGGCTAGGATTTGGGGGGGGGGGGGCTGGACACCTTTGGTAGTCCTATGCTTGATGTGAAACCAAAAGGCAGCTGGCAGATTCTGAGGTGCCATCATCTCTGGTGCATCAATCATGACCTCCAGCACACATATACCTGCTCCGCCCCTTTAACAACAAACACCATTGGTCTTGGATATCTGGTTGTAAAAAGAAAAAGAACCAAGTGTATTCCTCTATTTTCTCATGGTTAAGGCGCCAACCATATCGATCACTTATGGAGTTCGCTACCAACAGCATTAACTGATCTAATCCGGTCTCGTTCGCACCACGATCAATTCACTCTTAACTACAGTACAAGCTGAACAATATGGATTGAGAATGGAAAAGATATTGAATGCGGCCACCTCCAGGAGTTGCACAAGGCCATAGAGCTGCATGAAGAAGCAATAATAACTTCTAATTCAAATATAACACCTCCAAATGGATTGCCCTGGAGTCAAGCTTCTGAGTAGCACTTATGGCGTGGCATATACGAAGACAACCACGTGACTGAGGTGAGGGAAAGAAGGGTGCGATTAAAGTGAAGAACGCTATTTGTAGGCCCAACTTAAGTGAAAAGTTTGCTACACATGGCCTTTACAACTTGGATTCCACGTCCATCGCAACGACCATTCAATTCAGTAGTTCAGAGACCATGCAAACTGGGCGACGAGCTCGCTGTTACCCTCGGTCACTGCATGTGAAGCTATGAAGTAAGTTTCACATGTGTACAAGCCCACCCCCTGGATAAGTACGTGATCCGTGCCTACTAAAAAGTTGTTAAGAAGGCTAATGGGGTCCATTAGCAATGGATTACTCCTTGTCTGATCACAACCTCAAGACTTCGTGAATGTCGCATAGTCGCTCAGGGGTCAGCCAGCCATTAGTGGGGGATGCCATGCAACTTTTAGCTCGCCGAAGGCTATTCTCAACTCAGGTCGTGCTTGTCGGGGCACACCTCTATTCACCTGTGCATACTAGGGAGCTTGTCATGACGAATATGAAACACCCGACCTCACAAAAACTAGGAGCCACTAACTGACCTAACAGGGACTTCTCTGTGCCATAACAACATAAGGGCACACGTACCCAACGCCCATGCAATTCATGCAAACTATACCAAGTTGCATATTGGGTGTTCGGCGTCATTCATTACATGCACTGCCGAAATGCCATCACTGGTTTCACGTCCCGTTTTGAACACACTTGTGGATAATGTGTTCATTCAATATCAAAACCACCCCTCTCCCAAGGATGTATTTTGTCTAGGATGCCTCGCGTGAGCAAGAATAAGCATACCTAAGGTCCTGAGAGTGGAGGAAAGCCAACGTTCAATCATAACCCAGACTTAGATGCAAACAACATCTCATTGCTCATAAACTGTGAGAGCACCACCATGACAACCTGAGGGGACCCTTAGCCTAGCGCTGCCCATAGCAATGAGGTGACCAAGCTCTAGATCGCTCATAGAGCCGAAGTCTCAGCTGGGGTTACGATTCTCGAGCCAACCCACGTTCTTGTAATCCTGGTTCAACCCCCATGCACGTAAAACACTTTATCATGTGCAGGTGAGCGAAAAACAAGTGTGGGGCCTACCACTAACTTTTGTGCAGAATGGAAGAAAGGCATGCCCCACAATCCCAGTTATGACAATTAAGCCCTTAAAATCTCAGTTATTACAATTAGACCCCCTACACTTCCTTTAATTACAACCAGGCCCCTACACTCCCCCTAATTACAATTAGGCCCCTACACTTTCCATTATTCCAATCCAGCCCCATATACTTCCATTATTCAAATTTAACCCCTATACTTCCTATAATCCAAGTTTAGCCCCTATACTTTCCATTATTCAAATTTAACCCCCATACTTTCCATTATCCAAATTTAACCCCTATACTTCCCATTATCGAAATTTAATCCCCTCACTTTCCATTATCCAAATTTAACCCCTATACTCCCTACTGTTCCGATCAAATCCCCGTATTCCCTTTTTCTCTAAAATATGACCAATTCATCTCATTACCACTGCGGTTTTAATAATAATAAAATTCCTTTCAAAATTCTTTGGGATCTACGGTCTCACGCGACGAACTCTAAACGGGAAACTGGTGGTCTACACTATTGTTTGATGTTTATGGTTCTAGATAGGCCTCAAATCAAGTTCACTTAGCTAGTTCATTTGACCTTATGCATGAGTGGACTAAAGGTCCCTCCAAAAATAAAATCCCTTTTCAAAAGGTTTTGGGATCTACAGTCTCACGTGATGAACTCTAAACGGGAAACTAGCGGTCTGCACTGTTGGTTGATGTTTAGTGGTTCGTATAGGCCTCCGTGCAGCCTTAGCTGCCTTAGACCTTGTGCATGAGTGGACTGAAAGTTCCTTAAAAAAAATATATATATAATTCTTTTCAAAATGCTTTGGGATCTATAGTCTCACGCGATGAACTCTAAACGGGAAACTGGCAGTCTACACTGTTGTTCGATGTTTAGAGGTTCGTATAGGCCCCCGTGTAGCCTTAGCTGCCTCGGACCTTGTGCATGAGTGGACTGAGGGTTCCTCCAAAAACAAAAAAGCCTTTGAAAACAACATGTTCATCTTTGAACACTCCTTTTCAAGCACTTTCAAAGGTCATGCCTTCAAACAAACCAGAACTACATCAGCCTTGAGTTTCCCATTGCACCGGGGAATATGTAGGAGCAGGATCAAGTTCTGTCAGGCTAACCTCCATCAATCTATTTATTTTCACTCTAGTTAAAGGGATCAAACTATTTTCAATAAATCACACACTCAGTTTAAGGGTACCGTTCTTCAGAACGGGCGAGTGGGGTGCCTAACTCCTTCCCCACTCGTAACGACTCCCGAACCTAAATCTCATCCTTGAGTTAGGGTTTTTCCAAATCTTTTTCCCTTAAATAAAAAATTTGGTGGCGACTTCACCCACTTCAAATAAAATCTTCATTTTTAAATCTTAGCGAGTTCATCGTCTCGTCGGAATTACGGTTGCGACATATATATAAAGTAGTTTAAAGCAGTTGTTATTCGTCTATCTTAAGGTTATACAGAGAATAAACATACAAACAACAAGTAGATGAAAAGATAAATGAATCGTGCAATAAATAAATCGTGCAAATAATCGGGAAAGGGATCAATATGACACACTCAATTTAGGTGGGCTTAACTCTCTAAAGGTCCCCAGTGAAGTCGCCATCTATCGCAATCGTAATTCCAACGAGATGACGAACTCGCTAAAATTTTAAAATAGAATTTATTTGATATATGGAGCTGCCACCAAATTTTTATTTAAGGGAAAAAGATTGGAAAAAAACCTTGACTCGAGGAAGATATTTAGGTTCAGGAGTCGGTTACGAGTGGGGAAGGTGTTAGGCACCCCACTCGCCCGTTCCGAAGAACGGTACCCAAACTGAGTGTGTGACTTTTGAAAATGTTTGATCCCTTAATTAATGTGAAGATAAATAACTTGATTGAGGTTAGCCTGACAAGACTTGATCCTGCTCCTACGTATTCCCCGGTGCAATGGGAAACTCAAGGCTTGCGTAGTTCTAGTTTGAAGGCTTAACCTTTAGAGTGGAAAGGAGTATTTGAAAATGAATTGGGGTTTTCAGGAATATTTTAAGGAGAATCCTTAGTCCACATATGCACAGGGTCCAAAACAACTACGGCTGCACTTGGGCCCACACGAATCTTTGAACATCGAACAGTAGAAAAAGCTACTAGTTCGTGCTTAGAGCTCGTCGCATGAGATTAAGGATTGCAGAATGAGTTTTTTTTGTTTTATTTATAAAGGCATTCCTAATCCACCTATGCACAGGGTCCAAGACAACTACGACTGCACTTAGGCCCATACGAATCTCTGAACAACGAATAGTAGAAAAAGCTACCAGTTCGTGCTTAAAGCTCGTCACGTGAGATTAAGGATTGCAAAATGAGTTTTTTGTTTTATTTAAAAGGGCATTCCTAATCCACCCATGCACAGGGTCCAAGGCAACTACGGCTGCACTTGGGCCCATACGAATCTCTGAACATCGAACAGAAGAAAAAGCTACCAGTTCGTGCTTAGAGCTCATCACATGAGATTAAGGATTGCAAAATGAGTTTTTTGTTTTATTTAAAAGGGCATTCCTAATCCACCCATGCATAGGGTCCAAGACCACTACGACTGCACTTGGGCCTATACGAATCTCTAAACATTGAACAGCAGAAAAAACTACCAGTTCGTGCTTAGAGTTCGTCGCGTGAGATTAAGGATTGCGAAATGAGTTTTTTGTTTTATTTAAAAGGGCGACGAACGGTAAAAGGATTGGGGGTGACCTAGAGTAGAGGAGGATATAGGGCTTAATTGGAGTTAGGAGTAATACAGGGGGTCTAAATGGAATTTTGAGAAATGCAGGGGCTTAATTGTAATTTTGAAAAATTCAGGGGGTCTAAATGAGATTTTAAAGAATTCGGGGGTCTAAATGGAATTTTATGAAATGCAGGGGCTTAATTGTAATTTTGAGAAATACAGGGGCTTAATAGCAATAACAAAGATTGTAGGGGCTTAATTGTAAAAACAAAGTGGAAATCCAAAGTGCCATGCATGAGGCTGCATGGCGTCCTGGGCCCCTGCCGAATAGAATTAGATGAATTTATATAAGGCTGCTGCCTCATGGACGTTGGTGTTTCACGTTTCATGCACGAGCGTGAGTAATATGCGCCAACAAGGTGACATACCTAGCCCATCTTCATGATGGGTGGCCTTGCATTAAGGCGGTGCTTGTTGGCCTGACCATATACGTCAGATAGTTGCGGCTTGAGCCTACTGAGGTGGCCAAATATCAGAAAAGGAACGGGCATCAGCGTGGTGTCTGGGTTTAGACAACGTGTTCCTATTTGCATAGTCCTCTCGCACGAGGTCAAGTATTACCACACGGGATCCTTTTGCATAGGGCCCTACTTACGTGAAGCTCCTCTGATCACCACCCCTGTGCTTGGGTTTGGAACCGGCGTGTCTAAGGTGTGAGTCTTGACGCATTCGGTTCTGTTGGTGTAGGGCCAGGAGGTTGTGACCCATCTCACATATTAGGAAATGGGCGCCCTTAACTCCTCATGCTATGATGTGAGCCCGACCTTTACAACTTGTCCTTCTCTCAACTTTGCTAAATATAAGAAGGTCAAGGCGATTCCTTCTGGGGCCACAACGCTGCCTGTTTCTGAAGACGTCTCGTGGTTATAGCTATTGTACCCCTTTTGGCTGCAGCCGTACATGCGTTTCTCATTCACGACCGAGGCCACCAACCTAGCTTCGAATCAACCTTCACATGAATTGTGTCCTAATGCCTTTCGCCTAGAAGTCACGGGTGTCAATCATTTTTGGTATTTGGATGGAGCGACTATGTTTAGGGCAGACATGGATTCAATGGGTGGCCTTGGTCATTGGATATTCAAGGTTAGTTACCTAATGGACCCCTTTACGCCGTGACGTACCATGCATGGCTTTGAGCAATTGTATCCTACTCACTCCTTTCCCTTTGCTGCCTCTCCAATCAAGTCGCCCCTACCTTTTCAAGATGATGTCTAACGCAGGGTACGGTCGGCCTTTAGAGTGGTGATCGTTTTTGTTTGACTTTCTCTTACCTGGATCGTGTTGCATTCGTGTGCGAGGTTGTCTTCTTTGGTGAGGTTTGCAGGCCTCCGTGTGCCCACTCCCTTCCTTCTAAGTCCACTCTTGCGTTTCACCCTTGAAAACTAACAACAAATGCTTCTCACAGGGCCCCTCTATTGCTTGTCTTGGTCGTTATGTCTATGGGCATGGTATATGCAGGTGGGCTCCCTATGTGGAATCACCAGGTCCCCGTTGTCTTCCGCCGCGAACTCGGTTGCCTATGAACCAAGACAGGTCAAGATTGACTTCCTTTTTCTACCATTTGGTCGGGAGTATATGCACCAGGGGAAAGGTGTGAGACCTATGCTCCCAGACTTTAGTCGTATCCGACTCTTTTGGCGTAAATTGAAATGGCCAATGTTATCTAATCTACCATCCTAGCCTAGGAGTCTGGAGCGAATAGGTCAGAATTTCGCCTATGACGAATTACAGAGATTCATGGAACAGAGCGGGTCCAGGATCAGGCAGATGAATCTACAAGGAGCTTACTTCCTGATTGGATCAAGGACCATTACTCATGTCCTCATCTATCTTGTGAGAATGGTGGATTGATTATAGATCAATATATTTCTAACCTCAAGTGGATTATCGGCACGCTCGTATATCTCTTTTGAGTGTTTAACAGAGGTTTTGTATTCAAATTCTCTTTCATTACATGCAAGTGTAAGACACAGAAGTTCACAGAGGAATATCATCAAATGCCTATGCTAAACACCTTCACTATTCAAGATTTATAATAATAAATGCTTTAAAATTTAAAATATACTTTACAAATTTTTATAACAAGATTGTAACCTTTTTAAAATATTTGACTTTTTTAACTAAGATAGTAAGATTTAATTTTTTATTATTAATATTTTAAATTTTTTAAAATTATTTGAGTTTACTATTATTACTTTTGTTTGTCCCGTTATTGGTATAAAATTTTTGAATGTATTGCTCATTTTCTTCTTCCCTCACTGCGCTGCTACGTTTATGGTCTTCTTCCCTCATGCTTATTGCTTTTATTGTTGGTTCATGCTCTTTGCTCGTTGCCATTATTGATTTTTTGTTTTAGTTGGTAATTATTTTTCATTATGTGATTCTACATTTGCTTAATTTTTGCTAAATCCCTAAGTTCTCATTTGCTCATTCCTTTATTATTTCAAGTTTAGTTTTATTGATTCGCATTTCTTCTCATTCTTTGATTTGGTTGGAAAAACTAATAGTTCCATAAGTATTTAATGGTTTTCACATATTTATGAACTTCTTAGTGTTTGATGACATTGTAATTGGTGTACAGATTATAAAGTTGATGAACTCAATCTGAGTCCAGTCACCTGCAACTTCAGTTTTTTGGTTTCATGATTTAAGAAGTGGACTTGCATCACATGGTAAAAGGTGAGCTGGTCTCCTTGACCATTTAGATTTATGCTCATCAGAATGTTAATGGTTTTCTTTAAGCCATCTATTTAGGGGAAATTCTCCACATGCAATTTTATTTTCCTTATTAGAACCCTTTAAATACATAAATGATTAGTAAGAATCTAAAACAGGTATATAGAATTAGAAGAGAAGGACAAAATGGTTCAGAAGGAAAGATCCTGCATTCTCCATCATTTGACATCCTACATACACACTCTTGCTAGAGTTATCGTTGGAACTGATTTTGGAAGTTGAGTTTTTATCTAAAAAATTTGCCACCAACATGTTGTTCCTATGTATTGAACTATTTAGGTATGACATTTAATGGGAATCCATTGGTTGAATTGGCTAGGCTTAGGTGGTAGTGACTCACACTTGAATTATAACCATAACCACTCATTTGGAATTCAAAGTAGGAGGACAAGGGATCCAATGCAAGCTTGGTAATGAAAACTTCTCTAGAAGTTTCTGTTACTGTTAGTCCACCATCATAGTAACTTGAATTGTTCACCACAAGTGGTGGTGACCCTTGGGAGGTGATGGTGTCTTGATGCTTTCCTTCTCTTCCTTTATTAGATGATCTTCAGTATTGAGAAGAGGCTTAAAAAGCAGGGTTAATCCCTTACTTCATTAGCTTCTTCTTCAAAGATGAATTCCAAAAGTTCTTAATCTCATTCTTACTTCATTAGCTTCTTCTTCAAAGATGAATTCCAAAAGTTCTTAATCTCATTCTTGGTTCTCCTTGGTAACTGTGTTGCAATTTGAGCCCACCTGAGATTGAAAAATAGCCATCTCAATATTTACTAATTGAATATGTTAATTTAATTTTCCTATTTTCTAGAAGTTGATGAAGACTAATAATAAGATCCTCCTCCTGTTGGAGTCCTAAAATTGATAGATGAATTTGAATTGGGAAAATAATGATAAGAGAAGAGAGACACACACACACACAGAGAGAGAGAGAGAGAGAGAGAGAGAGATAAAGGTGTTAATGTTACCAGCTTGTTTGGGAATTGAACTCCAACAACCAACACTGAATCTGGTTATGTAATTGAATAACTTCTTATCTTCTTCAGGGAACCATAAACCTTTCCTTAGTTTTTGCTTTAAAAAATGGTGTGATAAAAATTGCAATGACTAATGACACCACCACCACAGGTACAAACCCGTTAAGGATATCCTAGAATTTTCACATGTCAATTTCAAGTGAAGCACACATAATTATCCATGGTCCTTCATTTGAGTCATTGTTGGCCTATCTAGTATAGCTTGAAATGGATGTAACTTAAGTATTAAATAAGTTGATCAAAGCATTAGTGTAATGTTTGAGCAGTTAGGATTCTTTTCAGTTTTGAGCATTTATCCTACCAAGGAATCAATATGCTTAGTTTGAAAGGTTTTGGGCATGTAATGAGGAACCAAAAAAGGTGGGCATGGGTTCTATGGCATGCAATAATTGGATCACAGCTAGCAATAAATTAGTGTGCATTTTAGCCAATCAGCATTGAGGATATTGATTTGATGCAGTAATCTAGCTAAGATCATGGTGGTAGTTGAAGACTAGACTTAAAGGGTTTTGTTACCCCTTTTTGTCTAGGGATTCCTATCCTTCGCAATGTTTCTATGTATTTGTATTTAGAAGTAAGTTTAATTTAGTTCTGGTCTTGTAGAATTAGTTGGCTTGGTGTGGCTCAATAGTCTCAAAAAGGTGGTGCTTATTTCTATTTTGTGGTGTTGAAGATCTTTGGTGTAATATTGGTTTTGTGATACTGCTATGCTTAATTTTGGAGGTTTCATGCGGGTACAGGGTGTTGATGTCATAGGTAGGGATTGAAGTGAACAAGGCCGTCCGACAAGGGCTTACAGCTCGGTTCATTTAAAGCTTAGCATGACTTGGCTCATTTAATAAATAGATAGGCCCAGGCTTGTGAAAATACCTTTTTAGATAAATAAGTTTGGCCTAGGCTTATAAAAAATCCTATTTAACCTATTTACAGGCCTATTTATATTTATATATTATATATTTATATTTATTTTAATATATTATATTTGTATAATATTTATTTTATATTTTATTTACATAATATTAATATATATATGTTTTAGGCCTATTTAATGGCCTTTTTATCTTGTAGGCTTTAAGTTTGTAAGTCTTTTTAATCAATTATTTATATAGGTTTTAAGTCTATTTATTGATTTTTTTTGTTAGATAGGCTTTTAAACAGACTCGCAGGCCTTGACAGAAAAAAAAAAGTCTTTAACAGGTAATAAGCCTAGGCTCAGGTCTCAAAATTTTCAAACAAGTCAGGCTTGAACACTCAAAGTCTAACTTGGCTCGACCTACTTCCATCCCTAGTCACAGAGTAGCATCTGTTGTGATTCATTTTGTTGGTGCTATGATAAGAATCTAAAGGAAAATTGTGAATGTACAGGATATATAAAATATGAAAGAAAAAGAAAAGAACTAACATAATCTATTAAAATAAAAATGATAATCAAAATTGATTCAAAAGTTGAAAGATAAAAAACTTTCATCAGAATTGATTTCTAATATGTAATTATTTATTTAGGTATCAAAAATCATTTTAAATTTTTGATATCTTTAAATAAGGAAATGTTTGTTTCTAATTTTTAAAATTTAAAACTAAAAAAATTATTTGATATCTCTTTTTATTTTTTTTAAACAACGATAGAAATAATTTTTATTTAATTTAAAATTAATTAGGTAAATTTAATTTGAACATAATTTTAAAATTGTTGAATTTTAAAATATGTATTAATTAATTAAATTAAATATTCTATTATAATATATATTTTGCATTAAAAAGTATGAAATTAAATTCTTTCACTGTAAAACAAACAAAGCTATTATCATCATCAATCATGTTTAAGTTTAAGGACAATTAGGTTAAATAAAATTAGCTTGGGCCATCTCCAATAAAATAGCTACAACTTAATTACTTTACATAATTTAAGTACAATATAAAGTTTATGAACTTTATGAAGAACTTTCCTTCATTAACCAATTCTTCAGCAGTATGTGTTGATTGTTCTTGTGTTAGAAATGCAGCATCTGATTAGAACAGATTTTTTTTTTTAAGAGATTAGGATAATAGTCACAATTGAATTTGGTAGAGATACTAGAATTCATTACTACCTTGTGGTTGTCATTGAGGCTCTTGCATTGTGTCTTCAAGAATGTAGCATAGGGTTTAGGGTACCCTAAACCCTAAACCTTAAACTCTATAATATGAGTTATATGAAGGTTACCTGATAATACAACCAGATCATGCAAAGTGAGACCTTTACTAGCAAAGCTCTGTTTGAGTTGGATGAAGTTGAAGAAAGGTGCTGGGATATTGGCTAAGACTTGGCTACTTTTCGACATTGTGCCATCTCTTCTACCTGTGAGCACTTCCTACATTGATTTATTAAATTGTAAAATTTATTTATATATTTGGTAATCAAACATGCATGAAGCAATAACCTAAGTTAGAATAATATATGTGAATGGTTAGCTAGCTAGCTTACTTGGAGGGAAACATGGCACTTAGCTGCTAATGTTAGTATGCATACAGGATACAGTTTTGAGACATTTGGCCTCCACTACATTTTTTATGTCATGTATGACATCAAAGCCAGCCAAAGTTAAATTACGAATGCAATCCTTCTGCAGTGTTGTTGGCATCAGAGTTCAAGAAACCAAACCATCACAACCCTAAAATGTTTGCATTACAACCATATTATACGCATTTTAAGTAATTTTTATGTAACTTCGTAATAGGTTGCACTTGCACGGTCTAACATGTTGTATTTAATGCCATGCTAAATTTATATATTAAAACTGGATAAAACTATTTGTAAAAAGAAAACACAAGTAAGTGAAACAAATATTTTGGAATGAATAGAAATAGAAAAAATATCATCATATACCAATAGGATTTACATTCCAATACACCTTAATTTTTTTATTTCTTTTTCTTATCACATCATATATCATTTCTAATCTCATTTTACCTTTTATCCTTCCTTACAGAGATCCCTTATTTACAGTTTAAGAGTGGTCGAATAATTACAAATGTTTGAAGTTATTTACAGTTTGGTGTAATGGTGTTAGATTCCTTTTCTATACCTGTGAATTGGTGTTAAATTCGTCAAATCTTAGCTTAGATATGTTGGAACTCGTAACGGTGGACGGGTCTTTGTTTTGGCTTTCTGCTTTCATTTTGTAAATTTTTATTATGTATATTTAAATACATGTTATAAAAATTCATAACTGAAATAGGATTAAAAAAATTCTTTATGATAGATCGATTGCATGGGATACCAAGGAGGAAAAGATAAAAATTCCAAGTTACGATAAGATTAGGGTGCAGCAGAAATTTTAGTGTCTCCTCTAATCCCATGTACATAAAGGAAAGATCCCACCATTAATTTTTCCTCTAAAACAATAATTGCCAACTAAAATATTTCCTTCTAATTAAAAAAAGAAAGCATTTCTTTCTAAGAACTACATTGAATCAAATTCTTCTCAAGGCTATGGCTAACTAAGAGATTCCCCTTTTTAATTTAAATAAAAAAACCTCGTTGAGGGCTTTAATTTGAATACATTCACTTAAATTCATGTGGTTTATTTGACACATTGTGTGCATAATGATCAACACATCAGATAATTTAGTTACCAAATAGCTATGAGAACTATTTTCCTTTTTATGATATTACAAAGTAAATGTTAAGTGATGGAAGAATATATATGAAGATGTTGACTATGATATTGATATGACATCAAAAGTTTGTAAGTATACTAACTGTATCTCTGACTATAAGTTTATTTTGTGAAAAAAATTTAAGAATACTATTTATCATCAAAGTTTATTTAGATTGATTTCAAGTTGAAGTTTGTGGAATCTAAAACTCGTAAGGTAATTTTTTTCTTTCATTCTTTAATTATAGAATTACACATGCATAATATAATGTATATATGCATTTTAACTTAACTTTCTGTTCAAAAACAACTTGCATATTATGTTTAGCATTGTATATAGGTTGTTCTTGAATTGTCCAAAAGTGGACAGTATAAGATTATAAACTCGTATTTAGTAAATTATTGTATGTCTCAATTCTTGATCTAAGAAAATTGTTGTTGTTAAGTAGGAAGAATCAATTATGGATTGAAAATGGATGTTTGCCAATTGTTTGTCAAATGAATATGAGAACAGAGTAAAAAAGTTTATCAAGTTTGCAGTTGATCATGCAAAAAATCCGGATAAAATCATATGTCCTTATTTAAGTTGTTGTTACTCAAGGAGAATTAATGTGGCTAAGTTAGAGGATCATCAAGTGTGTTATGGAATAGATCAAAGTTATATATGTTGGACAAGACATGGTGAGACAAGAGATGATTCTGATGATTCAAGTAATCTTGAAATGTTTGAAAACACAAATACATATGAAGGTGACTGAAGTAATGATATTGTAAATGCAATGGAAGAAGATCTTCAAGATTGTCCTAAAATATTTGAGAGGTTGGTAAATGATGCAGAGAAACCATTGTATGATGGTTGTACAAAATATACAAGATTGTTAGCAGTTTTGAAGTTGTATACCTTAAAAGCTAGCGATGGATGGTCAGATAAAAGCTTCACAGAGCTACTTACACTTTTGAAAGATATCTTGCTAGAGAATAATGTGTTTCCCAATCGAACGTATAAGGCTAAAAAAATGTTATACTCTATTGGCATGAGCTATGAGAGGATACATGCTTGTCCCGATGATTGTACTTTATTTAGAAATGAATATTAATACTTAAAGAACTATCCCAAATGTAATGTCATGTGATATAGGAAGAAAGAATCAACACCAATGAAGATGGTTTGGTATTTTCCCATAATACCAAGATTCAAGCGTATGTATCATAGTCCTGAAAATGCAAAACAATTGACATGGCATGCAGATGATAGAATTAAGGATGGAAAGCTTCGACATCCTGCAGATTCACCTCAGTGGAGCAAAATTGATCACAACTATCCTGATTTTGGGAAAGAACCAAGAAACCTACACCTTGCATTGTCTACTAATGGAATGAACCCACACAGCCTCCAAAGTAGCTCTCACAACACTTGGCTAGTGATTTTGATGATTTACAACCTACCTCCATGGTTATGCATGAAATGTAAGTCTATGATGTTGTCTATGTTAATTTCTGGACCTAAACAACTAGGAAATGATATAGATGTATACTTGGCTCCATTAATTGAAGATTTTAAAAAAAATGTGGGAGGTTGGTGTGTATGTGTTTGATGGATACATGGAAGAAAGATTCTTATTAAGGGTTATGTTGTTTGGTACAATTAATGATTTTTCAGCGTATGGTAATTTATCAGGGTACAATATCAAAGGTCAATGTGCATGCCCTATATGTGAAGAGAATACAGATTGGAAGCGATTGCAACATTGTAAGAAAAATGTATTTCTTAGACATCGTAAATTTTTACATCTTAATCATCCTTATCGAAGGTGGAAAAAAGCTTTCAATGGGAATACTAAATACGGTAGGTCTCTTATTCCATTGACAGGTGATTTGTTGTTTAAAAAGGTAAAGGATTTGAAGATTAAATTTGGCAAGCCTTTTGCCAAAGAGCTTGTTACAAATGGATGGAAGAAAAGGTCAATCTTCTTTGAATTTCCATCTTGGAAGTCATTATATGTAAGACATTTTCTTCATGTAATGCATATTGAAAAAACCATTTGTGAGAGTCTCATTGGTACATTTCTTAATATGTAAGAAAAAAATAAAGATGGCATCAATTTAACATTAGACTTAATTGATATGGAAATAAGGATAGAATTGGGACTTGTACAAAAGGAAAAATGTACGTATTTACCTCCAGCTGCTCACACTTTATCTAGACAAGATAAAATTACATTTTGTAAATTCCTTGATGGAGTTAAAGTTCTAGAGGGGTACTCCTCAAATAGTAGAAACCTTAAATCAACGAAAGCTCTCAAGTTAAAAGGTTTGAAATCTCATGATTATCATATTCTCATCGAACATTTGCTACCAGTGGGTATAAGTTCCATTTTGCCCCCAAAAGTATGAAGAACCATAACTAAGTTATGTTGTTTCTTCAGGATGATTTGTAGTAAAGTACTTGATCTTACAAGGTTACCTTCTTTGAGTAAAGAAATTATTGTAACTTTGGGTGAGCTTGAGATATATTTTCCACCTTCATTCTTTGACATAATGATTCATCTAATCATTCACCTTGTTACGGAAACTCAATTGCATGGACTAGTTTATATAAGATGGATGTACCCTGTAAACACTCAATTATGTCCGAGACCCCATTTGTAAAATTAATCACTAAATAAACCATACTCTAATAATTATTTAAGTAGAATAAGGATAAAAAAGAAAAAGAGAGAATAAAAAGAGAAACAAAATATATATAAGAAAGGAAAAGAAAAGGATTAAAATTAAGAAATAAAAACAAAAAATAAAACAAAGTAATGAAAAAAAAACAAAAAAACAAAAATGAAAAAATGCAAAATGAAAAAGTAAAATAATAAAAAATTAGAAAAAAAGGAAAAATCAAAATAACAAAAAATAATAACAAAATAAAAAATAAAATAAAATAAATAGAAGAAATAAAAAAACAAAACCGGAAAAGAAATAAAAAATAACTGAAATAAAAAAGAAAAAACACTGAATTACAAAAGTAAGAGCGGAATGACGAAAAAGGTAATAATTGAAATAAGTCAATCATTCGGTTCCATTTTCAATTTGTTATCTCATGATGCAGAATTCATCTTAGAAAATACTTATATGAAAATACGGTAAATTTTTTTTTTAAAACTGTTTGATATAAACTGCGAGCCTCGTCGATAAAACATGCGTAGCGATAAAATAAATCATTAAGCAGATTTCTACATACGTTTAAAACCTTGGGAATACTAAGAGTTTATATTATTCTTTTCGTTTATCATTTTCCTATAATACATAAACAAGATTCAATCATAACACACATGTCACACAATAATTATACATAACATTTCATACATACCATAAGTCATAGGCCCGTGGGCCTTATCATGTAGTTATTACAAACCATAAACTTACAACTATTATACAATATTTATACATAAGTTAGCTAATACTACATATTAGTAGTTAGGATGCTCGCATCCAATTATTTTGACATTAGTGCGATGTCCTAAAGAGAGGCGTCTCACGTCGCTTCCAAGTACGGAACCGCTACCATAATGATCAACATCCAAGGTGTCGGGAAGAAAGTGGGAAGAAGTAGGATGAGAAACTAAGTTTCTTAGTAAGCTATCTACTTAGTTCTAATGTCATCATTTTAGTCCCCAGCCACTTAGTTTATTTGAGAAATCATTTCTTACATAAAGGTTAGTTTAATTCTTTGAAAACATTTCTCAAGTGGATCAATTTTATTCAAAACATACAACTTAGTGTCTCACCATACATTCTTCTTAACATTCATAACTTTGGGATCACAAATAAGATATCATTTGACATACAATTATTCTATGTCTTAAACTTTGTTCTTACTACTTTTCTTTGTCTTTATCATTTCTTTGCCCAACCTTTGGGACACTTTATAAATCTAGTTTCACCACCTTTGGGAGAAAACAATTAGACATAGACATGTATTAAATTTTTTCAAACAATATCTTCTCACTGACTCTACTCCCACCTCCTACTAAAAATTAAGGATATGAGCTCATTCCTAGGTGATCGTCACCACCACGCCAGGGTGAAGGACTCAATGCCTTCATAGTAGAAGGATTTTGGAGCGACCTTTGGCTCCTAGAAGCAACCTTTGGCTTCAAGAAGAAACCTTTGGCTTCTCTTTAGTAGAGCTTTTTAAGGCCCTCTGGATACTAGTGCACATAAGGCACAAAGAGAGTAGCATTGCATTTTCACATAAAGTTTGCTTTAGTGATCCCTTAATCTTTTTAAGTTCATTTTAGTGGCTTCCAAATAATTATGCATGCTCAAACAAATTTCCAACAAATATGAAATGCACATATAGGTTTCAAATTTTCATCTCAATCATCATCATAAACCAATCTCATACATCATCATCATCATCCTTTCTCATTCATGAGTATCCATCATTTATTCATTCATAGATAGTGAGCATTCATAACTAATAATGGAATTTGATTGGTCAATCACATAGCGTAATGTCACATTTAGACCACCAATCTAATGCTTCAATTCAGTTTGATGTTGAAATCACACAAAGGACTTACATCACTCATCCTTCTAAGTTACCTCATCCTTTCCTTTTCTCAAATTTATATTTGTTCATTAAGATTTACGTCTTATCTAATCTAGGGCCGAATGGCACCTTTCAAGTTCTTTTCTCTTTGTGTTCTCTTTTGTTTCAAGTCTTATGCATATCCTAATTATTCTAAGTTCAAGTATTAAGTATTCAAAAATCTTTTATAACTTCTTCTCATTAAGGTATGTTATGATCAAATTATTTAGTGAACTTCTAACTTCAAGTTTAAGTTATATCCACCCTTCTTAATCATGCCTCTAATAAACCTTTGAAATATATTACCTTATGTTCTCCTTTGTACTACCTTAATAATTAGGTCTAATTGACTCTTAAAATTTTAAAGTCTCTTTTATTCCAAACCAAATAATATCTAAGAAGAAATTAATTAATCTTCTAGGACAATTTATTCCTAAATGGACGAATGACCTACTTCCTCAAATTCCATCTTTCACACACCTTAATTATATTTTGCTTACATATTTGGGATCATTATTTGGGCCTAGTTAAGGGTTGAAACTCATTCTTAGTTAATTTAGAACATGGTCGCCGAATTCCAACCTCCTAGACTTAGGTTTCCACAATTTCCTTCTTCACCATAAAATCATTTGCCTAAAAAAAATCAATAGGTCTCTTTACCCACCTTAAAACTTTTTCATTCTTTAAATTCGTCCTATTCACATAAAAATGGTCCTTAATTAACCCTAATTGGAAATTAAAACCTCCTTTAAGTTAATTAACTACTAAATGGCCGAATGCCATTCTTTTAGGTTTAGGGTTTCCTTCTTCCTAACCCTAGTTGACCTTTACTTAGGGGTCAAGTTTAAACTTTAGAATTGAATATTATAAGGTAATCTTAAGTATTTTTACCCAAAATTTAGTGGCATGGCCGAATTTGACATTTACCCTTGCTTAAGTTATGGTAAATTTCCTAGTTACCCATTTTAAGCTTATTTGGAAATTTTATAACTTAGTAATTTTGAGATTTTTCCCTAAGCTTACCTAGGCCATATATTCTGAAACTTAACCTTTTAATTAATGATTAAACCTCCAAATAAGTTATTTACTTGTTGAAAATACTTGATTTTTCCTTAATCACATTTTAACCGCATTTTTTTTTGCCAAAATCTCTCTAGAGTGGTCGAATGCACTCCTAGAGGTTTTTAACTCATTTTTGTTTTGTTTAACTTTGTTTAAAGGTTGATTTAGTTCATTTAAAACCTTATTTCAGAGCTTGAGTTACTTAGAAAAATTTTAGTGAAACTAAAGCTTGCTTGGGAGTTGTGGCCAAAAGCCTTCCTTGGTTAGCCAAGGTAATTTCTTCAAATCTTCCATCTCAAACCAACTTGGTTCAGTTGTGTTAGGTTTGTGCAGCCCCTCTTGCCTCTTGTCGTGTTAGGTTTGTGCAGCCCCTCTTGTCTCTTGTCCATGCTTATTTCATCCATGTTTTGATGCTTAAGTGCTGGCCATGATGAGTCTAGGGTGCCATACAAGGATTTTAGCCACTTTTGGCTATAAATTACATCATTTTCTTGGTAGCTTTCTAACTAATGTCCAAAGGAAACCTTTGGAACTTATTACAAAACTTTATTCCACCTCTTAATATTCATACTCAGAGGTGCAGATCCAGCACAAAGGTCATAGCAAACTCATCACAAAAGAAAATCACAAGGTTAAGACTTAAGCATAAAAACAAGCATGAAAATAACAACATAGTATATTTTTCCAAGCCACAAAGAGTGGATTTTCATGATCTACTCCAAGATCCATAAATACTATTTCAAATAAGCTTCAAAAACCTTTCTCACAAGAGCATATAATTGATCAAAGCTTCGAAAATAATTTTAAAACAAAACCCACCGATTAAATTTCTTCTAAGTGCCTTAGAAGCACTTTTAACCGAACAAACTCTGTTTTTCTTTTCAAAAATCACTAAAAATGGGTGGGGCTGATTTTGAACGGTTAAAATACAATTTTAAACTCTCACAAGTGAAAATAAAAGAATACAAACAGATCTTGGAGAAAAGATGCATGAAAACAAACAAGCACACCATAAAAAGACAAGTTAAAAGCATAAAAAGGACAAGTAGAAAGATCCTACTTGTTGAAGACCTCCTTAGTGTTTTTGTGTGCTTTAAAGGATGCCTTGGTCCCCTTTGGTCTGCTCTGGACGTGGACAAAGGATGGTGGTGGGGCTTAAGTGTTTATAGCTTTAATATAGCTTAAGTCTTAAAGATGAAGACTTAGGCTTAAAGTGTAAGTTTTGGATGTTTTGGAGTTATGGCAAGCTTGGAGAGAATGGAGAGGATTTTGATGAGTTTCTAAGCTGAAAAATATGAATCAAATGGGGTCCCAAAGGTCCCAAAAATTTGGACTCTTATGGGCCAAGTGGAATTAGTTTTGTACTTAGGGGTATTTTGGTAGTTTTGCCTAGATTTTTTCTATTTTTCAAAATAAGTCAAAATTTAAGGAATTATCCTTTTAGGCATAGATTTGTGTTAATTAAGCTGATATTTCCTATAATTATGATTAATTTAACCTAAGCATGCTTTACTTTTATTTAACTAAGGTTAGTTAGTCTTAACCATGGTTAAAGTAACCTTTTTTACTATTCACTTTTGTCTTTTTGTGGAAGACTTGGTTGACTTCATTTTGGTGACTCACCACCACCTTTCCAACTGTTGCATTTCGTGCACATGGGTGTGGGGCCCACTTTTGGCATGTTTGTCACCTTATCCTGCCCTCCCGACCTTCTAGGGGCGTTTTGGTAATATTTCTCAACATTGCCGGAAAATTTCCCAAATTGTTCCTCTGATATTTCTAAGACTTTTTGGTTCGTTCCCATGTTAATCTAAGGTCGTTTGCTATTTTTATGGGAACTGGCTAGCTTTGTGCAAAAAGTACAGCTCCTAGAGGAATTTTGGTCATTTTCGGGGTTTTCGAAGGGCGTTTTCGTCCTTTCTCAGATTTTTAAATTTTTCTCACTACTTTTAACCATACATGATGTTTATAATCCCTCCAAGATATCTTATACTTGTATTTCTATTTTTCTGGCTCATTATTTGAGCTGCCCAGGTGCAAGGGCATTTTCGTTATTTGCACCAAACTTCCTAATTTCTTTGCTCTTGGCTCCTAATTTCACCTAGTTTTATTCTAGAAACTATTCGTAGCCTCAAACATTTATCATAGAAAAATTGGGATGTTACATTAAAAAGGTATGTGAAGAATCAAAGTTAATCAGAAGGTTGTATTGTTGAGAGATATATAGTTGAAGAAGCTGTTGAATTTTGTACTAAATATCTAAGCAATGTTGATTCCAAAAGACTTCCAAAATCTTGTTACCAAGGAAGAATAGGAGGTGAAGGAATTATGGGAAATGATATAGTGACAATACCAAGGACTGAATGGGAGCAAGCACATTTATGTGTTTTACATAATACAAATGATGTTGAACCATTTATTGATAGACATAAACATATACTTAAAACCCAAACAGGAATGAAAATTGGATAACAAGAGAACATAACCGAAATTTATAACATGGTTTAAAGAGCATATTTTTGCAGAGTTAGTTGTAAATCCTTCTTCAATTTCATATAGAATGAGGTGGTTAGCAAGTGGTCTCAGTGTTCATGCCCTTTCTTACCCTGGTTATCTTATTAATGGGTATATGTTCTATACCAAATAACAGGATAGTTGAAGTACAATGCAAATCAAGGGTCTGATCCTTATAGCACAATCTTTGCATATATAAAGTGCTAAAGACCAAAATCCTATATATGCAAATATGCAATATTTTGGCATCATTGAACGAATATGGGAGTTGGATTACACAAAGTTTAAAGTGCCTATGTTTGGTTGTAAGTAGGTTGACACCAATAACGATGTTCAAATGGATAAGTCAAAATTTTTGTAGGTGGATTTTAGCAAGGAGGGATATAAAAATGAGCATTTTATTCTAGCATCTCAAGTTCAACAAGTATTCTATGTCACTAATCCTATAGATAAGAAATGATCAATTATGCTTCTATCCAACAAAATATATACAAATCATGATCATTATTATGAAAAGATTGATATTGAGGATGATCCATTCTTAAGAATATCAAAATCACTTGATAGTGATCCAATAATAGATGATGAACTATATATGGATATGATCATGACGATGTAATTTGGGTCAATCCATTGTTTTGCATTAATAAGACACAAACTAATGTTAATCCAATAAGCAAAAGGAAAAGGTTAGTTTAAACTTTGTATGTAAATTACTTTTGTTTCATATTTACAATAATAATTTTTTTGTATTTTAATTAAACATGTTCTAATATGATTGAAGGTAAATGGATTCTTCCCATGAGAATGATACTCCTAACACTCAAAAAACGTGAAGTGACTATTATGAAGAAAAAAGAAAAAAAGGAAATCTTTTTAGCAAGTAATAGCCAACTAATAATATGATGAAAGAAAGAATATATAAAACAAAATAAAAAATATAATAATAATAACAAAAAGAAATAAGTAAAAATGAAAAAAAAAAGGTGTAATAGAAATAAATAGAAAAAATAAAGGAAAATAAAGAAAAAAACAAACAAAAAGGAAAGCGGTAATGGAATAGTGAAATAATAATAAAATAAAATAAAATAATAGTTAATAATTAATGAGGAAAATAGAAAGTTTGTTAAAGCGATTGAAGTTAGTTAGTAGGGAAATGGGTGATTAATTCCGCACTAAACTCATATAAATAGGAGGATGGCTATTCTGGAAACAGGTTGGAAAAAGACGGACGAAAAATCCCTTTAGCTGGTTTCCACCTCAAGGATCCAAAAAAGTTGTTCTATAGAAGATTTTGGATTATGCTCGCTTCTACTACTTCTTTTTTTCCATTAATACAGAAAAGGGAGAAAACGGATTCAACTGGTGATCACAGAGGACCTTAAGCGTTTTTAGTAGGGAAATTCACGGGAAGAAGAAAGAACTTTGCATCTTCTCTGGAAATTCTCAATTGAAGTTCTGCTCTGGTGGTTCATATTCACAAAGAGCGCTCGCGAATAAGTCTCCCTAGCTAGAAGAGAAGAGAGCCTTGCTGATTCAGGCATAAGCGTACAAGCACGACTTCTCCAACAAATTCGCAACAGGTTAGTTAAGTCTCTTCCATCCTTGAACCAAGAAACTTGCATTGATCTATTAGCTTATGTCTGAATTGAAGATCTTGTGTCTGAATTGAAAATCTTGCATAAAACTTGCTTGAACATATGCGATAATGTCACTGTATGAGGATCTGGTTCTTGATGCAATTCCTAGCTAGTGAGAATTGATTTTGGCTAAACATTTAGGCCTGATACTGCTATTTTTACAATGAAATGTTAATTTGCATGCGGTGAGAAATTCAAGATCAATTAGAAGTAGTCTCGTAGGTGTTTTGTCAATTGTTGTAAATCTGTGAGGTATGTGATCTGCATCCTTTAAATCAATGGGAAACGTGGCTCCATGAGCTTCTTTCTCTTTTTCCTAGACCTTTTCAATTCAAACCCCTAAAGATTATACTTGGATGTGACGGAGTCCTTATGTAAGAGGATGTTATTTCATATTATTTGTAGCCAGAAACCCATTCTTCCCCATGCAATAGGTTCAAATCATAGCCAGGAGTTACCTCGAGAGTTCTTAATCTCTATTACGAGAAGGTTATACGGTTCTGTCTATTAAGAAATCCCACACGTTTGTGGTCTCATTAGGGGCAATGATCTCTGAAATCCTCTGCCCCTTAGCTTTGCAATACACCGTAGTGGACCGCCAGATTATTGGCAAACCTTACATAAATTGATATAAGCCATTAGTCTGGTACGGAAGGCTAATTGTCACTAGTCATTGAAGGGTCTATATACTACGTTGCTCTTACGAATCAATAGCCTCTTGAGGAAAGATAATCAGTACACAGTCATTACTATGGTTGTTACTATGGTTGCCTTTCGTCCGATCTAGATCATGATCTTCTCTCTGCTTACCTATGGACCTCTCTATGTAAGTTCGAGTAGAATACAACATATAAACGTTTTCGAATGAAATGGATTTGTTTGAGCGAATCTGAATGTTGACTACATAATAGTTAGGAGGCAGAATGGTGTAAGTAGTGTTGGTTCTTAGACCATAATGGAATGATGTAAAGCTATGGTAGGTGTTCTGTTAAACAGTTTTGTGAATCACGATTAAAATTTTGTTTGTAATGTTAAGGCATGCACATTTTGGCTTAGAGTTTAGGATCGCATGAATCCCGAACTAGGATAGAGTTCTGTTTGCTTCCTATCAAATAGGCCATGCACTCATTAAGGACAAGAATATGTATAAATGGACTTGGAATTGTTGAGGCAGCAATGACGAGATCGTTGCGAATGCCTTTGGATACAATCAGAATTTTGATCATCTAATTCCTAGTGAGCATGAGAGCCCAAACTTAGGTCTCTAGCTCTTTTGGGAAATATGGAACGAAACACCAAATTCTGTTAACAGTTATGAACAAAAGAAGTTACAGTTTGAGAGATGCGAGCTTGAAATGCCACAACCCGTGGCCAAATCTTATCATAGATGCTCTTAGAAATGATATAACATTGGCACGGTTAAATGCTCAGATGTCTGAAAAATCTTTTTAAACTTGGTCAGGATCAGTGCTTTTATCGTTAATTTCATTGATATTATTCAAGTTCTCGTTGATTATCCCATCGAGTACAGAGCAAGATAATCAGTTTGAGCTACTACAAGCCCTCCTTATAGCGTAAAATTGGCTGGTGATCTAACACATGTAATAGAAGGCCTTGGGTTGAAGGCTCCTTCTGTCAAGGGGATAGCAGGTCACCTGAAGGATGCCACATATACGGTGGTATTAAACGCAGAAAGAGTTAATATTTATATGAGAGATTCTATGGATTCTGACTTTGCGGTCTCACTAAAGACTGACCCCATTCATGATATTATTGATCAATGCATAAATCTCGCTGTGTCATAGACTAGCCAAAGTCAAAGATGTATTTGATCAACAACAGGAGTGTTTCAGAAGATAGATCCCACTCTTCCTCTCATCATCTCTGTTGCTTATACCCACCAAATGAAAGTTTAGAGGATGAATGACACCAAGGCACGGGAGGAGGACGTTCATAGGTTCCACATAGGACATCATTGTATCGAATTCGGGAGATAAAAGTATTTGCGATTGGTAACTGAGAAAACTGGATTCTAAACATTTGCCGAGAGTATGATAACTCTTGAATTCCCGCAGCACATCTCGAAATAAATCAATTGGCAATTAGCTGTGACCATCATATATGTTCTGAGTGATTTTACTACAACAAACCATCAAAAGGCTGTTGTTGCATGAGAATACTAAGGCATGCTGGTTGTTCGTGGGAAGGTAAAGAATTCAAGATGTATTAAAGTTGTTACTCCTAGTTACTACTCTGTGATTTTCGAAAGGCACATCTATTGCTTTATATGGTTCGACGTAGCTCTAAATTCTTTGTGGCTAGATCCAAAGATGGCAACTGATGAAGGCATCTCCTCACCGCTTTGCCTCATTGAATGAAGTATAAATACTAAGCCTACATCAAGAGCCTAGTTTAGGGATTGGCACACCACCTACAATCGCTAAGATTATTATTCCCGTTGACAACTGCCTTCAAGTGGACCGTAATCATGTCATTATGGGCCACAATTATGTTATTGTGGACATCTTGTACAATGTCTCTATGAATCACGAAAACAGACCCGCTGCTCCTCTACCTTCAAACAGGCCATATTGATAGGCCACACTTACTTCCCATCAAGCAGTAGACCCACATTAACCCACGCCAAAGTCTAGATGCTGGCAACTTTCGACTGGGCCCCATTGTGTACTTGGGCCCTTCTAAAGTTACGATTAAGCCTTGTCAGATTGAGTTCAATTCTGGTCACCTAATTAGCAATTAGGCCATTCCACGCCTCATATATTCAATAGGGCTCTTCTGCTCTTTAACCTGTCTAGCCCAATTTTCCCCACGAGTTAAAACTAGCCTTTCTAAACAAAAACATCTTATTCAAAGCTAATAAATTTTTTTTCTTCCAAATAATAAGTATCAACAATATCCTTTTTTTGAAATCAAGTTTTTCAGGGTCAAGCCCAATTTTGTTTTAATTCAAAATGAATTCTATTTTCATTATTTGGGTCTAACCCAACTCTTTTGGAATCAAGTTTCCTCTCCTAATGTGAGTCAAACTCAATATCCTTTTTATTTATTTGAAGTTGATTCCTTCATCCATCAATCAAGTCTTCTCAATTGGGATCAAGTCCAATCTCTTTTTGTCTTTCTTATTTTTAAAAATAAATCCTTCGTTTCTTCAATAATTCTAAGTCTCACGCGATGAGCTCTAAATAGGAACTGGCAGTTTCATTGCTATTCGATATTTAGAGATTCATATGGGTCCCAATGCAGCCATAGTTGTCTTGGACTTTGTGCATATATGGACTAGGAATCCCTCTTAAATAGTAAAATATTTTAGAAAAAACCTCGTTTTGGAATCCCAAGTCTCACGCGATGAGCTCTAAATAAGAACTAACAGTTTCACTACTGTTCGATACCTAGAAATTCATATGGGTCCCAGTGCAGCCTTAGTTGTCTTGGACTCTGTGCATATGTGGACTAAGGATTCCTCCGAGATATTGAAAATTCTTTCAAAATCATCCCTCAAATTCTTTACCTCCGAAGGTCAAACCTTCAAACCAGAACTACGTAGTCTTGAGATTCCCATTGCACCAGGGAATACGTAGGAGCAGGATCAAGTCCTGTTAGGCTATTTTCATACAAGCCTATTTATTTTATTTCTAAATTAAAGGGATCAAAGAGTTTTTCAAAATCATCAAAATCACACACTCAGTTTAAGGGCACCGTTCTCCGGAACGAGCGAGTAGGGTGCCAACACCTTCCCTACTCGTAACTGACTTCCGAACATAGAATTTCTTCCTCAAGTTAGGGTTTTTCCAAATATTTTCCCTTAAATAAAAATTTTGGTGGTGACTCCACTTATCAAATAAAATTATTTTTCAAAACTTTTAGCTAGTTCGTCGTCTCATTGTAATTACGGTTGCGACATTAACATTGATGCTTTGTTTATTTTATTATGTAGTCAACTTTTGATGTTGATGATAGTCGTCGCCATTATACAATTATGGTAGCTGGAAAAATGCCTCAATGGTTCAGATCTTATATTACAACTATATATTTGTATGATGCTGATTACAATTTAATTGATCCTCTACCTGAGCAGCCACCCATAGAATATGTAGACATTATAACCGAAAATGAATGGAGATATAGCTAAGCGAAAAGATCCAAAGTTTCAGGTAATATGATGTGATGCATAAAATATAATTAGTTATACTTATTGTTTATATACATTTGAAGAATATATATTTATATAAGTGTCTTTTCAGGAAATAAGCAATAAAAATAAAGAAAGAGCATCAAATCCTACATATCCATATAGGAAGTCAGGTATGGGTTATGCTCGACTTGAGCAAAAAATGGTAAGTTATGCATATTTATATGATATGATAGAAATTTTTTAATATATTTGACTAATTATTTTAATATATAGATGGAAGAGGATGGATCAAATGTTACATCCATATCTTGTGATGTATTGTGGAAGGCTGCTCATGTTAATAAAAATGGAGAAATTGATAATGAGAAAGTTGCTGAAATATGGGCTCATTGTATAAGTTTTTCTCTTTTTTATTTTTATTTTTATGATAATCTTAATCATGACAACTATCCTTTTTTCTTATTTATGCTTCTTAAGAGTCATTATCAAAACGTGAGCCACCAACCCCATGATGATATACTTGCTAAAGCATTAAATATTCCAAAGTATCCTGGTCATATCAAGGGTGTGCGGTTTAGTGTGTCACAGAAATAGTATTTTCTAAAGCGAAAACGGTTAAGACTAAATGATATGCTTAATGAAGTGGCTAACTTGAAAGCCATGATGCAACACCTCATAGGAAAAATAACTCATGGGGAGAATAAAATGCGAGAAAAGGAAACAATAAATAGACAGCTTGATGTAGCTTGTCCCAGCATAAAAGATAATTGTGCGTTTGTATCTTACAACCTTCCTGAGATATATTTACCATAAGAAAATCATAATTATTATTAATTCATATCTAAAAATATTAATATATATATATATATAAATTTTCATTGGTATATGGAATTTCTTCACGTCATCTTTAGTTATCAACTCTAACATATCACATGGTTGGAAAAGGAAAAGTACATAACACACCTGGAGCTACAATACATAACAAGCCACTTCCTGCCAATTATGTAAGGATTCTAATTGAGGTTGTCGATGAGCCACATGATTATGAAGGAATCACATAACTTGGAGGAGCAATAGGTGCATATGTAGCTTGGTTAATTAATCTTATTGGTTTAGATACTATTGTATGCATACTACTTACCTTTTTAAGAAATATTCTCCCTTTTCTTATTCGATTCAATAGCTTCACATGATTTTTTAACATTTGAGTTTGATACTTATGTATATGGAACTTCACAAAATTATAGGTTTTATCTATGAAATAGTTCTCATTTCAGATTCATGGACAATCCGAAGGAACGAAGGATAAAGTTTCAAGGCATACAAAGGAATTAACAACAACATTCAATAAGAAAAAAAGGAAAAGATGTGATTAAGGAGCCCCCCTCTACAACCGATTTGTGCACTCAAATGCCATTTTTAATTTACCATAAAATACATTTGCAAAATAAGATGCAGAGTGAGTATCAACTTAGTATAGAGATGGATGAAAGCATATTTGATAAACCATTTGTTGATTACCTTGGTCGACAACAAATCAGTGAGCTTTTCTATCATAAGCACATAGGTGTCTCTGTTATTTGCAAATACATTAGGTATTGTATGGTATATTATTTGTGCATCATTCATATATTTTAATCTTAATTTACATCTCTATTAGATGTTATATTAATTCATTTTATATATCTTTGTTTAAGGTACTTGTATTTTGAGTTGTTACTCCCAAATGAAAAGACGAAGAGGTTTTCATTCTTAGCTTCTTACTAACATGTCCATTAGCTAATGATTCTTCCTAATATGTAGCTAATTTTCTTAGCATGTTTCAAGAAGAGGAAAAGTTATTTTTGACTCCACGTAAAATGTAGGGTGAGTGAATTTTTCATAAATTAGATTTTGAAATGAATTTAAATGAATGTCATTTGTTTAGGAGTTACTAAATGGGCATTATTTTGTAGAGAACATTAGGTGTTAAATTGTTATTAATGCCAAAATTGAAACGATATATTATTTGGATTCTGTGCATGGAGATCCAAGAGATTTTCCATATTTAAAGAATATGTTTAAGCGGTCAACAACTGTTATTTTTTAATAGATTTATGTGAATTATAAACATTTACTTATATTGTTTTTATTTATTATTTTTAGAGCATTGCAAATTTGTTGAGCTGCTGATAAGTGTCCAATAAGACACTTATTTGGAACATAATTCAATGTAATTTCAAGTAATTGAAGTATAAAACACCATTAAAACATGAGAAAATGACATAAAACTGAATAACCCATGCACAATCTGGAAAATACAGTTTTAGAGCCTTTTGGGTGATAAATTCTCATAACTGATGTGTTTTAAATTCTGTAATCTGTTACAGGATTCCGCATTGGCAACGCAACTGAACTTGCATGGAGCACATGAAGATTTGAAAGAAAAGAAGCAATCTGTTATTCGCGTCGCGTTGGACACGCGATGCTACAGAACAGAATTTATAAAAAGCCCAGAACAAAATGATAACAGGGTATCAATCACTCTATCCACTGATCTATCTCCAGAACGCAGATGTAGAGAAGAGAGCCGTTGTCCCCCTAGACGCTGGTTCTGTTCTAGGTGAAGGAAGAAATCCTAGGTTTTGGAAGAGGGGTGCAGCCGTCGGCAGCCATCTTACGCATGAACCCTGTTCTCTTCCCTGTTTTCTTTCTTTATCATTATGTGTAACTAAATTCCTGTTAGGGAAGGAGGAATCCTTGACTGAACCTATGTAAAATGATAAGGTGCACTTGCCTTCATACGGTTATACACCAACAAGTTTTCGGCACCGTTGCCAAGGATTTGTTTTTCAATATTGAAGAGTACTATGAATGCCACTAGATTGAGCAATTCTGTTTGATTTTCTAACTCTGTTTGCATACTGATTTTCCCTTCAACTTAATCTTGTGTATTTTTGTTTATGCGAGGTGAAGAAGAAGAGGATTTGATCTTTGAACCTGATATTGAAAAGCTCGCAAGAAGAAACCGAAAGGAAACAAGAATACGAAAAGCACAACAAGAGCAACAAAGACTGCAAGGGACCAGCGAACATACCCTTGTACACCACTTTATCATGGAGGAACACCAACTTAACAGGAGAATCACTTTGGGAGAGTACGCTGTCCGAAATTTTGCAGTTGCAGCGCCAGTATAGTGAGACCACCGATCGCTGCCAACAATTTCGAAATCAAACCGGCACTACTTCATCTAGTGTAGTAGGACTAGTTTGGAGGCAGCGAAGTGGAGGACCCGACCCTCCACCTTTCAAGCTTTCTCCAAATATGTGACACAATCAAGATGAATGGCATTTCTGAAGAAGCAATTAGATTGAGGCTATTCCCGTTCTCTTTAAGAGGCCTGCCAAGTATTGGTTGCAAACCCAACCAAGAGGGAGTATTACCACCTGGGAGGAATTGGTATCCAAATTCCTCATGAAGTACTTCCCACCCTTTAAATATAACAAGTTGAGAGGAGAGATTTCATGTTTCGGCTAGAAGGAAGGAGAGTCACTTTATGAGGCTTTGGAGCGGTTTAAGGAACTTTTGCGGCAGTGTCCACACCATGGCTTCTCCGATGTCCATCAAGTTCACATTTTCTACAATGGAGTGAAGCCAGCCACAAGACTCGTCATAGATGCCTTAGTAGGAGGATCTCCGGAATACCAAGATGCAGAGGAGGCCATGGAATTGATTGAGATAATGACTTCCAATGAGTACCAATCACCGAATGACAGAAGCGTCCCCAAGAGAGGTGTGCTGGAGTTGGACACGTAAACTGCAATATTTGCTCAGAACAAGCTGATCTCACAACAGCTGGAGGCTTTGACAAAACAGTTGCAGGTCTTCAACGTGGGAACCCCTCAGCAAACAAAAGGTCTGAAATGTGATTTCTGTGGGGGAGAATATGAAAATGGATGTTGTGATACAGACGTAACAGGAACATCCAGCCAGGAGCAAGTGCACTATATGGGCCAGCCACAAAGGCCTAAGTATCCTCCTTATTCTAACTCCTATAATTCTAATTTCAGGAACCAGAACAACCCTAGGAGGAATGGGCAGTATGCGCAGTAACAGTCCACTCAACAACAGGCAAACCAACCACAGGACAACTCTGCAGACCTGGGGAACATACTTAGCCAATTCATGAAATCCACTCAAGCATCCATCAAGAATTTGGAGAATCAAGTGGGGTAGCTGTCCAAACAGCTCACAGAAGGAAATGTTGGGAGTTTTCCCAGTGACACAACAGTGAATCCCAAAGAGCAGTGCAATGCCATCACAACAAGGAGTGGAAAGATGATAAAACCGAGGCTACCCAAACTGCCAAAGATAACAGAAAACGTAGCCATACAAACAAATGATGCTGTTGATCCAGCAGACCAACCATCCAAGGATGGAACAGAAATACAATCTGGAGAAGACCTAGTAGCCAATCCATAGTTAGCGGAGAAGGAAGAACCGAAGAAGGAATTCCACGACAAGCTAGTGAGAAAAAGAAAAAAGCAATTATTTGAGGAAGCCGTGGCCAACGGGGAAAAAGCTACGTTGGCAACGCCAAATGTTCATTTCCTCAAAGATTGAAGAAACAACAAGAGGATAGAAAGTTCTCTAAATTCCTGGATATATTCGGGAAACTACAAATCAACATCCTATTAGCTGAAGCGTTGGAAGAAATGTCCTCCTACGCGAAGTTCATGAAGGAGTTATTGTCCAAGAAGAGGAAGCTCAAGGAGGATGAAACCGTAGCTCTTACAGAAGAGTGCAGTGCCATCGTTCAAAGGAAACTCCCTCAGAAGCTGAAGGATCCAGGTTTTTTTGTAATTTTCTGTACCATTGGAAATTTGCAGATTGGCAAGGCATTATGCGACTTAGGGGCTAACATCAACTTGATGTCTCTTTCCATAATGAAGAGACTAGAAATAGAAGAGGTGAAGCCTACCATGATGTGCCTCCAGTTGGCTAATAGATCAATCAAATACCCATATGGTGTGGTGGAAGACCTCCTGGTCAAGGTAGACAGATTCATATTCCCAGTTGATTTTGTGGTGTTGGACATGGAGGAAGATGCTAAAATTCCATTGATCCTAGGAAGGCCATTCCTTGCTACAGGAAGAACACTTATTGATGTGCAGCAAGGGCAACTAATGCTGAGAGTGCAGGATGAAAAGGTAACATTCAACGTATTTGAAGCTATGAAACACCCTGCTGAACAACCACATTGCATGAGGATGGACACATTGGCAACGCTGCCAATAGATGCGTTGGCCACGCAGCTGTCAACCTCTTTTCCAAAACAGGATAGTGACTTCATTCTTGAAGGAGTACTCTGGCACTCTAAAGGTCTAGAATAAGGGGGAGAAAAAGAAAGCCACGAGGTGGAGGAATGTATTGCCACACTTGAAGCTAATCCTCCCATGAAGACAAGCTCACAACCCTTCGAAGGTTTGCCAAAGGAAGAAGGAAGAGTGAACAACCCATAGACAAAACTGAAACAGCTTCCATCTCACCTTCGTTATGCATTCTTGGGGGAAAAGAACACATTTCAAGTGATAGTGAGCAACTCCCTAAATGAACAAGAAGAGAAGAAACTGTTGAGGATTCTAAGAGCTCACCAGTCTGCCATTGGATGGACTATTTCAGATCTAAAAGGAATAAGTCCTTCCTTTTGCATGCACAAGATCCTAATGGAAGAAGATTTTAAACCTGTGGTGCAGCCCCAAAGAAGACTTAATCCAACCATGAAAGAGGTTGTGAAGAAGGAGGTCCTCAAGCTATTGGATACGGGTATCATCTACCTAATTTCTGATAGCTCGTAGTTAGCCCAGTGCAGGTTGTGCCAAAAAAAGGAGGGATAACAATGATCCCTAATGAGAAGAATGAGCTCATTCCTACAAGGACAGTCACTGGTTGGCGTATGTGCATCGACTACAGAAGACTCAATGAGTCCACCAGGAAGGACCACTTTCCCCTTCCATTTGTGGATTAGATGCTAGAAAGGCTGGCTGGGCATGCCTACTACTGTTTCACGGACGGATATTCTGGTTACAACCAGATTGTGGTGGATCCCAAGGACCAAGAAAAAACTGCCTTCACTTGTCCTTATGGGATATTTGCATATCGCCAGATGCCTTTTGGGTTATGTAATGCACCTGCCACATTTCAAAGGTGTATGTTAGCCATCTTCTCTGACATGGTGAAGAACTTTATTGAAGTCTTCATGGATGACTTCTCAAGTATGTGGCTCGATTATGACAATTGCTTGAACAACCTGTCTTGTGTACTAAAAAGGTGTGAGGAGACCAACTTAGTCCTGAATTGGGAGAAATGTCACTTTATGGTACAAGAAGCCATTGTGTTAGGACACAAAGTCTCATCAAGAGGTGTAGAAGTTGATAAGGCCAAGGTTGAAGCGATTGAAAGGCTCCCTCCCCCATTAAATGAGAAGGGTGTGAGAAGCTTCTTTGGGCATGCCGGATATGGAAGATTCATCAAGGACTTCTCCAAAATCTCCAAACAATTGTGTGACCTCTTGATGAAGGAGGCTAAATTCAGATTTGATGATGCATACTTTAGCTACCCCTGCAGCTTGCAATTTGGTTGAAGACCCCAAGAACATGCTGAAGAACTAAAAGGTTCTGCAATCTGTCAAAAATTGTGTACTGGAGGTAAGTGACGTGTGTGGCCAACAGAAACCAGGTTTGTAAGTACTAAAATGTGATTTTGCATTCTGTTCTGATATGTGTTGTCAACGCAACCGAGACCGCATGTCCAACGCAAACTCACAGCATATGCTGACTCAATGAGTGATCAATATAAGCCATTGAAAGTGAAGCTGGACCAGCATGAGCAACAGAAATGATAGGTTACATGCCCAGAATTTAACAGCTTGACACACATGTTCCACACCAAGGACCTTGGCTAACTAACCACTTGGTGAGATCTTTCCAAATGGGTTTAAACAGTGAATTGTGCATTAGATCAATGAGTGAACTCTAACTCTAACTATTGCAATACTGTTTGAATGTTGATACATCAATTATGCAGAATTTAAAATGAATTCACATGAATCTGCATTCTGCCCAGTTACGTTGCCAACGCAACTAACCCTTGCGAGCCCAACGCGTCTAGGCAGAGTGAAGCACCACATTGCTATTTCACAGCGAGTGCTAATTTCACTCATCTGATCACCAGAGCACACTCATGCACAGTTTCATCCACTGAATAAGCATAGTGCAGGGGTTTTCTCAACTTTAGCACTCAAATCAACCTTGAAATCATTCCTCTTCCCTCTCCAATAAGCATCAATTGTAATAGAACTTCATTCTCCATAGCATGGAGAGATTGCATAGTCCATAAATGTTCATTTGCATGATTCAGAGTGTAGCATGATTGAATGATAATTACTTTGTTGTTCTGCTATGGTTTGCAACAATTAGTTTGTGATACATGTTCTAGGCTTGCACAAATTGCTTGTGAGCGGTTGGACCTCAACACTTATTTCTTTTGTGTGTGTATGGTCACAAATTGAGTTTCATTTCAGAACTTTCCCTGTTTCTTAGTTGAAATCCATTATCACATGCTTGCATAAACAGGATTAAGGCACTTCTTTGATATGCACCTACTTGACCAAATGACCTACCTTGTATTCTTATCCATTGTTTAGCCCCTTGAGCCTTATACCCAATTCTTTGTGTTTGATTAGCTCATCTTTAGCCAAGACTATGAAAAACCATGAATATGCCTAGCCAAAGGAACTAGGAGAAGGTTGCTTGTATCTGAGGTTGAGTTTTACACTAAGTTTGGGGTTGCTTGAGGACAAGCAACATTTCTAAGTTTAAGGTTAAGGGTGTTAGTAGCAATGTAATTGGCAGTAAGTTTCCTTAAAATAATAATAATAATAATAATAAATAAATAAATAAAACAAAAAAAAGGAAAAGAAAAAAAAAAAGAATTCGGGTACCCAAATAAGGCAAAGAAATATTGAAAACATGAACACACTTCTATGGGGGTGATCTTGCATCTCCAAACTAATGGAAAGTGAATTCTTCAACCCTCTCATAGTTTCTTTGGCTTAAATAAACCCAGTTCCCAAATTCCACCCACTTTTCACCTAAGCCACATTACAACCCATAACAAGACCTTTTGATTTAAGTAAGCATGTGACTCATTGGTAGAGATAGAGAATAGGGGCAAGCCTATGGTAATGGAATTTTGATTTGGAGATATAGAGAGAAAGACCTAACTTAAACACTTGAGAGAAAGAGTGAAACACTTAACCTTATGAGAGTTTGCAAGACTAGGTCATGTTTCCTTAATAGAAAATTGCTGTAACCATTTAATACTATATTCTAATCTTGCAATTTTTTTAATGCTATATTATAAACACTATTTTACTCATAATTTAATGCTATATTCTGAATCTGCAATTTTTTTTCATCTATTCCCAATGCTTGATGGAGTGTCTTCGAAATAAATCTGACAATTTTTAATTGATGCAAGTTGGAGTGATGAGGGGGAGTAAAATACAATTGAGGGAAATAATATGCGTGTTGTGAGTCATCCAGAATTAATTATGTTCCTGTAGCTTAATCTTGCTTGAGGACAAGCAAGAGTTCAAGTTTGGGGTTATGATAAGTGTCCAATAAGACACTTATTTGGAACATAATTCAATGTAATTTCAAGTAATTGAAGTATAAAACACCATTAAAACATGAGAAAATGACATAAAACTGAATAACTCATGCAAAATATGGAAAATACAGTTTTAAAGCCTTTTTGGGTGATAAATTCTCATAAATATGATGTGTTTTAAATTCTACAATCTGTTATAGGGTTCACGTTGGCAACGCAACTGAACTTACGTGGAGAACATGAAGATTTGAAAGAAAAGAAGTAATCTGTTATTCGCGTCGCGTTGGACGTGCAACGCTACAAAACAGAAGCTATAAAAAGCCCATAACAGAACGAAAACAGGGCATCAATCACTCTATCCACTGATCTATCTCCAGAACGCAGATGTAGAGAAGAGAGCCGTCGTCCCCCTAGACGCTGGTTCTATTCTAGGTGAAGGAAGAAACCCTAGGTTTTGGAAGATGGGTGCAGCCGCCGGTAGCCGTCTTACGCATGAACCGTGTTCTCTTCCCTGTTTTCTTTCTTTATCATTATGTGTAACTAGATTTCTATTAGGGAAGGAGGAATCCTTGACCGAACCTATGTAATTTAGATACGTTACATGTATTCAAGATTGCTTTCCTTTAACATTGATTGTTCATCTCTTTGCTTAATGCTTCTATGATTTGGCCACTTATAGATTGAACCGAAATTCTTCTTCACAATTGGGAAATTGGTTTTTGAATTGGAACTAGGATTGAACAACATAATTGTGAAGGCTCTAGGGATAGAGGTTTGCGATTGTGAGATCGTTTGAATTCTCGAACTTAAGGCTCACATCAAATTAGGAATTACTAAGGGATTAGAATTCCTAATTTAAGTGAAGAATTGATGAGTCAAGGGATTGGCATTCAATCAATATTTGTGAATTCGATCTTCAACTACATTTTATCTTGAATACACGTAATGATCCACTGTTGCATAGGGGAAGTTTCTGTGAAATCCAACCCTAACACCTTCCACAAATTGATTTCCCTCATATTCAAACCAATTATTGATTAGTACACAGTTCTGGATTTATTTTGAAGTGTTTTATACATACTGGAACAGAATTCCAGCCCAGTGACAGAATTTGCAACTATTGTTATTTTCTATTAGCGTTGCCTACGCGCCTCAATTTGCGTTGCCTACGCACTCTCATACTTGAGTTCAATTAGTGGACTAGTAGGAATTCAATACTTGAACCAAATCTTTGTGGAGACGATACTCTTACTCACTCTTTACTCTGTAAAACGATAAGGTGCACTTGCCTTCATACGGTTATACACCAACAGCTGCCAAGAGAGTTAAAATGGAAAAATTTAAATCAAATGCAATTACTTGGACTCCCATAGAGCTATTTATAAAACATTACACTATTATTTGGAAAATGATATTATTAATTAACAAAATTTAATCTTTATTTTAAAAGTTCCCTCATCAAATAAATGATGTAGTGTGGTTATTATATTATGAGATTTATGATGGAAATCATTTTAGAGAATCAAAATGTGATCCCAATGAAGGTATGTAACTTTAAATTGACTTTATATTTATTATGATTCCTAATTTATTTGAAACTTTATTATTGTTTCATGCTAACATGATTTTATTTATGTGTATATTGCAGTACTTTCCTAACTATAGATGCACCACATATTCTCATTCTCACTTAGATGAAGTCAAAGAAGAATGGTGTTTCTATGTGGCTAAGAATTTTATTTGAATTGTTTATGTTTAGCAAGTTTATATGTCATATTGTTAGATCTGACTTAACATATTTTGAATATATTCTAAGAAATTTCTTGAATGTTATTAGCTTATGATTTCTTTTTTAATTGAACATCTTTTATTTGAAGATTAGAGAGTTTTACATTATTAGATATTGAATTTTTTTTAAATTGTTTTAATAATTTTGATAGTCATTATTCACTATAATGTTGATAAACGGGGAAAAGATGTTAAAAATAAAATAATTAAAAAAAATTGTATTACAATGCTTGTATAATAAAGTACTTTAAAAAATAATATTTTACAACACTTACATATTTAAATATTTTATAATGTATTACTTTTTCTACAGCCTTTTACAGCACTTGTATAATGAAGTGTTTTAAAAAATAATATTTTACAACACTTATATATTTAAGTATTTTATAATGTATTATTTTTTCTACAACCTCTTACACCGCTTGTATAATAAAGTGTTTTAAGAAATATTTTTTTTACTACTTTTTTAAAACTTTTTAATATATTATCTAATCTATTACTACACTTATATATAAAGCGTTTGAAAATGCTGTAAAATAATAAAAAAATGACTTTAATAAATTTTTTTGGCATAGTGTAATCAATATGGGATGATCTTTCCTAACCATAGGAAGAACTATTATTGATATGAAGTAAGGGAAGCTTACATTCAAATTATATGGTAAGGAATTGGTATTTATAATGTTTAATTCCTTGACAAATGTTATTGAGTCTTCAAATAACCCTTGTTCTTTAAACTCCTCTTGTTTTCAAGAAACACTTGGGAACACCTTGGAGAAGCATTTGGTCTTTAAAATATTAGAGACTTAATGAAAGGTATCGAGCTTAAAGAAAAAAGTACTTGAGGAATTCACACCAAAGGTACAACCTCAAAGAAAAATCTATAACAGCCTGAAGAATGAGGTAGTCAAACATATAATATTAACCAATAGTACATCAAACTCTTGATATTAAACAAGAATTTGTAAGATTCAACTTAATTTTATTCTTTTATTTTATTATTATTATTATTATTATTATTATTATTTATTTTACTTTAATTTTGCTTATGATAATTAATTTATTCTCCCTTCTAAATTATGTTCCTTTATAACTTGTGTTTTATTTACTGTTAAAACATTTATATCATATACTTTAAACACCTAACTTCTCCTACATGTCTTTGCATCAGTGATACACGACTGTCTAAGTTTGAAGAGTGATATAGGCCTTACACCATTGAAGTCAATTCGAGGAAGTCTTTTTTTATATTCCTATTTTTTTTAATATGTTGAGATGAAGTAAAATCTTTAAGTTAAAAGAGGGAGACATTTTTCCTCCAAACCTTTTATATAACCTCGCTCTATTTTCTTGTTTTCTATCTTATTTATTATGGGTCTTATAGAGTGGTAATAATATAGTTTGAGGAGGGAGGTTCCTACTAGAGATGTTCCTTCCTCAAAAGTTTCTAAAACATATGTTTATTTCATGTTATAATCCTATTTATCATAAAGAGAATCTTTCTTCCATTCAACCTTAACATGCTTTGTTCTTTCATAAAAAATCATATTAATCCTAAAGAACAACTTTACAAAATTACATCTCTTAAAGTTGATATTATAGACATAAGAGATCATATGTAGCATGAGCCATGAAATAATACTTAGCCTCTATATTTGACCTAGCAATAACACTTAGTTTTTTTTAATTTTTCATGAGATAATATTACCACCCATGAAAATACAACAGCCTATGGATTGTCTATCACTTACATCTCAAGCATAACTTTCATTTGAGTATCCAACAACTTTAGTATGCCCATTATTGATGTATACAAGTTCCTTTTCAAGTGATCTTTAAAGTAAGTAAAAATTCGAACAATTGAATGCCAATGACTTTTATAAGGGGAATTAATGTAAAGATTTATAATATTGATAGAAAGAGATATATTCATAGTGATATAATTTAATTTTTTCACCAATATACAATATCTTCCAAGATCGGGATAAGACTCCTTTTAATTAGGCATAAGATTCATATTAGGATCCATGAAAGTATCAACTAATTTGAAATATATAAAAAATATAAGAAATGCATCTTCCGAGATGTCAAGGAAATACGTTCTCTAAAAAATAGAGATACCTGACTTTGATTAAGCCACCTCAATCCCAAGAAAGTAACATAAAGGATCTAAATTCCTAGTCCTAAAGTTGAAATAAATGTTATTTTAGAGCTTTGATACCTTCTAGATCATCAACTATAATCATAATATCATCTATATAACCCATAAGATATATATATATATATAATGAAAATTAAAAGAAATTTAAATGATTTCTCTCTTAATGAATCATTTGAAATTGTTATATAACTTTGTTAAACCAACCATACCAAGTTCAAGGTGATTATGTGAGACCATATAAAGATTTATGTAATTTACATATAATACACGACTTTTTTTGAAAAACAAACCTAGGAGGTTTCTTTATATATATCCTCTTCCAAATTACCACGCATAAATGCATATTTTAATATCTAATTAAAATAAAGGCCAATGTTTCATTCCCACCATGACAAGGAAAGGATGAACATAATCAATCCTTGTAACCAAATAAAAGGTATCACTATATTCCACCCGAAAAAACTTGTATACATTCTTTAGCCTCAATTTGAGCCTTTAAGTGATCCATTTATCCATTAAGTCCCACTTAACATTAAAGATCCATTGGTAACTAACAACACATTTTCCTAATAGAAGTGGGATAAGCACTTAAGTATGGTTAGAGTTTAATGTTTCTATCTCATCAATCATTACTTGACATCATCTTAGGTGAGAATAAACCTCGTATAATGTCTAAAGAATAGTAATAGAATAAATATCAAAGGAAAATAAATAGTAGGTAAAATATTAGTGTTGATATAAAAGAAATTTATAAATAAGATAAGAATTACAAATATACCATCTTCCTTTATGAAGATTAATAGGCAAGTCAACAAAATCTACTTGATATTGAGTCAATGAAGATAGCAAAGTAGGGTCTAAATCATTAGGCTCAAGGAGAATTTTAGGCTCAAAGAAGATTCTAGTACCTTGGAGTAGGAGTAAAGGTAATAAAATCAAAGTAAAGAATAGTAATATCTGGGAGAAAAAATTTGAGTCAACTGAAGGATCATTTGAGATTGTAAAATATGGAGTGTTTTCAAGGAAGGTGACATCTTCAGAGATGGAGAACCAAGGAGCAATGGGTGAATAACAAATATAATCCTTCTAGACATGGGAATAACCCAAAAAAAATAGACTTAATAGCATAAATATAATGTTAATAAAAAAAGTATCCAATGGAAAAAAGGGGACAATGTAAAGGGGGTCCTAGGAACATCCTAAAGTAATCACAACACATTCCAAAATTTTAAAGGTTCATTAATACTTAGCAAAAAAGTGCGAGCAGTGTCCATAATATGTCTAAGTTTTTTTTCAGCTACATCATTTTCTAAAACTGCATAACAATAACTAAGCTGATGTATGATACCATGAAAGACATGAATTACTTGATCAAATTGAGTTTTAATTTTTTAGCAAAAATTTTAGAAAATATTAAACAACTATGAATGATTTTTCATTAGAAATACCAAAATACATCAAGAGGAATAATTAATGAAGAAAACATAATATTTATATCTTAAGATATACGAAACACGATTGGGATCCCAAACATCATAACAAATAATATCAAGTTTAAATACTTATACTACTAGGTAAAGAAGATCTAATATATTTTCTAAGTTAACATGACTTGCATCAGACTCCAATTGTGAGAGATAAGGTACCATTTTCTTCAATTTTATGTGAGATTAGATGTCCCAAAAGATAATAGATCAAACCAAGAGATTCAATAGCGATACATATAGTGGAAATGTATGGTTCAAGAGAATAGAGACCATGTTCAAATCTTACTCTAATCACCTTTTGATGCATAGGTTACCTTACAACTCCACAGGCACCTCTTGAACCTATTGGGCCTATTACTAGGTGTAAGGCAAGGAAGTTGTAGGAAGAGATTGAAGTCTTACTTTTTTATGTATGAAGTAGTTATAAAGACTTTCTCTTCCCATGTTCCTGTTCTCTTTTCCATTGTAACCTAGCTTAGATACTTTTATTGTATTAGGTTTAGGATGCCTAAAGTGTATAGAACATAAGGCACCACTTTCCTTTGTTTTTTCTTTTATATTTTTTTCCATTTAAGCTAGCATTCATACTTAGGATTTAGGAGATCTAAGATGGACCACCTTAAGAGTGGAAAATTCAAGCTTTGGTTGAGATCTATGTAAAAAGCCCTTTATAATTCATATTTTAGAAGTCATTTGAACATTTTCTCAATTTGAGAGCACTTTTCTCTCTTCTTAGCTTATTCTTTAGAGCTTAATTGTTGAGTCAATACTTAAGTGCTCCTTATTATTGGAGATAAACAAAAGTATAGTAAAGAAGAAGGCTTTTAGGATGCTCTTTCTATTAACATCTTTGGTGCCTCTCATTCTAAAGATTCTTTCTTAATTACCTTTTCAATTTTGTTGATTTTCTTCTTTATTATGCTTTTAATTTTTGCATTTTATCTTAAGTTTTTTAATTTTTTTAGCCTTCCTTTAAGTCATAGATTCGTGAAAGTATTCATCATATAATAACACATCAAGTGGTATGAAAAGCCTCCATGGTTTGAAGGGAAATTTCTAACTCAAACTTCTAATTTGGTGTATACTTCTCTTCTACTCCATCTCCTCTTTTCTTCCCTTTTTTTATGCTATTTTTTTGGTGAATTATGTGCTATTTTATGGGATACTAGCTGGACTATGTTAATAATTATTTCATATTAATTCTTAGAATAATTAAATCAATGAAAGTTGCTCAAATCTTTTCAAAATTCAAATTCATGAATATATGCACTTGGATATGAAAATGTTTCGGCACCAATTTTAAAATTCTGAAAATTTTTTTAAAAAATTTAAAAAGTGCTTAAATACATAATAAAACTATTAGGTTATGTTTTTAGGATTTGAATCTTGCATAATTATCAAATATATTCTTCAGTGGAAAATGTTTCAAATTCAATAGATATTTACACTAGTGCAAAAATACGATATTATAATAGGATTTTACGTCGGTTCTTAAAAAACTGATATAAATAAAAACGCGGTGGCATTTTTGTAAATAAATGTAAACTTTCTACATCGGTTGGGAAAAGAACCGATGTAGAAAGTACTTTCTACATCGGTTTTTTTCCCAACTAATGTAGAAAGTGAGTAGTTTTTCAAACTTTCTACATCGGTTACGAAACAAGCGATGTAGAAAGTACTTTCTACATCGGTTGCTCTGTAACCGATGTAGAAAGTGGATTTTTTTAAAACTTTCTACATCGGTTTAGAAAATAACCGATGTAGAAAGTACTTTCTACATCGGTTCTGAGAAACAACCGATGTAGAATGTCTTCCCCGTCACTTATTTTTCGATGCTGTTCGTGTTTAACCTCATTTTCCAAAACCCCAGTTTCTCACTTCATCTTGTTCTCTCTATTTTCGTTTAAGTCTTAGCCATTGTCGACATCCTTGTTGTTCATCGTTTCACTTCGTGCTTACGTTCACGGTCGTCGTCGCCGTTGGAACGATTTCGTTCGTTCGAAGTCATCGTCGCGCACCGTAAGGTTCAAAGTCGTCTTTGTTGTTATTTATGCATCTCATTCTATTATTATGGTTGAAATATACATTTATTTTGGTTGTATTCTATAACTTTTAAGCTTCTTATTTGGCTACCATGTTATGTCGTCGTTCAACCACTGTTGTGCCTCCGTTTGGACATCGCTTGGCCACCGCTCAACCATTTTGTGTTGACTGTGAGGTATGTTCTATGCACCTCTACTTTGTGATTGCAGATGTGAAAGTTTGCTTAGGGTTTATATATGTTATAGTATTGATTTTGAGTTTAAATATGTTGGTTTGTTTTCTTGAGTTCAAATATGAGCATACCCTTAGTTTCCCGTTCAAGGTTGAATATAATGAGTATATTACTAAATAAGTAAATCATTCATTATATTAAATCTTGAATTGTCCAAGTTAGACAGTTTGGGACTAAAGTTTTTTATTCAGTGGTTAACAATTTCCTCATAAATCTTGTAAATTGTACTTGATGAAATTTTGGTTTAGTTCTGTCCCAACCGTAATTCCGACGAGACGGCGAACTCGCTAAAATTTTGAAAAAGAATTATTATTTGGATTATGTGGAGTCGCCACCAAATTTTTGTTTAAAGGGAAAAGTTTGGAAAAACCCTAACTCGAAGACGAGGTTCTAGGTTCGGGAGTCGATTACGAGTAGGGAAGGTGTTAGGCACCCCACTCGCCCGTTCTGAAGAACGGTACCCTTAGACTGAGCGTGTGATTATTTGAAACTTGTTTGATCCCTTTAATTAGCGTGAAAATAAATATTTGATGGGGGTTAGCCTGATAGGACTTGATCCTACTCCTACGTATTTCCCGGTGCAATGGGAAACTCAAGGCTTACGTAGTTCTTGTTATGTTTTGAAGGCTTGACTTTCAAAAGTGTTTGAAAGAGTGTTTGAAATGTGCTCGAAGGCTTGACCTTCGGAGCTACTTGGAAAGTAAAAATAGCTTGACTATTTTTGAAAACTATTTTTAGGAGGGCAATCCTCATCCACATATGCACAGGGCCCAAGACAACTACGGCTGCACTTGGACCCATACGAATCTCTAAACAACGAATAGCAGAAAAAGCTACCAGTTCGTGCTTAGAGCTCGTCGCGTGAGATTAAGAATCGCAAAACAAGATTTTTATTTTGAAAATCGTGGAATAAAAATGAGCAAGGTTGTTATTTTGTAAAAAGGAAAGGCAACCCTAATCCACATATGCACAAGGCCCAAGACAACTACGGCTGCACTTGGACTCATACGAATCTCTAAACAACGAATAGCAGAAAAAGCTACCAGTTCATGCTTAGAGCTCGTCGCGTGAGATTAAGAATCACAAAACAAGATTTTTATTTTTGAATAACGATGAATGAAAAAGACAAGACACAAATAATTATTAGAAATTTAGGAGGAGATTTATTGATTAAGGCATTTTATGAAAATACTTGATAATCTTGAATTCATTTAGGAATTATAGAATTTTTATGAATTATTTAAAAATTTTAGAGAATTTTTATTTTTAATTATTGGAATTTTTCATTAATTTCTAGAAACTTTGAATTTTTTACTAATTTTTGAATTTTTGAAATTTTTATTAATTTTCTGAATTTTTTTGAATTTTTTATTAATTTTTTGTAATCTTTACATTTTTTATTAATTTTCTGTAATTTTTGCATTTTTTATTAATTTTCTGTAATTTTTGAATTTTTTATTAATTTTTTGTAATTTTTTGAATTTTTTATTAATTTTTTGTAATTTTTTCATTTTTTATTAATTTTTTGTAATTCTTATTAATTGAATTTCTATTAATTTTTATGAGGATAGAATAAGCATTAGGTGGAACCATGTGCATATTGCACGTAGGGTAATCTGGGGGTAACAAATGAACCATATACAAACCGTTGGGAAAGGAAGAAATCTGAGGGGGCGTCCTGTATTGAAAAAATGTGGGAGTTGGGGCTCGAACTGTGGGCAAGTGACTCGCAGATTTTGCTTGTAACCATCTAGACCATTTCTATTTATTGGTCTACTGTCATTTTGATTTGCAATATATAGACGCGGCCGTGGATCCCTGAACACATGCTGAGTTTCAGAGGGGCTGTATGGATTCCGTCGTAATTTCAATATGGCTTTGGTGTTCTTCCTGCATGAATATTTTCCGTGAATGGGGAGCCAATTTAACGCCATCTTCCACCAGGTTGTAGATTGGCTCCCATGCATTCTTGACTCGTTAACTAATTTCATGCAACGTGAGGATCGACTACTTGTTTGACTCCTGATGTCATCATAATGACTCCCTATTTTGGGCTGGATGGACTGAAGGCATGGCTGCCAATTCATTCGAGCTTGTGCTTACAATCAAGCATCACGAGGGAGTTCATTTACTCCTGCAACTTCCTGACCATTAATATGGGGTCAAAGCAAGTGATTATGTGGGGGAAGTTTGATCTTAGTTTCTATAGATTTTGGCAGGTTCTATGTCGTTTTCAACAACTGAATGGGAAACACCATCCCAATATCTTGCTGACTCTATGCAAATGGCTATATTATTTAGAGGCAACGCCCTAAATCTCATGCACGTGGAAAGGGCCTCTAGGTCTACATCTTATGGGGCTGACCCCCATTGTTCTTATGATTCTTAAGTGGGCTTGGCTTGAGGTGAAGATACACTGGGACTCCCCGTACCCCAACAACAGAGCTTTGGTCATCAAACAAAGCAAGGGAACCGCATGCGATTCTTGGTCCTTCCCTCTACATTTTCTTTGGGATATTGTTAATGTATCTCTATCCTTTTCTTTTAGTTTCTGTGGCTAAGCAAAAGCTACTCCTCTTGATCCCTTTCACCCTATGGCATTGAATGAATGGCTTCTAGGTTCTCTAGACTCAACCAAACCTCCTCAAGCTTTCGTCTCGAACGAGGGTCTATTTACATATCTACTAAAGGGGTTTTCGTTTCTTGGCTAGATCCCTTCTATTCTGATCTTTGCTCATACATCTTGCGAGCACGATGTCTATTATGGTTTCTTGACCCCCTCTTCCTCCTAGTATTGCTCTAGGTCAGATCATGACCCCATCTTCTAATCGTGCGATTATAAAAATATTAAATATCTATTCTCAAGCTATACAGAAGTTGTGATCCAGGTGAGCCTACTACCCTCGCCCAGTCTTACTCTAAATTCATGTGTGTAATGTGTATCAGGAAACGAGAAACCAACCCCTAACAAATTGCTATCTTTATGACATATTTCTCAAGCAAGAATTTCACATAGCATGATCAATGATTCTATAGAGTATGGTTCAGTTTTGGTTCCAATGTTTTATTCATATCTAAGCATGCCATTCTTGAATCAAGGGAGTCAGAATTCAACCTTGCGTACGTCGTCCAAGAATGGAGATAAGACACGACGGTGTAACCTTCTTCTCGAGGAGAAACGACGGTTTTGGAGCTCCGATCTTTTTAATGGAAGAACTCCGGACCTTCTCGGCTGGCTAGAATCCCCTTCCAATTCTTTCTCCTCAGTCTTGCTCGCGTACTTCTTTTCTCCTCTGGATTCAATCCTCTTCTCTACTGCAAAACTTTCTTTAACTGCTCCTTCTCTCAATTTTCCCCAAAAATCCGTAAAAAAACCCCTCAAAGCCTCTTTGTTACCCCTTTTATAACCTCCGGAGTTTTTTTTTTCCAAATTTTATTCTTTTTCAGCATTTTATTTATTTTCCTGTTTTCAAAAACTTTATTAATTTTTAGATTTTAATATTTTATTAATTCTTCAGATAAGTTTTAATTACAAAAACTTTTATTTTTCTGATTTCATTTATTTTAATTTTCTTTATTATTTTTATGGTTTTATTTCTATTTTTCTATTTTGTTCTAATTCTTTTTTATTTTTGTTATTTCCAATTTTTTTTTAATTTCAAATTTTTTATTTCTTTTAGTTATTTTTTTTCTGTTTTGTTTAATTTTCTAATTTATAATTTGTGATTTTATTTTTCATTTTCAATTTTAATTATTTTTTATTTTTATTTCTTCTTATTTTTTTTATCGCTATATATTTTTTATATTCATTTTTTCCTATTTTTATTAATTTTCCAAAAACTAGAAAATTAAAACTTTTATTCACTTTTTTTTTATTTTCTTTTAAAACTTCTTTTTATAATTTTATTTTTTATTTCTGTTTTTATTTTTTTATTATTATTTTTGTTTTCAGAAAATTTTAGTTTTCATTTTCTAAAAAGTTTTATTATTATTTTAGGTTTTTCTTTTCTAGACTTTTCTTTACTTCAATTTGTTTTAGATTTAAAATTTGAAAAACTTTTTATTAGTTTTCCTTTTTTTTCTGATGATTGAATTTTTTTGGTTTTGAAATCTTTTAATTTTCCAGGTTTTTCTGTTTATTGCTTAATTATGGTTTATTTTGAATTTCTTGGGGTCTTCAACCCGTTTTTATCTACTAGTCGACTTGAAATAGGCCTCGGACATAATTGGGTGTTTACAAGTTCATTTTGCATTGTCTCTGGGTACATGCTTCATTATGGTAAATGAAACCATAATCAAGTTATGTATTTGGAGACTGATGTGAAATGCTGCCGAAATTTCACCAAGTATGATATTCAAGATTTTAGAAGTATGTTAATCGATGAATAAAAAACTTTTTTCTCGAAAGGGATAGGGTCTTACCAATAATGAGGATAATAAATTAACTACAATGAGTGACAAGGTTAATCCTAAATCATGTGTTAATGATTCTTGTATAGTATGGATCGTAGTTGGATAAATGTTAAACGAACGAGCGATGAGTACGAGAATGGGGTTGAAGAGTTTTTGAATTTTGTGTAGACAAATCTACCTCAGAGTCATGGACAATTTTACTGTCTGTGTGTTAATTGTCTAAATGAGAGACGTTTGGGTGTTGGTCAAATTAGAGAGCATATTCTTTGTGATGGATTTTCAAAAGTTATACAAAATGGACATGGCATTGTGAGTTATTAGGCATGCCAAGTGTGTCACAGATGGTGGAGGTTGATATAAATATGGAAGATTGGGTAGAGGATATGATTCGTGATGTAGGACATACGTCATTTGAGCGGGCAATATATGTATGGTAACTTGTCTGCGATTCGGAAGAAACCTTGTATCCGGGATGTACTACCTTTACATGATTGTTACTTGATGTTAAGATTATTCACTCTCAAGGCAAGGAATGGGTGGAGTGATAAAAGTTTCACCGAATTACTTGAACTGGTAGAGATGGGAAGGTAACACATTACCAAAGCGTAATTATGAAATGAAGAAGGTGTTATGTCAAAGTGGGTATGCAGATAAGAAAATACATGCCTGATGATTGCATACTATACGAAATGAGTTTGAAGGATTACATGAATGTCCTGTGTGTCAAGTTTCACGTTATAAAGGCGAAGGATGGTGATTCTATTGCAATTACAAAGACAAAACGGCCTCGACCAAAGTGTTGTGGTATCTTCCAATAATTCCAAGGTTCAAACAATTGTTTTGTAATAAAAGATGAAGCAAAGAACCTTAGATGCATGTAGATGAAAGACTGATTGATGGAAAACTTGGCTCATCCAACCGATGGTTTGCAATGGAAGATGGTTGATCAACTATATCCCGATTTGGGAATGAGCCAAGAAACCTAAGGCTTGGACTTGCAACGAGATGGAATGAATCCGTACGGTAATTTAAGTAGTAAACATAGTTCATGGCCTGTACTTTTGACAATTTACAACCTTTCTCCCAGGAGTTATTGCATGAAACGTAAATACATCATGTTGTCCATGATGATTTCAGGTCCACAACAACCTCCTGAAATGACATAGGCGTTTATCTTGCTCTTTAATTGAAGACTTGCAAAACCCAAGGAAGAAGGTGTGGAGGTATTTGATGCGTATGGTAATGAAAATTTCAATATGCGGGCAATGCTTTTTTGCACTATTAATGACTTTCCAAAGATATGGAAATTTTATGGATACAGCGATTAAGGGGCACAAAGCATGTCCCATATGTGAAGAAGGCAGAAGTTACCATGTCGCATCATGGAAGAAGACAGGTGTATCTTGGTCATGGAAATTTCTCGGACTAATCACCTCTATCGTAGATTAAGGAAAGCTTTTAATGGGTTGCCAAAAAATGATGTTGATCCAAAAGCTTTAACTGGACAACAAGTCTACGATCGGGTTAAAACATCAAAATGTGTTTTTGGAAAGACTCGAAAAAGGTCATCGAGACAAGGATATGGAAGAAAAGATCAATATTTTTTTATCTTCCATATTGGTGCAAACTTGATGTTAGACATTGTATTGGATGTGATGCATGTGGAAAAAAATGTGTGTGATAGCATCATTGGAACACTTCTCAATATACAGAGCAAGACTAAAGATGGAGTCAATTCTCGACTGGATTTGGTTCCACATGGGTATACGACATCAGCTAGCTCCACGATACGAGGAAAGCGAACATATTTGCCCCGGATGTCATACATTGTCAAAAAAAAAGAGAAAATTTCTTTTTGTGAGTGCCTACATGGGGTTAAAGTGCCACAAGGGTATTCTTCAAATTTTAAAAGACTTGTCTCGATGAAAGATTTAAAGTTAGTTGTTAAAGTCTCATGATTGTCATGTGTTGATGCAACAACTACTTCCAGTGGTTACTAGTGACATTTTACTAAAAAAGTTAGACATACAATAAGTAGGTTATGCTTATTTTTCAATAAAATATGTAGCAAAGCCATTGACCCTCTAAAATTGGATGAGTTGGAAAATGAAGCTTTTACTATCTTATGCCAATTGGAGATGTATTTTTAGCCCATCATTTTTTGACATTATGGTTCACTTGGTTGTTCATATAGTGAGGGAGATCAGATTATGTGGTCTAGTTTATGCGAGGTGGATGTATCCAATAACGATACATGAAAATATTAAAAGTGTATGTGAAGAATCCACACCATTCCGAGGCATCTATGATTGAAAGATACATTGTAGAAGAGGCCATTGAGTTTTGCAGAGTATTTGTCGGAGGTGGAACCCATAGAGTTCCTAAGTCTTGTCATGAGGAAGATACTAGGAGGTAAAGGTACACGAGGCATAATCGTTAGCGGAAAGCATGGGTCGTGGTAGTTCTTCAGCACATTTGTATATTTTGAATAATACCGATGAGGTTCAACCTTACTTATCTACTCACAAAACTATGATAAGGGAAGAGAATGTTAGGATGAACGAGAAATGGTTGTTGAATGAGCATAACAAAACGCTTAAACCGGTTTGATGAAACAATTAAGAGGATGATGGTGCTCTGATACATTGAAGTGGTTAGCAAATGGCCCAAACTTTGATGTCATATGTTGGACTCGATAATGATATTAATCATTTTTCATTTTACACAAAGTCTCAAGATGATAAAAGTACCATGCAAAATAGTGGGGTTATGGTGGTGGCAGAGTCAATGCATTTTGCAAGTTCTAAAGATAAAAATCCTGTAAAGGCTTCCACATCCTACTTTGGAGTGATTGAAGAGATTTGGGAGATTGATTACACCAAATTTAGAGTGCCTTTTTCAAATGCGAGATAGGTTGATAGTAATGCTGGTGTGCAAGTCGATGAATTGGGATTTACGTTGGTTGACCTTCAAAAAGTAGCTTACAAGGATGACCCTTTTATCATGGCCCACCAAGCAAAACAAGTGTTTTATGTTCAAGATCCTTGCTCCAAAAGGTGGTCAGTTGTTTTTCAAGAAAAGACAACAATCGCTAGTGATGACACCAATGATCTTTCAAATATTGATATTTCTCAAACTTCCTTATCATCAAGGATATCTAGTATCAATGAAGAAAATGAAATAGATGATGTACATGCTATTCGAGATGATCATCATGAAGGAATATGGGAAAATGTTACTACATGATACAAGTTAGTCACATCGGTTAATTATTTCATCATTGTATGTTTATTTTTAACTTATTTTAAAATGTTTATTACGTTTTTTATGTTTAGTAGAGTTTTTAACATCTTTTGTCTTTGCTTTCAATAGGTACATGGCTGATTACTACATTTCTTTTCAACTTTCAATACTTGTTTGATGTAATTTTAAGTTATTTCATTTGTAAATTGAAGTTTGATAATAAATAATGATGTATTTAGTTTAAATATATAGATTATGTGAATTCTATATGGTCTTTCTGGTGATTCTCTATCGTCTGCCTGGATTCTATGTCTATATGCAGGTATGTGAATAAATAATACGATTGTATGCCTAAACAAAATGAACATTAAAAAAAAAAGGACTTTCTACATCGGTTACGACCATAACCGATGTAGAAAGTACACTTTTTGCACTTTTTACATTGGTTATGGGCAGAACCGATGACTTTTTACATCGGTTAAAGTTATAACCGATGTAAAAAGCATGACTTGTTACATCGGTTAAAGCTATAACCAATGTAAAAAGTATACTTTTTACATCGGTTCTGCCCACAACCGATGTAAAAGTGTACTTTCTACATCGGTTCTTTTCCTAACCGATGTAGAAAGTATACTTTTTACATCGGTTACAGAACTGATGTAAAAAGTCTTATTTTCTATATCGCCCGCTTCAACATTGCCTGAAAAACCGATGTAAAAGATGCTTAACAACCGATGTAAAAAGCTCATTTTCCGCTAGTGTTATTTTGGTTTTCAAATTCAAATTGTTTTAGATAATTTTTTTAATCTAAATTTAAGATCTAGACTAATATAAAAAGAATTTGATGATTATATAAGAGGATAACTGAATTATAATGATGTTCTACATAATCTATTAGTTCAAAATGTTAAATTCATCTAAGTTTGCATGTATTTATTATAGTTCATGCATGTTTTTCTTTGTTTTTATTTTTTAGTGTATATCCAAGTTTAATTTCCATTTATAATCGAAATTTTTTTATTAAAATATATATTGAAAATCTCTTTGAATTTATGTTCCTCTATTATAAAGAAGAAAATTCAAATTCCTAAAGGATTATAAAAAAAAATTGATCAAAATTGCATGTGAACGAGAAAAAGGCAATAACTAGTTCATCTTTACATATTTTTGTGTAAATCCGTTTTTAAGGAGAAAAGTTAATAGTAAAATTCTTGTACATAAAATGAGACTAATTAAGGTTGATTATGGAAGTTTTTTTAAAAAATTATAGAAACACCAAATTGCAATTTTACAACGTATAATGATCAAAGTATATTTACAAAAATTAAAAAAAAAATCACAAAAAAAAAATATACACAGTATATCTTTATTTTCATTTTGTAATTTTTATTTTAATTTTTAAGTGTATTTTATGCTGGCATGTATTTGTAGTAATCTAATTTTATCCGAAGTTTTTCTTTTATATTATTTTCTTTTATAATAACAATAATAAATTTTTTAGAAAAATAAAAAATATTTTACTTTAGAAATTAAAAATAAAATATTTATTTTAAATTTTATTTTATTTATTTATTTCAATAATTAACCTGACCACGCCACTAAATCTCTCAACTACACAGAATTAAAAAAACTCACTCTCTCAAAATGGCCAAAAAGGATCTCACAATCCTAACATTGGGATTCCCTCCTCCAAAATTAACAACAAAAAATGATCTTTACTCAGCACCTATTCATCCACTCACCCATTCACCAAAAAATAATATTCCCCTTCTCTCATCTTTCTTTCTCTCTCTCCAATATCCACACCTGACCCCTTTATTCTTGCTAACGGAAATCACGTCCATATGACACATACTTTCCTTCCTAACCAATTTCCACTTCCCTACTCACTACTCATACATTACCGCTAAACAATACTTGACCCCAGGCCTCAGATTTTCTCAACCCCATTCACGCCCAACATCATGCTCTCCTCACGTTCCAACAGAGGACAGTGTCCTTCCAGCATCTCCTTCAAACTAGTTTTGAGCAAGCCAATGAACTGACCACCCGTGTATACAGTAGACAACTCAAAGCTTTGGTCCAATATTGTTCTTAGTAGATACTCTTATCACATGTCTTCACTAACGTTTTTCTTCAACCGAGAATAAAGTACACTGGATCTCTTTGATAGTCCAAGAACCCTTGCTTTCAATTCAATGCATTAGAACTTTAAATTACATGTTTAGAATATAAGGCTTAGGAAATTTGGATATCATATTCTGCCTTCTTTGGGAATTTGTGTTAAAATTTAATCATCAATATAAACTAAAACTGTTTGGGCTAAAAATTAGACTTGTAATGGTCGAATCCCACATCGAATTAACTTAGCTATATTTTAATCAGTAATGATAAGATGCTTTCCAATATTACTGATCAATGAGAATTTCAAAATGACTAGATGCTTGATCAAGCCGTTATAAGGTTATAGCAAAATATTGGGTCCAAATGACTTGTTATAGCCCAAACAATGATTTAGAGTTTATATTTTATCTAGAATTCAAGGCAACATATGAATCAAGGCTAGGAGAACCTGGATGTACAAACATTTGCGCATATCAATTATTCGTACACTAAAACTAAATTACTCGGGCCGTTTGGTTTATTTTTGCCCAACCTCGGAAGTGTATGTGGAATGTTCACTCTTCTTTTTGCATTCTTATTTAACTATGTTATATATAAAAATATCTAAATTCAACTAGGTCTAAAATTTTCTATTTTTTATTTTTCTAAATTTATATTTTTAAAAAATATCAATTCTAAATTTCATGGAACAATTTTCAAATACAACATACTCTATTGTCTAGTGTGTGTTTGGAAGATCATATAAATCTCGGTGCAACCTTTGTTTTTTGAGGATCTTGTGCATATGTGAGATTGGAAAATTATTTTAAATATTTCAGTACTTTAAAAATAAAATATTTTTTCCACGTGACAAATAAATTCTAAATCTCACGTAATAAATTCCAAATACAAATAATAGTACATACCTGCTCTGATACTTGCTATTTGGTAAAGAGATATCTAGTTAAATGGCAAAATCCTCTGCAGTGACTCACAGTAACTCATTGCTTCCTTTCTTTTCAAATCTTGTGGGTGCTCTGCTTCAAGAGTATTGAAAAATTGTATATGTCCCAGTGCAGCTCTTGTTTGTGTAAGAGCTTATGCATGTGAGAATTTAGAAGATTAACTAAAAAAATTTAAATATCAAAAACCAAAAACATTTTCTATTGAAAATAATTTTCTAATTTTTTTTCCAAACTTAACACCAAACAAAGTTCCTCCACATTTAATTTTTTACAACTCCTTTCTCAAATCATCAAAAATAAAAATTTATTTTAAAAAAGTCATGTTTCAAAATTTAATTTCAAACCAAATTCTTCAAATTATTTCTTAAAAAAAATTTCTTCGAGCAAATTAAATAAATAGAACTACATAAACCTTGAGTTTCTCATTGAATCTGTAACACTCCAAGAAATTAGAAAGTTTGGTGCAAATGATGGAAATATGCACCTGGGCAACTTAGATAATGAGTCAGACAATGAACCAGAGAAATGAAAACATAAGACATCCTAAATGGTCAAAAGTAGTGAAAAAAACTTAAAAAATCAAGAAGGGACGAAAACATCCTTAAAAAATCCTAAAAATGACCAAAATATCCCTAACATGGGAACAAACCAAAAAAGTGTTAGAAATGTTAGAGGAATAGTTTGGAAAAAATGTTGAAAAATATTACGTAAACTCCCCTGGAAGGTCGGAAGTCAAGTATAAAAGACGAAAGATAAATAGTAAAAAGATTCTTTTAACTATGATTAAGACTAATTAACCTTAATTAATTAAAAGTAAATCATGCTTAGGCTAATTTAAACATAATTAAAGGTAAACTCAGCCTAATTAACATTAATCTAAATCTAAAGGGATAATTTCATAAATTTTGAATTATTTTAGAAAATAGGAAAATCCATGCAAAATTATCAAATTACCCCTAAGTGTAAAAATATTCCAAACTTTTCCTTAAGTGGCCAAACCTACTAAACACCCTTGCAACCCCATTTGCTTCATTTTTTATAGAGAAAAACACTTAGCTAACTCTCTCAATTCTCTCTAAGTCCATCTTAGCTCAAAAAACCTAAATCCTACACATTAAGCCTAAGTCTCCAACTTTGAGACTTAAGCTAAATCAAGGCCTTAAACACCAAGCCCCACCATCTTCACTTGTGAAATCATATGGACCAGCTAAAGAGGGGACCCAAGTCAGCCATCACATCCCCACCACCACTTAGTAAAGTCACCATCAAGTAGGACTTTTCTACTTGTCTTTTTAAACTTTCAACTTGTCTTTTTATGGTTTGATCTTCTTCTTTTATGGATCTTTTATCTAAAATCTATACATCTCTTTTTTCTCACCTATGAGGGCTCAAAATGTATTTGAATCGTTCAAAATTAGCCCCACAAATTTTTAGTAATTTTTGAAAATAAAAATAAAGTTTGGTTGGTTTAAAGTGCTTCTAAGGCACTTAGAACAAATTTAATTGGTGGAATTTGTTTAAAAATCCTTTTTGAAGCCTTGATCAGTTTTGAGTACTCATGAGCAAAGTTTTTAAGTCATTCTTGGTAGGAGATATTCAAATCTTGGAGTAGATCATGAGAATCTACACTTTGTTGTATGGAAAAAAGTTTTATGTTGCTTGTTTTATGCTTAAGTTTTAAAGTTGTAATTTTTCCACTTGTGGTGAACTTTTGTAATCTTTGGACGAGATTTGAACCTTTAAATGTAACTATTAAAAATTGAAATAAAAGTATCTATTAAGTCCTAAAAGCTCACTTTGGGCAAAGGCTAAAAAACTACTAAGTAAATGTTGGGTTTTTGAACTTAAAAAGGGCAAAGGCTTTGTATGACACTCAAGACTCATGTTGGTTAGAACCTAAGCTCTAGAATTTGGACAAAAGATGCATGGACCAAGGGCATGAGATGCTGCAAGAACCAAGGTTGTGTGAGAAGGAACTTTGGAAGAAATTACCTTGGCAAGCCAGGGGAGGCTTTCGGCCATAACACCATAAGCAAAGATAAAATTGGTTGAAATTTCTGTATGTGACTTAAAATTTTTAATTAGGTTATAAATAAATTAAATCAACCTTTTAATGAAGTTAATTGGAGCAAAAATGGTTCAAAATCCTCTAGGTCTTCATTCGGCCACCTAGAGTGATTTAAGCAAAAATGGATTTAAAAATTGATTAAGGGTGAATTAAGAATTATCAGCAAGTAAGGAGATTAATTGGAGGCTTAATCAACATTTAAAAGGGACCAATTTCATAATATTCAACATAGGTAAATTAAGGTCAAATCCATAACTAGTATTTGGGTTAAATCTTAAAGAAGCTTAAAATGGGTAGCTAAAAGTTAACCATAACCTAGGTAAAGGTAAAGTAATTTTCGGCCAACTCACTTAGTAAAGATAAAATGACCTAAAAACCCTTTAGACTTAGTCAAAACTTCATCCCCAAGTAATGGTCAACCTAAGTCAACTAGGGTTAAGAAATGGAAACCTTAAACCTAGAAAGGTGGCATTTGGCCACTTTGTGGTTAAATAACTTAGGAGAGATTTTAATTCCTAACTAGGTTTAATTAAGGACCCTTCATATGCAAACATAAAGGATTAAAAGTGTGATAAAGCTTTAAGATAGGTAAATGGTCCATTTGACCACTTTAGTTAAATGAATCTAGGGTTAAGAAGGAAATTGTGGAATCCTAAGTCTAAGGAGTGGCATTCGGCCATCATGAGTTTAATTCACTGAAAAGATGTGTTTCAATTTTTAACCAGGACTAATTAATGATCCTAAACATGTAAGTATAATGTATTAAAGATGTATGAAAGATATGACTAAAGATAATGGGTCATTCGGCCACTTTGGATTAAATTAACCTAGGAGAAGATTTAATTCCTAATTACCTTAACTAGACATCCTTTGATCTAAAATTAGAAAGAATTACAAAGGTTAAAGATTTATTTAGACCTAATCACTAAGGTAGTATAAAGAAGTAAAAAAGCTAACATACTTTAAGACTAAATCTAAGTATACTTAAGAAAGGTGATTAGAACTTAAAGGATGAAGTTTGAAGATCGTTAATTCATTCTGCCATGACTTATCAGGATGAAAAGGAAGTTCTAAAAATCCCTAAGTTAGATAGCAACTGACACGCTCGTCACAAACGCCCAAAAATAATTTCTAGATTTTCCCTAACAATTGGTATAGTATAAGGTACAACCTTAGTCATCTCCCAAAGACCATTTCAGATTCTTAAGCAAATTAGGGGAAAGTTAGAATAGGGCATTTTGGAAAGATGTGATATCAAGTTCTAAATACAAAATACAGAATGAAATTAATCTAACTTAACGATTATCAACTCAAGGAATTTAGAGGCTATTTTCTTAACTAATCATTGATCACTAAAATCATGCATTATGTTTATCAACCCAGGATCATCTGGAACCCCTAAAATGATCCTTGAATTCTCTACTAAGAAAACTCTCAAGATTCAATTGATTATGATCAGCAAGATTAAGTAACCACTTAATCTTTCATTAGATCTAAACCAATTTCATAATCAAAATTCAGTTGAAGTAAGTAATAAAATGAAAACCTTCAATTCAATTACTTAATTTCTACTCTTCAAACTTTTGGAAAATGATTAACCAATCAAAGCAGTGAAACTGTTGCATTATTAATCAAAATAAGATGGCAGACAATTTTGATTAAAAGGAATAAAATTGAAGAATATAATAAGTAGAGTAGAAATAACTTAATAAGCATGTAAATAAAGATCAAGACCTCTAAGTTAAAATGAAAATAGCTTGAATCCTTGAATTGAAATTACAAACATAGCCTTCCATGAAGGAGGCAAACTAGCAACAAAGAAAAAATTAGTCTTCCATGAAGGAGGCAAACTAATAACAAAGAAAGAAAGATGGAAAATGGTATTAGAGTTAATATCCAAGGTGTGTTTTTCTCCTCTTGTAAACCCTTATATTTATAGAGGATTTTTTAGGCATCATCTTCAGAAGGTCACCAACCAGCTTTTTTATTTTTCCATCCTTTTATTACTTTCACATGGGCTTTGTTGAAAATGCAAAACACTTTTGACTTTTTGTCACCAATCAGCACAAAATTTTGAAATTGATTGCAGCGCAATTTCGGATATTCATGTGTCCGAATTAGAGCTTTAGGTCTGAACAAAAGTTGTAGCCCTAGATTTTAGATTTCCAACGGATCTTATTTCATCTCAATATGATTTTTGTATCTCAAGATATGGCTAGATCTTTTGCACCGCTGTTCCAGCCCCATTTTTGTAACACTATCATCTTTTGAGATAATTTGATCCCTGCTTTAGAGTCTAATCTTGCTTTGTAACTGTGGAAAATTCTTTAAGCTTTCATTCAAGATAGATTTCATCATTTTTGGATGTCTAAAACTCCTATTATGCTCAAAATACTATAATAATGTCATTTTAATCGATTAAGCAAAGAAATTCAATTAAACTCCATATGAACCCAAACTCATAAAATATGACAAAGACCACTTAATTGAACATATAAGAAGTCTTAATGAGATACAAATGAGAGATAGTTATTTATGAAATTTAGAAAGAATTACAAAAGTTAAACATTTATTTAGACCTAATCACTAAGGTAGTAAAAAGAAGTAAAAAAGTTAACATACTTTAAGACTAAATCTATGGATACTTAAGAAAGGTGATTAGAACTTAAAGAATGAAGTTTGAACATAGTTAAGTCATTCGGCCATGACTTATCAAGATGAAAAGGAAGTTCTAAAAATTCCTAAGTTAGATAGCAACTAATGAGTTAGTCTCAAATTGACATAAATCAACTCATAAGGCAAGAGAAAATGAACTAGAAGATCTTCGAAACCTAGAGTTCACATTCGACCACTTTAGGTCAATTAAGAAGAAGAGTTTAAAATCTTGGTTTAGGTAACCTAAGAATCCTTATAATGTTAAATGAAGAATTAAAAGTTCAAAAGGATTTAGAAAAATACATAAACCATCATTCAGCTATGTTTAAGTAAAATGTTATAAACAAGTTTAAAATTTATAAATACTTCACATTTGAACTTAGTATAAGTAGAACTTGCACAAGACTTGAACAATTGAAGAGTACAAAGAATAAAAACTTAAAAGGTGTCATTCGGTCACATAGAGAATAATTCTAAGAGGTAAAAATCTCATGAAACTAATATGATTTTGAGAAATGGAAATGATAAGGAGCAACTTAGAAGGTTGAGAGAATTAAGTCCCTTGAGTGATTCAACATCAAAAATTGAATTGAAAAATAAGTTGGACATGTATTTATGATATGTACACTATTTATATAAGATTGAATGATGAATGCTTATGAGTAAGAAAAGATGATGTTATGTATGAGTATTGTTTGTGTTTAATGATGAGATAGAATCTGAGATCTATATGTACATTCCATATTGGGTTGAAATTTGCTTGAGCATGCATAATTATCTGGAAGTCATTAAAATAAACTTAAAGAGATTAAGGGATCACTAAAGCAAACCTTATGTGAAAATATGAATTACACTCTCATGCTTGTACCCAGAATCTAGAGGCGCCTAGAACTCTGCGAAGAGGAGAGGCGAGTTCTCTAGAAAGACGTCAAGTTCTCCAAAATCCTTCTATAGTGAAGGCATTGAGTCCTTCACATCTTATGTGGTGGTGACAATCACCTAGGAATAAGCTTATATCCTTAATTTAGCAGGAGGTGGGAGTAGAGCCAATGAGAAGATATTGTTTGAAAAATTTAATGCATGTCTATGTCTAGTTATTTTCCCACAAGGATGATGGGATCAAATCTATAATTGTGATGAAGAGTGGGCTAAAGAAATGATAAAGACGAAGATAAATGACAAAGAATAAAGTTTAAGACATAGAATAATATGTATGTCAAATGATATCTTTATTGTGATCCTAAAGCTTATGAATGTTAAGAGGAATGTATGTTTAAACACTGAGTTGTATGTTTCCAAATAAAATTAACCCACTTCAGTGGAATGTTTCCAAAGGATTAAAAGTAATCTTATATGCATGAAATGATTTCTTAAATAAATTGAAGTGGCTAGGATAAAAGTGATGACATTAGAATAGAGTAGAAAGCCTATTGAGAAACTTAGTTTCTCACCCCTACTTCTTCCACTTTCTTGCCGGATAACGACAATGTCGTTCACGACGTTCGTAGTGTTCATAGACATTAGCAATGTGAATTGGACCGCTAACCCCCACGACATTCTGACCAATGCCTAAGCAAGCATATGAATCTATCTTTCCCTAGGACATCTCTTTTTCTCCAAAGTCTTAAGCCCGAACATTAGTATTACTGGGTTTTCAATTCCATTAGAAGCGTTCCATCTAGATGGAGTATTCCTACTACCTATTGGGTACCAACAACAGTAGAATCCTATTGTAAAGGAATCTGTTTCCTCGGAGGGCGAGACTAACCCCCAAACTCCATCGCACTACTACAATACCTCGCACATGTGGTCGTCACAAGGGAGTTCCTTGTTCTTGATGTTGTATCCCTTCTGGGCTTACCAAGAGATGTTTGATGAAATGTTCATATCACTAGACCCAAACTTGTGGCTAGGGCACTTTCACCAGAAGGCTAAAGGAGGTTTGAGGTTCCTGTTGCTACATCAAGGAAAAAGATTTTGAGTTGTCATACCAATAATGTATATATTTGTATATGGTTGGATGCAAGCATCCTAAGTATTAGTAATTAATGATATGCTATGTAAATTTTTTATATGTAAGTTAGTGTGTAGTATAAAGTAAATTAAGGTTTATAATAACTATATGATAAGGTCTACGTGCCTAAGACATATGTGATGTATGAATGGAATGTATAATTATGTAATGATGTGTATGTCATGTTCAAATTATGTTTAACTGTTTGCATGAAAATTAAGAATCAAAAGAATAACAAAATCATTTAGTGTTCTTAATGTTTTGAATGCACGTAGAATCGTCTAGTTATTTAATTTACCGCTATGTACATTTTATCGATGAAACTTGCAATTTATATCAAACAGTTTTAAAAAAAAAAATTATCGTATTTTTCATGCAAGTATTTCTAAATAGAATTCCACATCATGAGATAACAAACTAATAATGGAATCGAATGAATAACTTAAGTGTAAAATCAGTATTCATAGTTAGGGTGTTATAGTGCCAGAGCATACATAAGAGCAGGATCAAAATTCTATTAGGCTTTTTTGTACATACTATATTTTTATTCCTTTAAATTTTATCTTATCATTTTTATAGATATTTAATTTTTAAATTAAAAAGGATCAAATAAGTTTTTCTTCAAAATTATTTTAAGATTTCATATTTAACTTTAGGTATCTTTCTTTGGAATGGGTGAATAGGATGCTCACACCTTCCCTATTCATAACTAACTCTCACACCTAGAGTTTTTTAGGTTTTTTTCCAGTTTTAGCCTTAAAAATAAGATTTGGTGATGGCTCCATATTTTTATCAATTTAAACGAATTTATTTTTAAGGACTCGTCGTCCCATTGTAATTTTGGTTACGATAGTAATAATACTACTTAAGAATTACAGCACACATGTAGTTAGATTCTTAGTTTAGTGTAGATTAATTTTTGTAGTTAAGGAAAACTTTGGTGAGAACATGTCACCTCTGTAATTTCCATTTAGATGTGTTTTTAATTTTAATTTTTCTTCATTTGACTTTATTCTAGTCTTTTACATCTTAATCTCTTCGAGTTTAACTTTCTTTGTAGTATTTTGTTGATTGTCTCTAAAGTTTCTTTTTTTTTTCTTTAAGTTTCCATTTTATTGATCATTTTTATAGGTTTCTCTCTTCCACGGTGGTAACCCCCAGTGCATCTTAATAGATAGGTTAGGGCTCTTAGCATTAACTCAATTTTGTGAGGACACAAGGATTGAAGTGCAAAACACTTATGGAGTGTTGAGGACCTATTATATTTTGTGTCTTTGTTCTAAACTTTTCTTTATAAAATTCTTTTCTTGGTGTTGTAAACACCCATTTATGTCCGAGGCCTACTCCAAGTCGATCGATAGATAAGTCTCAATTAAAAACCCCAAGATTTTCATAGAAAAAGAAGAAACAAAATAAAGATGTGAAATGGGTTAATTAACTGAAAACAGAAAACAGAAATGTAAAACGAGAAAACATATAATTTTAAAACAGACAAAAGAATTTTTTTTTTTTATCTAGACTTAAATCAAAAAATAATAATAGTAAACATTAACTAAAAAAAAAAAGAGAGAAAAAGAAAAGTATATAATAAAAAATCTAGAAAATCAGAAATTAAAACAAAAACAAATAATAAAAAAAAGATAATATAAAAAAATAATAAAGGAAAGTGAGTAATAATAATAAAATCTGTAAAATTAATTAAACTAAAAATTGAAATTCTGAAAAATCAAATAAATAAAATTATGAAAATTAAATAGAATCATAACAAAATTAAAAAAAACAAAATAAGAAAATTGAAATCAAAGAAATGAAAATAAGGGTAGTTGTGCAATAAAGAAAAAAGAAAGGAAAAATCAAAAGGTTCCAGGTGAGGTTATAAAAAAGGGAGAAGCCTTGAGATTGGGTTGGTTTTTCTTTTTGGGGAGGCTGACTTTGAGAAAGCATCGGGGAGACGAGTGAATTGGGAGAGGAAGGCACTCATAGAATCGTTCCGGATTGGAGGGAAGATTCATCACCATAGGCTCAAAAACAGGGGGGTTAGGAAGGAGGAGAGTGTAGGAGGAGCTCATTGGGAGAGAAGGGAAGGAGACCCCGAGCGAGAAGCAATCACTCAAGAACAGCCCACCGAAGAAATACAACAGCACTTGATCTGAGCCATCAAGAATCGAAAAAGAGAGTGAATCTTGCAGCAAAAACAACACGCAAAACTCGAGTTCCTCTTGATTCTGCAAATTGGCTAGCTTGTCCTTGCCCAAAATGAAATTTGGCTCAGAAGTATTCACGTAAGAAATCAGATCCTATGTAAAAGATTAAGGTGGCAAGATTCATTGGTTTGATGATCTTGATTAATTAACAAAGATATAAACTCGGGAAAGGTTTTTATCGATACTCTAACAGAGGGTAGTGTGTATGGTGTGTTCGTAAAAAAAACTAAGTTTTTTTGTCCCCCATAATATAATGAATCAGGATGCATTCAAGAACACGAGTCCGAGACGAGAAATTGAGAATGGAGTATTTAAGATCAAGTGGCCAATGTCAATAGATCTAGGGAATCGAGAGGAAAGCCCCAATACAGATGAAAAGAGAGTTAGTCCTGTGTATCATTAAGGAATCAACACCACAACAAAGTCCGCATATGTAGTCTCGCGTTATAAGTAGATCTTGTAGCCTCCTCATGAAAGTAACTCGGGGGACACCTTCGATTCTTGAATAGTTTGTTTTTGAAGAATGGATAGGAGTAAAACTTAGGTGGATGGTGTAAGGCACTCATAAGAGGTACATTCCTCCTTGTAATTGTGCACTATAATACATAAGAGTGAAGTAGATTAGGCGACAAAATTCCTTGAAACAGAACCAAGTACTTAGATGCGTAGCAACATCAAGAGATTGTTCAAAAATTGCCCGTCCTCCATGCATTTAGAGATACATGCAATGGGATGATCTATCACTCCGGCTTTATCCCTTAGAAGACATCCCCTGCATTCATAAAAACAGAGTTAACACTTGAATTAAAGAGAATGTAGGGAGAGCCCCCGATCCCTAGGCTTGCACGCCCTCACTTGAGACAATTCATCGGGCCACCTAACCTAGACAACATGTTAAGCTTCTCCTCGAACGACACTCGCATGCTCGACATACACCTTAGGCCAGAATCTCCACTTATCAACCTCACTATTCATGAATATCCTACGTAAAACCTCCCCATGCATGGAAGACCCTCAGTAAAAGGCTGGTGCATGTGCGGGAAACCAGCGGGTGCCTGGGTTTATCTTCGAGCACCTGATTATAGCATGTCGAGGCAAGGGGGAACTAAACCCAGGATCAAGACTTGGTACCAAGATAGGCAGATAGCAGAACCACTTAATTTACCTCGAGGAGCAAACATAGGAGGTCTCCTCGCAATGCGATCCCTAAACAACGCTGCTTGGATGGCCTGTCTGCATGACCGGGATAGGTGCTGTTATTTTCTAACTCTCTTCAAAGATCGATATCCTTTACAACTTATTTCTGTTTCGAAAATTTAAAAAATATTTTTCAAGTATTTTGGGATTCTAGGTCTCACGCAATGGGCTCTAAATGGGAACCGGCGTTTACCCGTTCGTTCAATGTTTAGTAGTTCGTATAGGTCCTTTGTCTTCGCCTTTAGCGCCTCGGGCCTTGTAAATGGTGGACTTGAGGTCCTTTTCAAATAAAAATATATGTATCTTCTTCGATATTTGGATTCTAGATCTCACGCGGATGGGCTCTAAACGGGAACCGCGTTTACCCGCTCGTTCAACATTTAGTGCCTGTATAGGCCCCTGTTTGCCTTAGCCTCCCGGTCTTGTGCATGAGTGGACCGAAGATCCCTCCCAAAAAGAAAACTGCTTTTCAAATAGCAAAATCTTCAAACATTTTTTCAAAACATTTTTTGAAGGTCAAGCCTCCACAAACAAGAACTACGTAAGCCTTGAGTTTCCCATTGCAGGGAATACGTGGGAGCAGGATCAAGTCCCGTCGCTAACCTCCATCAAATTATTTTTCACATTAAAGGGATCCAAACATTTTCAAAATCACGCACTCAGCTTTGGGTGGTACCGTTTCTTCAAGGCAAGTAAGGTGCCTAACACCTTCCCTACTTGTAACCGACTCCAACTTAGAAGCTCATTCTTGAGTCGTGTTTTTCCAAATATTTTTCCCCTCAAATAAAAATTCGTGGCGACTCCACATTTAATTCAAAACAAATCCATTTCTAAAAATTTTTAGCGAGTTAGCTAAAATCTCGTTTAATTACAGTTGCATAATATTGGATGGCGACTCCACTGGGGACATTTAGAGAGTCAAACCCGGTTATTTGAGTGTATTTTATAATTGATCCGTTCCTTTGTTTATGTGCGTACGATTTAATTATGTGCATGTTATTTATTTGTTGATTTATTTGTTTTATTGTTTGTTTTTACTCTTTCTACACCCTAGGATAGATAAACAATAAATTGCTATATATCTCGTACAAGTTCCCCAATCGTGCGGAGTATCCCAAAATAAAGGCCCTCCATGCATTACATTTTATTATGAGTGGGGCCCTATACCCGGTCCGAGTGCCCGGGATTAGAGAGGATCTATTGGTGTCATCTTTGGGCTTACGTCCGTATGGCTATCATGAAAATCCCAGCTAAGAGTGCGTCCTATTCATAATGCCCCGCAACTAGTGTTTACTTCACTGCTATGGCAAGCATTATGGATCGGAACTCTGGCTCTAGTGACCTTTATACCCTAGGATTACAACCCACTTGAAAGGCTCATGCATTAAGGCCTAGATCCATAGGACAGGTCACTCTCTAGGACACAAGGAGGGCACGCCTATTTACACAACATCATTTCGTAAGACTTTATTTACTCGCGATCAGAGAATTAAATTTAAAAGAAAAGTGGACAAAAGAGGAGAGAAGAAAAGAAAAGAAAAGTGGACAAAAAAGGAGAAGAAAGAAAAGAAAAAGTGGACAAAAAGAGGAGAGAGAAGAAAAGAAAAGAAAAATGGACAAAAAAGAGGAGAGTAAGAAGAAAGAAAAGTGGACAAAAAAGAGAAAGAAAGAAAAATGGACAAAAAAGAGGAGAGAGGAAAAAAAGGAAAATAACCAAAGGAAAAGAGGGAGGGAGGATAGTAAGAGTAACCATTTTATCTTCTCGCATATACCATGCATTAATAGCATTCATTTAGAGTCTAACATACCCGTTTGTATCTTTTTTTTCGAGGATTGCATTCTCGGTGACTATCGTGAAAAAGTGGTGAAATGGAAATTAATATGAATTCAGCAGTTGAAGAAGAAGAGACGCATCGGCGTCAAAATAGCAAACTTGGCCGGTTTAGAGGTGTTTGCGAACAAGTTATCAGTATCCAAACAAATGGCCTTCACCAAAAGGTACGGCAACATACCGAGGCTTTTAAAGGTCCAAGTGCAAGAAGCCGAGCCCTTCCGCCATGGTGCAATATTATGATCCGCCTCTCCGGTGTTTCACATTCTCAGACTTTCAACTGGCTCCCACTCTAGAGGAGTTCGAGCAGATTTTGGATCTACCATTAGAGGGAACCAGGCCGTATCAATACCTAGAACACCATTCCTCTTCAGGACCGCGCACAGCTCGGGGGTATCGGGGAACATTTGGTAGGTTATCAGACGAAGGGCCAAGTCAAGGGGTTCACTAGAGAATTTATGGAAAAGTATATGCAACACTTGGCCGACAACAACCAGTGGGCCATATATATGGATGTGTTAGCCCTTACCATCTATGGGCTAGTACTTTTCCTTACATAAAGCGATTATCGTCGTCAGCCTATGATCGATATCTTTTTAGCCAAAAGAGATAGAGCAGAAAATCCCGTGACAACTTGTTGGCGGATGTTTATTACGCTGAACTTCTGTCATGAGAAGAAGAGAACAAGATTGATCTGCTGCCTACCCGTGTTGTTCGTATGGATCACCGCTCATATTTTCAAAAGAGACACGAAGACACAACCTCGAATGGTTTTCCCATTTCGCCACTGTGATCAAACCAGCAGTTAGATGGCAACCGTGGCGGCAGAGAGGCCGGTCATCTACCACTTGCAAGGGTTCCCGAATGTACCCCTTATGGGGAGCTAGAGGTTGTATCGGTTATAACCCGTCATCAAGCAGAGACAATTGGCTTACCCTATTTGAAGACCACCCTTCGACGAATCACGACTCTTTCTACTTGAAGTATGAAGAAGACTTTGCCGAGAGCCTCCGTAAGAGTCGAGAGCATGGGAGGGTCACCGTAAAGGGAAGGAATTGGGAGTCTAAGCCGTGTCTTTGCTAAGGAAGAATCTGTTGATGGGTTAGAGCGGAGGTGAAAAACATCAAATTGCCATTTAAAACCACCTCGTTTCTCCATCCGAAAGTCAAAACGGCATCCGCGATATTTGAAGATGAGATCGTCAAAAAGCCCGAGAGAGAAGCTAGAGGCTATGACAAAAAAACGCTGACTAGAAGAAGAAGCCGCGAAAGAACGACAAGAGTAGCCGCTACGTTGCGAGAGAAGATGAAGTGAACAAAGCTCTTAGCTTCTTCCGAGATCGGCGAAGGAGAACGAGCGTGCTTCTCGGGTACACATGAATTTGCAGGCGGCCAACAAAGAGCTCGGCATACGGAAACCTGAAAGGGACGCCGCACTCCAAGAAACACCGATTGAGGAATGCCTTGGAGCAAATAAGGGCCAAAGGTCAACAAGAAAGAGAAAAATCAGATCTAGCCGCAAACCAAGGAAGGCCCAAACGAGGCAGACAATGTGATAGAGGAGAGGAATGAATTGTCTGCAAAGATAGAGGACATGAACAGCGAGATCGAAAGCCTACTCATAGCACAAAGGATGAGGTGAATGAAAGGAAAAATGGAAGGTCCTCGAGATCATAAGGATGCGGCAAAAGGGCATAAAGGACATACAAAAGAAAGCGGATGGTATAAAGATACGGCTGAACAATTTGGATCAGATGTTTTTCAAAAACTAGCCGCCTAGCAAATACGGCCAGGAAGAGTTAAATCGCAATCACTCAAAGAGGCGGGAGAACCCTTAAATCCACTCCACCCCGCTCAAGAGATTTTTTTCATTCAAACTTGTAAAGACCTAGTCTTAAGGATGAAAAAATATATTATGTAACCAACAAGATGAAAGAAGTGTAAAATAGACAGACTTTTTGAATAAAATGGCTCTTTCTGCAATTCCACATTAATTTCCATTTCACGCTCAAAGCACGAAAGATGCATACGATTAGCACTCCAAGTCAAATTCTGGTCCCTCCGCATCCACCACCTAGCCAAATTCTTTTTTATTATTACTAACTAATTAAATGAATTTAATCATTTTAACTTGAGTAACAAAATACGGACTTGACTCCCCGGCATTCATATAGCTCGAGATCAAAAACCAAAATCATGAGTGGCCGGAAACACGAACGAGGAGCTCATGGCGAGGTGTGAACTAAAGACCAAGTAGCTAAGCTCATGAAGCTACTAGAAAGGCACGGGGGGACCCACAAGCACCGGCACACAGGGCGACCCAACACATCTATGCCTCTTCGTACCAATCTTAGAACAAGATTGGCGTGGCTTACCACTGGCTATGAACCTCCTCGTGGGTCTCAAGAGATCTTGGTGGCAAAAACCATAATGCAATACCACTTCCTTATAAACCTTACTTCCCGTCGGCCCTCACCCAAACTTTTCTGCCGGACCTCCGCACCAACCTTAACATTCCACAACCTCTATACAATCCACCACCCTTACCTCCACGCTAATGCGGTGGCTATCAACCATACTCACACCCAGCCTACACATCGTCACCGCATCCCTACCCTTATAACACAAACACTTCTTCCGCCTTTCCCATACACACAAACCCATCTTTCCCTCCTCATACTAACCCATCAACCACATATCCATATAATGTCCATCCTGACTATGCCCATATGAACACGACCGCCACAGAAGATCCTACATACTCTGCCGCCGGGCAGTGTTCATCCAATAAACCCACACCGCCCACATCCCTACCGGTCATGCTCGAGACCAGGGAACCTTCTTACCCCATAATGTGCAGTAGAGCCTCTAAACGAGCCATGGCCAAGAATGGCGGACAAGAAGCCTTGATTCGGCGGGAAGATGGCAACACCTAGAGGGAGAGAGGTTAACTATCGAGGGAAGCGGATATGGAATAGTCGAGCCGAACCCCCGCTCGTACCGGACGTCATCATACCTCCCGAAATTCAAGACTCCGAATTCAGAGAAGCACCGAGGGGTTGGCTGTCCGAGAAGCCATCTAACGATGTATTGTAGAAAAATGGCCTCTCATTCACACAACGACAAAGCCGCTTATCCACTTGTTTCCAAGACAGGTTTGTGGGGAGAGTGGCCAATTGGTCTATACCCTGTACTTGAGAGGACCTATATCCGCTCATGGAAGGACTTAGCTGATGCCTTCCTCAGGCAATACAAATACAACATCGAAATGGCACCCGATAGGACTCAGCTGCAAAATATGGTCAAGAAAGAAAATGAGTCCTTCAAAGAATACGCTCAACGATGGAGGGAGCTAGCCGCTCAAGTCCAGCCGCCTCTGCTGGAGCGAGAAATGATTAGCACCTTCATGGAGACGCTCCCCGCACCCTACTATGACAAGATGGTAGGCGGTGTCTCTATTAACTTCTCCGACATGGTACTGGTAGGAGAACGCGTAGAAAGTGGTCTACACCGAGGAAAAATTATACACAATGCCGTCGGCAACGTGAGCATGAAAAAGCCGACAAATAATACATGGAAGAAAAGAGGCCGAGACCCACTATGTTTCTCGGATCCAAACCGACTAACCTCCGCACAACCCGGATATCAATCAACCACAACCCCACCTAACTACCAAACACCCTACCAATCACAATATCCCACACACTCACATATGGTAGCCTCCGCCCAACCTGCTCACCAACCATCCTACAATCCACCTACTCAATACCATCCGAATACTACCATCACGGTTCCATCACCTCAAACCTTCCCTCAACAACAACCCTCTATGCCATGGAACCAAAATACTAACCCACCTCAACCGAAAACCAACAATAACCCGAGGAAAGTAGTGCAATTTGACCCGATTCCGATGAGTTATTCGGAGCTGCTGCCCCGTTTGATTCAAAATTCCTTGGTTGCACTAGTTCCTATGAAGCCATTGGAGCCCCCATATCCGAAATGGTATAATCCAGAGGCCAAGTGCGATTACCATGCCGGAACAGTGGGACATTCTATCGAGAACTGCCCTGCCCCGAAACATGTGGTCAGAGGTTGATTAATGCTAAATGGCTCAACTTGAGAAGGATGCTCCTGCCAGGGGAGCAACCCCTTGCCAAACCATGGGGGCAGGCCCCTCTGTAAATTGCATTGAGATTGAGGAAGAAGTGAACATGGTCAATGAATCCTTCCCAGGGCATCCTAAACCCCTGGTTATCCGCTACACCGAGCCGTCGGTCTCACCGACGCTCAACGGGATGAGACCTGTTACAATAAAAATACCGGGACCCTTCCAGTACCACAGTAACAAGGAGGTGCCTTGGAGGTATGATGTAAAAGTTTTAGGAGGGAAAAGTGGAAAGGATATGTTGGAGAGCTCTTCACCCGACATAACCAACATACGAGGATAGGAGGAGTGACCAGGAGCGGCCGCATCTACGCTTCGCGGAAGATATAAGAAGAGGCCATTCGAAAGGAGAGTCAGGCTGGAACGGAGCCTGAAACCGCAGTCAAGGAGGTGGAAAAGGAGGTAAAGAAGGCCGTCTCAGATGACGAGGCCTGCGAATTCCTGAAAATAATAAGGCAAAGCGAGTACGCGGTGATTGAGCAGCTTAATCGTATACCCGCTAAAATCTCACTGCTGGCCCTTATGATGAATTCTGAGCCCCATCGGAAGGTGCTACTAAAGATCCTGAATGAGGCTCATGTAGTCCATAACATCTCAGTGGACAAATTCGAGGGAATCGCCAACAACTTGACCGCCAACAATTTCATAACCTTTGCCGAGCTAGTGAAATCCAGGAAGAAGGGGCAAGACATAACAGCATCAGCATATATCGGTCAAATGCATGGATCACATCCTAGCCAGAGTCTTGATAGACAATGGCTCTTCCTAGGTCATATGAGGCCTAGCTCTACGGTAGTAAGAGCATTCGATGGGTCAAGACGGGAAGTTATCGGCGAAATAGACTTGCCAGTTCAAATCGGCCCGGTCACCTTCGACATAACTTTCCGGGTAATGGATATTGGCCGACCCTACATTTGCCCTACTAGGCAGGTGCTTGGATTCACTCCGCCAGCGGTCCTTCAACTTTACATCAAAGTTGAAGTTCATCATGGACGATAGACAATTATCGTGTCGGGGCGGAAGAGGGACTATTTGGTCAGTAAACCCACCAATCCTCCATATATTGAGGCAGCAGAAGAGGCTCTGGAGACTCAATTCCAAGCCTTGGAAATTGCCAATGTCACCACTATAAAAGAAGGAGAGGTGGTTGATCATAAGCAGCCCCCCAAGGCTTTGATGATGATGGCCCGGGTGATGCTAAAGAACGGGTTCAAGCCAAAGGAAAACCTGGGCAAAATAGGTGGCTTATCCGCCTTTTGCCAACAGGAAAGAATAGACGACGATACGGGTTGGGATATCAACCCACCGAAGAGGATAAGGTAGTAAGACCCCGTTATAATAAGGTCCCCCTGTGCCACATATCACAAAGTTTCCGAAGTGCCGGCTTCGAAAACTCAAGCATGATCGCGGTCATAGACAAGGAAGGGACGTCGACTCTTGAAGATTTGGTGATGCCCTGTCCCCCTGGAAAAGAACTAGCCAATTGGGAAATTTTCGATCTACCTCTCACTTTTGGTTCAGTTCAAATGTAATTCTGTAATTGTCATAACAAAATTTCATACATAAACATTTTGTACATATTTTTGACAAGTAATAAATACAGTTGCATTCTCCAAAACATCCTCTCTTCTACTGCTCAATATTTCCTCCTGCCAAATATATATATCTTATTTTTTCTTTCTTCTCATACCCGACACGCAGATCCGATTCGAAACCGCCTCGTGACGATAATGCTAGTATTGTATTAGGCGATTTCGACTGTGTTGAAGACCTGGTCGACGAAGAGGTAGAATTTGAATACGAACCCACCGACGAGATGTTGAGATTGGTGGAGCGCGAATCTAAAACAATTGAACCTCATCAGGAACCTGTGGATTTAATCAATTTGGGAACCGAAGAAAATAAAAGAGAAGTCAAGATAGGCACGCTTATTGTCGGAGACAATCGTGAGCGGTTGATCTCACTTTTACAAGACTATAGTGATATCTTCGCTTGGTCTTATCAAGACATGCCAGGCCTAGATACTTCTATAGTAGAGCACAAGCTGCCTATGAAATTTCGGATATACACCAGCGTAAGGCCGAGAAGGATGAAACCGAAAATGTCTCTGAAGATCCGGGAAGAAGTAAGGAAGCAGTTTGACGCCGGCTTCTTGGCTGTTGCAAATTACCCCGAGTGGGTCGCTAACATAGTACCGGTCCCCAAGAAAGTCCGGATGTGCGTAGACTACAGAGATCTCAATCGAGCCAGCCCAAAGGATGACTTCCCATTACCTCACATCGATGTGCTGGTTGATAATACTGCGCAGTTCTCCTACTTTTCCTTCATGGACGGTTTCTCAGGCTATAATCAGATTAAGATGGCTGAAGATGACAGAGAAAAGACCACCTTTATTACGGCCTGGGGAACCTTTTGTTACAAAGTCATGCCCTTTGGATTGAAAAATGCCGGGGCAACCTATCAAAGGGCTATGGTAACACTGTTCCATGACATGATTCACAAGGAGATGGAAGTCTACGTCGATGATATGATTGCCAAATCCCGGACGAAAGACGACCATCTCACAGATCTAAAAAAGTTGTTTGAGAGGCTCAGAAAATTCAAACTGCGGTTGAATCCGGCTAAATGCACCTTTGGGGTTAGGTCAGGAAAACTGCTATGTTTTATTGTCAGTGAGAAAGGCATTGAAGTTGACCCTGACAAAGCCCGTGCAATTATAGACATGCCAGCTCCAAGAACCGAAAAAGAGATCCGAGGGTTCCTAGGAAGACTCAACTATATCTCTCGGTTCATTTTTCAGTTGACAGCTACATGCGAGCCGATCTTTAAGCTATTGCGCAAGAATCAACCCATGAGTTGGGATGAGGATTGTCAAGAAGCTTTTGAAAAAATCAAATCATACTTACAAAACCCACCGGTCTTGGTACCGCCAGTTGCTGGGAGACCCCTGATCTTATATCTAACAAGAATGCACCCGGTCGATGGGTTGTGTGCTCTGGTCCAACACGACGAATCCGGAGAAAGGAGCGGCAATATACTACTTAAGCAAGAAGTTCACAAGTGGAGAAGCTAGATATTCTCTTAGAACGAACCGCCTTGTGCTCTGAGCTTGGCGGCACACCGCCTAAGACAGTATATGCTAAGTCACACCACATGGTTGATATCCAGGATGGATCCGATCAAGTACATATTTGAGAAGCCTGCATTATCAGGACGGATTACCAAATGGCAAATGGTGCTATCGGAATATGATATCCTGTATGTGACGCAGAAATCTGTCAAAGGCAGTGCACTTGCAGAATATTTAGCCCAACAACCGCTAGAAGACTACCAGGCCATGCAAAATGATTTCGATGAAGATGGTATGGCGATCTTTGGGGAAGAAGAAAAGATAGATGGAGAGAAATGGACAATGCTGTTCGACTTGATAAGGTCAATATGATGGGCCACGGTATAGGAGTTATCCGATTTCTCCGTAAAGACAAAGATATACCTATCACCGCCCGACTAGCCTTCGATTGCACAAATAATATGGCGGAATATGAAGCTTGTATCTTAGGGATTCAAGCCGCAATCGAAGCTAAAGTAAAACGCCTAGAGGTCTTTAGTGACTCAGCCTTGGTCATCCACCAGGTCAGGGGAGAATGGGAGACCAAAGATGCAAAGCTAGTGCCGTACCAGGCCCGTCTCCAAGAACTGCTAGAATACTTTGAGGAGATCACCTTCTCGCATATACCGCGGGAAGATAATCAACTAGCTGACGCCTTAGCCACCTTGTCCTCTATGTTTGAAATTGGACAAGAAGAAGATACGCCTCATTCACATCCAAAGATCGTTCACGCATTCAAACAGTGGAGGTGGAACTGGATGGAAAACCATGGTATCATGACATCCGGCAGTTTTTGAGGAGCAAAGAATACCCCGCCGATGCATCTGAAAACGACAAGAGGACCTTACGAAGGTTGGCCGCAGGATTCTTCCTCAATGGAGAAGTCCTATACAAAAGGAATCACGACATGGTTCTGCTCAGATGTGTAGACGCAGCGGAAGCCAACAAGATTCTAACGGAAGTTCACGAAGGGTCTTTCGGTACTCATGACAATGGACATGCCATGGCAAGAAAAATCCTCAGGGCTGGATACTATTGGTTGACCATGGAAGCCGATCAAGGTAAACACGTCAAAACCTGCCACAAGTGTCGTGCATACGCGACAATATCCATGCGAAGTCAACATTATGAACGTGCTGTCTTTTCGCCATGGCCGTTAAGCCATGTGGGGAATAGATGTCATTGGCCCGATAGAGCCCAAGGCATCCAATGGACACCGTATTCATATTAGTCGCCATCGACTATTTCACAAAATGGTCGAGGCCTATACATGCTAGTGTAACTTGCAATGTGGTGGTCAGATTCGTGAAAAGAGAGCTGATCTGCCGATATGGATTACCCAGTAAGCTCATCACAGACAATGGCTTAAATCTTAACAATAAGATGATGTCGGAATTATGTGACCAGTTCAAGATCCAACATCACAACTCATCCCCATACCGACCAAAGATGAATGGAGCTATTGCCGGACCAACAAGAACATCAAGAAGATAATCCAGAAAATGGTTCTCTCATAGGAGAATGGCATGAAATGCTCCCATATGCATTGCATGCATACCGGACCTCTGTCCGTACATCTCACTCAGCAACGCCATTCTCACTAGTATATGGGATGGAGGCCGTACTCCCAATCGAGGTCGAGATTCCCTCATTGAGAGTCCTGATGGATGCTAGATTGGAAGAAGCCGAATGGGTCCAGGCCCGGATGGATCAGCTAAACCTAATTGAAGAGAAGAGGTTGACAGCAGTATGCCATGGCCAATTGTACCAAAGACGAATGAAGAGAGCATTCGATAAGAAGATCAATCCTCGGGAGTTTGAAGAAGGAGATTTGGTGATCAAAAAGTTATTGCCTATGCAAAAAGCACTACAAGGGAAATGGTCTCCGAATTACCATGGACCTTATGTAGTTAAGAAAGCTTTCTCCGGAGGCGCCTTGATCTTGGCCGACATGGATGGGAAAGATTTGCCTAACCCTGTCAATTCGGATGCCGTCAAGAAATATTATGCTTAAAGCAGAAAGCCCGCTAGGTCAGCCGTCAAAAAGACCTAGGCAAAAGGTAGGGCAATATAATAAAAAAAAAGAAGAAAGAAAAGCCCGCTAGGTCAACCATCAAAAGACCTAGGCAAAAGTTAGGGCGATGCAAGAAAGAAAAGCCCGCTAGGTCAACCATAAAAAAGACTTAGGCAAAAGTTAGGGCGATACAAGAAAGAAAAGCTCGCTAGGTCAATCATCAAAAAGACCTAGGCAAAAGTTAGGGTAATGCAAGAAAAAGCCCGCTAGGCCCACCATCATCATTGACCTAGGCAAAAGGCAGGGCAGTCCAAGTAAGGAGCATTTTAAACTGAAAACCTGAAAAGATGGTTTAAACAAAAACGGCATCGGCAAAACAAATTCATCCCTCCTGATCAGGGAGGGCAAAAAAGTAATAGGCAGTCTCCATCTATACTGGGGCAAACTCATGCTGAGGCAGAAATGGGCAGATATCCATGGTTCTAGTGAAAGGTTCAAGACCGGTCTGAGGCAAGCTGGATAAACTGGGGCAAAATTTTGGCTCTTCAGAAGCTGGGATAGCAATGCACGAAGAGATCGCCAAAATACAATACTAGCACTAATCGTCTCGAAGGCATCACCGCCAACCAAAACTATTTCACCAAACGCATCGCCACAAAAACACCCTATGTCCTTCGACTATCTTGTTAATTCCCTATCACATGCAACTGTATTTTCTCTTGTCAAATGTATATGCAGAATGTAATATCTCATTTTTAATGACAATTGCTGGTTACTAACACTATACCAAAGTAAAAGTTATGTCGAAATTTTCTTAATGACAAGCTCTTTTGACCCAAAAATCTTACTAAAGCAGCGCATGCAACAGATATGCCTCCCAAAATAATCAAAGAAACAAACGATGTATAGAATCCAGCTCACTCTGAAGGATCTGATCGGTGCTAGAAGAAAACCGGGGAGTTAGAGTCCGCAAACAAAATCATGAGGTTTCGCTCCAAATGGAAAACATTGCATCTTTACTTTCCTGCTCACTGGCCTATGTTGTCAGGCCATAGCATTACATCCTTGCATTTCCTGCTCACTGGCCTATGTTGTCAGGCTAAAGCATTGCATCTTTATTTTCCCGCTCACTGGCCTATGTTGTCAGGCCATAGCATTACATCTGCATCTTTGCTCACTGGCCTATGTTGTCAGGCTAAAGCATCGCATCTTTACATTACTGCTTTTAGGCCTATGTTGTCAGGCCGCCGTAGCTTAGATTTACTTCTTTTTAGGCCTATGTTGTCAGGCCGCCGTAGCTTAGATTTCTTCGCTTTTAGGCCTATGTTGTCAGAAGCCGTAGTTTAGATTTCTCGCTTTTTAGGCCTATGTTGTCAGCCGCCGTAGCTTAGATTTATCGCTTTTAGGCCTATGTTGTCAAGGCCACCTAGTTTAGATTTATCGCTTTTTAGGCCTATGTTGTCGAGCCGCCGTAGCTTAGATTCTTGCTTTTAGGCCTATGTTGTCGCCGTAGTTTAGATTTATCTTTCAGGCCTATGTTGTCGTCGCCGTAGCTTAGATTTCGCTTTTTAGGCCTATGTTGTCAGCCGCCATAGCTTAGATTTATCGCTTTTGCCTATGTTGTCGCATCGTAGCTTAGATTTACGCTTTTAGGCCTATGTTGTCGTGCCGCCGTAGCTTAGATTTATGCTTTTTAGGCCTATGTTGTCAGCCGCCGTAGTTTAGATTTCTGCTTTTTAGGCCTATGTTGTCGTGCCGTCGTAGCTTAGATTTACTCGCTTTTAGGCCTATGTTGTCGTGCCGCCGTAGCTTAGATTTATCGCTTTTAGGCCTATGTTGTCGCCACCTAGTTTAGATTTATCGCTTTTAGGCCTATGTTGTCGTGCCGCCCTAGTTTAGATTTACTCGCTTTAGGCCTATGTTGTCAAAGCCGTAGTTTAGATTTATCGCTTTTAGGCCTATGTTGTCGCCGCCGTAGTTTAGATTTATCGTTTGTGCCTATGTTGTCAGGCCGCCATAGTTTAGATTTACTGCTTTTAGGCCTATGTTGTCAGGCCGCTGTAGTTTAGATTTACTGCTTTTTAGGCCTATGTTGTCAGGCCGCTGTAGTTTAGATTTACTGCTTTCAGGCCTATGTTGTCAGGCCGCCATAGTTTAGATTTACTGCTTTTGGGCCTATGTTGTCAGGCCGCTGTAGTTTAGATTTACTGCTTTCAGGCCTATGTTGTCAGGCCGCTATATTTTAACTTCTCATGACTTCAGTATCACAACACACGAAGTCAAACCTTATATGACTCATACATGGGCCGTGTAACCCCAAAGGCATGGGGATGCTGAAGTTATCACGACGTTCACCTCGGACATAATCAGTTTACGTCTTTACCCACTTCTTACCATGATAATACAGAAAATATTTCTCGTATTATCTGATAAGAAAATGAGTAAAGAGGGGCCAACTGTAAACACCCATTTATGTCCGAGGCCTACTCCATGTCGATCGATAGATAAGTCTCAATTAAAAACCCCAAGATTTTCATAGAAAAAGAAGAAACAAAATAAAGATGTGAAATGGGTTAATTAACTGAAAACAGAAAACAGAAAACAGAAAACATATACGGAAAACAGAAAACAGACAAAAGAATTTTTTTTTTATCTAGACTTAAATAAAAAAATAATAATAGTAAACATTAACTAAAAAAAAAAAGAGAGAAAAAGAAAAGTATATAATAAAAAATCTAGAAAATCAGAAATTAAAACAAAAACAAATAATAAAAAAAAGATAATATAAAAAAATAATAAAGGAAAGTGAGTAATAATAATAAAATCTGTAAAATTAATTAAACTAAAAATTGAAATTCTGAAAAATCAAATAAATAAAATTATGAAAATTAAATAGGAATCATAACAAAATTAAAAAACAAAAAAATCAGAAAATTGAAATCAAAGAAATGAAATATAAGGGGTAGTTGTGCAATAAAGAAAAAAGAAGGAAAAAATCAAAAGGTCTGGCTGAGGTTATAAAAAAGGGAGAAGCCTTGAGGATTGGGTTGGTTTTTCTTTTGGGAGGCTGACTTTGAGAAAGCATCAGGAGAGACGAGTGAATTGGGAGAGGAAGGCACCAGAATCGTTCTCGGATTGGAGGGAAGATTCATCACCATAGGCTCAAAAACAGGGGTTAGGAAGGAGAGTGTAGGAGGAGCCTGTGAGAGAGAAGGGAAGGAGACCCCGAGCGAGAAGCAATTGACTCAAGAACAGCCCACCGAAGAAGAAATCGGAGCACTCTTGATCGGAGCCATCAGTAATCGAAAAAGAGAGGTGAATCTTCGTTGCAAAAACAACACGCAAAACTCGAGTTCTCTTGATTCTGCAACAGGTTAGCTGTGTCCTTGCCCAAAATGAAATTTGGCTCTGTAGTATTCACGCTAAGAAATCAGCATCCTATAGGTAAAAGATTATGTGGCAAGATTCATTGGTTTGATGATCTTGATTAATTAACTAAGATATAAACTCGGGGAAAGGGTTTTTATCAATGCACAGAGGGTAGTGTGTATGGTGTTCGTAAAAAAAACTATTAAGTTTTTGTCCCCCATAATATAATGAACGGATGCATTCAAGAACACGAGTCTGAGACGAGAAATTGAGAATGGAGTATTTAAGATCAAGTGGCCAATGTCAATAGATCTAGGGAATCAGAGAGGAGCCCCAATACCAGATAAAGAGGAGTTGGTCTAATGTATCCATTAAGGAATCAACACCATAACAGGGGTCCGCATATAGAGTCTGGTTATAAGTAGATCCCCCAGCTCTGCGAGTAACTCAGGGACATAGCTGATTCTTGAATAGTTTGTTTGAATGAGAATGGATAGGAGTAAAACTTAGGTGGATGGTGTAAGGCACTCATAAGAGGTACATTCCTCCTTGTAATTGTGCACTATAATACATAAGAGTGAAGTAGATTAGGCGACAAAATTCCTTGAAACAGGAACCAAGTATGCATGTGTAGCAACATCAAGAGGATTGTTCAAAAGTGCCTGTCCTCCATGCATTTAGAGATACATGCAATGGGATGATCTATCACTCGGGCTTTATCCCTTAGAAGACATCCCCTGCATTCATAAAAACAGAGTTAACACTTGAATTAAAGAGAATAGGGAGAGCCCCGATCCCTAGGCTTGCACGCCCTCACTTGAGACAATTCATCGGGCCACCTAACCTAGACAACATGTTAAGCTTCTCCTCAGAACGACACCTGCATGCTCGACATACACCTTAGGCCAGAATCTCCACTTATCAGTCTCTCACTATTCATGAATATCCTACGTAAAACCTCCCCATGCATGAAGCACCCCTTAGTAAAGGCGGGTGCATGTGCGGGAAACCAGCGGGTGCCTGGTTTATCTTCGAGCACCTGATTATAGCATGTCGGGGCAAGGGGGAACTAAACCCAGGAAGTCAAGACTTGGTACCAAGATAGGCAGATAGCAGAACCACTTAATTTACTCTGAGGAGCAAAACATAAGGGAGGTCTCCCTGCAATGCAGTCCCCTAAACAATACTGCTTGGATGGCCTGTCTGCATGACCGGGATAGGTGCTGTTGTGGGTGGGAAGGAGAGCCATAACTCATTCAGAAAACAAACAAAGGGACTCTGTGCACAAACGCGAATGACAAATGTGGTGGGTTAAGATTTTGGGTGCAGTCTGGAATGTGAGAAGCGATCATCTAAGGTTCGGCTCCTACATATTCAGGGCCTTTTTAGAGTAAGAGTTAAACTAAATAAACGCTCAGCCTAATGGCGAACACGCCCTCCCTCACGTCCAGAGGCGTGCCTTCGAACCCTGCATAAAGGCCTTTTGATTATTCGCCCAATTCGTATGCAAGTTAGATGGGCTTGCTTTAAAAGTAAAACCTGAAGACTGTATCACAAGGGGCAGTGGGCTTAATGGTTTGAGCGCCTGCACACAAACCCCTGGACTCCCTCTTCGAGACCCAGGTAGGGCGATCCTAAAGATTTTCTCATTTTTACCTAACTGGCCAAATACCAAACATGCCCCTTGGTCTTTTCAACCAATCCCTGCTGCGTCCTAATTGGCAGAAGACCAAACTGCCCCTCCTCTTTTCCAGCAATTACCATACTACCCTTGACCAATCCTATTAATGCCAAATCAATCCTTTTTCTAGAAAATAATAAAAATCTTAAAAAATTCAGAAATTAGAAATTAAAAAATTTACAGAAAATAGAAAAATCAATAAAAAATTACAGAAATTCAGAAAAATTAAATTACGGAAACTCAGAAAATTAATAAAATCTACAGAAAATAGAAAGTAAAAAGTTCCAGAAAATCACAAAATATAAAAATTAATAAAAATACAGAAAATCCATAAAAATAAACAAAAATATAGAAAATTCAGAAAATTAATGAAATGTTTGGAAATTACGAAAAGTTTCAATCTAAAATTCATAAAAATTTCATAAAAATCCCATGATTACTAAAAATTACATTAAACTTCCTAATTGCCTCCAAAGGTCAAAATGAAGATTCTTCTGTTATTTTCTAACTCTCTTCAAAGATCGATATCCTTTACAACTTATTTCTGTTTCGAAAATTTAAAAAATATTTTTCAAGTATTTTGGGATTCTAGGTCTCACGCAATGGGCTCTAAATGGGGAACTAGCGGTTTACCTGCTGTTCAACGTTTAGTAGTTCGTATAGGTCCTTGTGCTGCCTTAGCCGCCTCGGGCCTTGTGCATGAGTGGACTTGAGGTCCTTTTCAAATAAAAAATATATATATCTTCTTCTGATATTTGGGATTCTAGATCTCACGCGATGGGCTCTAAATGGGGAACTGGCGGTTTACCTGCTGTTCAACATTTAGCGGTCTGTATAGGCCCCTGTGCTGCCTTAGCCGCCTCGGGTCTTGTGCATGAGTGGACCGAAGATCCCTCCCAAAAAGAAAACTGCTTTTCAAATAGCAAAATCTTCAAACATTTTTTCAAAACACTTTTTGAAGGTCAAGCCTTCACAAACTAGAACTACGTAAGCCTTGAGTTTCCCATTGCACCGGGGAATACGTAGGAGCAGGATCAAGTCCTGTCAGGCTAACCTCCATCAAATTATTTTTCACATTAAAGGGATCCAAACATTTTCAAAATCACGCACTCAGTTTAAGGGTACCGTTCTTCGGAACGGGCAAGTAAGGTGCTTAACACCTTCCCTACTTGTAACCGACTCCCGAACTTAGAAGCTCATTCTTGAGTCAGGGTTTTTCCAAATATTTTTCCCTCAAATAAAAATTTGGTGGCGACTCCACATTTAATTCAAAACAAATCCATTTCTAAAAATTTTAGCGAGTTCGTCGTCTCGTCGGAATTACGGTTGCGACAGGTGTTTGGTAAACAATCATTTTTTTTATTTCTCTACAAGGAAATTGGTTATAATTATAGTGTAATACACGATTATTTAATTATAGTTTCATCTAATTTTCCTTATTTCTTTGAAGAATAATCAAGCAAGTAAAAAACAAAAACCAGATGTATTTTGGACTAAAAAAAGGGCATAATAAAGAAAGAAGGCAATGCAAGGATCAAAATTCCTCTAAAGGAAGCCAACACAATCATGTGGGACTCAAGCATGCCCTCATAACGTTTGTGAAATTCTGGCATGATCGTGCCAACCTAAAGCATGATATTTCCAACCCTAAATGGAATTGAAGACGATCAAAGTCATCCCTAATAACATAGGAGGCAATATAGGTCAACCTGATTTGTAACAGAGAAAGCTCAACTCAACGCCTACAAAAAGTAAGGTTAGGTTTTAAAAGCAAACGCATATCGATACATTCGACTACATCCCACACACCTAGTTGTGTCCCTTGCATATCATTTCTTTACTCCATTCCTCATTCTCCATTTATACATCCATTTCTATTTCTTCTTCTAGCATCCTCTCATAGGTGCTTAAAGGCATGAACCTTTTTCATAGTACAAGTTGTAGAGCTCCTTTACCAGTCTTGCTAGCACTACAGTTTTTTATTCATTTCTATTATTAAGATTATGGATTATTTTGTTGAATTACTATGTTCTTTCTTGTTTTTATCTAGTATGTGTAACTAATCCCATACCATGGGACTTTGGTCAAACTTACAATGTAACCTTGTGAACCTTAATTCTCCTTTATGAATGATTTTTGTGTTTTTATTCAATTAAATTTTATTTGTTTCACTAAATTAAGTAATAGAAATTGATCATTCTTATTAATTTGTAAGCTGATTGGGGATATACAATTATACCATTTCCCAATCAAGGGAACTATAAAGTAAACTAAACTTAAAGGTTTTGGAGGATCAATTGAAATTGCAGGTTTCTAAATAATTATTAAATTAACAAGTTTGAAATTTCTAAAGCTTCTCCTATTTATATATATTCCATGGTCGTTAAGGATAGTACTTTGGAGAAAAATATAACTATTTTATGATCATTCAATGGAAATAGAATTAGAATGGATGGTTACCAATTGAATTCCAACCATTCATAGGAGAGTTTTAGGGTGAATTTGGATAAAGTAATAAAGGGATCCAAAGTTCCATGCTCTTCCATAGTTGAACTTGCGCTTGTGTTCTTCTCTTTTCATACATTTTCTATTCTTATTTTATTGTCATTTTCATTTCTAAGAAATACTTCACAAACAAAATCTTTTTTAGTGAGCTCAAAAGTTAAGATTCGAACATTCTTTTAAGGATTATTAACATTGCCCCTATTGACATACACACTTTGCACGTAATAAGTTTTTTCACAACAATGTTGGTGGAGGAATTAGAATAAAAAGGAACTGGAAACTTCAAGGAAAATGTCTTCAACCAAGGGAAAGAAAAAGAGCTTCAAGACCATTTTTTATTACTGTAATTATTTAGAATTTCATTCTTTTAAATTTCTAGAAAATTTGTATTAAGTTTATTTGTGTAAAACATATAAAGTTATAATAGGATCTTCTTTACGTTTAAAAGAAATTTCTTTGTAATTTGAGTTTTAAAGGACATTGGTTTTATTAATGTAGGATACTCACCAAGCTTGTTTGTGAGAGCTTAATTATGCTTGTTAAGTAGTTATAAGGGGATTAGTAGGTTCCCTTAGGATTACATGAGTATCCTAAATCTTTGTGTTAAATCTTTCCATATAAGTTATGAACTTGGCTTGTGTAAAAAGTCATTCCTAACCCTAACTTTGCATTTCAATTGCATATTTGCTAAGTGCTTTAACTGGTTGGAGCTTGAACTTGGTATTAGGATTTGAATTATCTTTCCTGGGTTGATTTATATTTAATAACTTGAGTGTTGAGTGCATATTAAATATGAGTGAAGTCAACTATTCATATAACATCCCAATTTTTCTATGATAAATGTTTGAGGCTACAAATAGTTTCTAGAATAAAACTAGGTAAAATTAGGAGCCAAAAGCAGAGAAATTAAGAAGTTTGGTGCAAATGATGAAAATGCCCTTGCACCTGGGCAGCTCAAATAATAAGCCAGAAAAATGGAAATAGAAGTATAAGACATCTTGGAGGGATTATAAAGATCATGTATGGTTAAAAGTAGTGAGAAAAATTTAGAAACCTGAGAAGGGACGAAAACGCCCTTCCAAAACCCCGAAAATGACCAAAATGCCCTTAGGAGCTGTACTTTTTGCACAAAGCTGGTCAGTTCCCATAAAAATAGAAAACGGCCTTAGACTAACATGGGAATGAACTAAAAAGTATTAGAATTTTCATAGGAATAATTTGGAAAAATTTTCGGCAATGTTGAGAAAAAATTACGAAAACACCCCGGAAGGCCGGGAGGGCAAGATAAGGTGATGAACATACCAAGAGTGGGCTCCACACCCATGTGCACGAAATGCAACAGCTGGAAAGGTGGTGGTGAGTCACTAAAATGAAGTCAACAAAGTGTTCCACAAAAAGACAAAAGTGAATAGTAAAAAGGTTTCTTTAACCATGGTTAAAACTAATAAACCTTGGTTAATTAAAAGTAAAGCATGCTTAGGGTAAATTAATCATAATTAGAGGAAATATCAGCCTAATTAACACTAATCTAAGCCTAAAAGGATAATTCCTTAAATTTTGATTTATTTTGGAAAATAGGAAAAATCTAGGCAAAATTACCAAAATACCCCTAAGTGCAAAACTAATTCCACTTGGCCCATAAGAGTCCGAATTTTGGGACGCTTGGGACCCCATTTGCTTCAAATTTTTCAGCTTAGAAACTCATCAAGATCCTCTCCATTCTCTCCAAGCTTGCCATAACTCCAAACACCCAAAACTTACACTTTAAGCCTAAGTCTTCATCTTTAAGACTTAAGCTATATTAAAGTTATAAACACTTACGCCCCACCACCATCCTTTGTCCACGTCCAGAGCAGACCAAAGGGGACCCAAGGCAGCCTTTAAAGCACACAAAAACACTAAGGAGGTCTTAAACAAGTAGGATCTTTCTACTTGTCTTTTTTATGCTTTTAACTTGTCTTTTTCTGGTGTGCTTGTTTGTTTTCATGCATTTTTTCTCCAAGATCTGTTTGTCTTATTTTATTTCAATTGTGAGAGTTTAAAATTGTATTTTAACCATTCAAAATCAGCCCCATCCATTTTTAGTGATTTTTGAAAAGAAAAACAAAGTTTGTTCGATTAAAAGTGCTTCTAAGGCACTTAGAAGAAATTTAATCGGTGGGTTTTGTTTTTAAATTATTTTTGAAGCTTTGATCAGTTTTATGATCTCATGAGAAAGGTTTTTGAAGCTTATTTGAAATAGTATTTGTGGATCTTGGAGTAGATCATGAAAGTCCACTCTTTGTGGCTTGGAAAAAATATACTATGTTGTTATTTTCATGCTTGTTTTTATGCTTAAGTTTTAACCTTGTGATTTTCTTGTGTGATGAGTTTGCTGTGACCTTTGTGCTGGATCTGCACCTCTGAGTATGCATGTTAGTAGGTGGAATAGAGTTTTGTAATAAGTTCCAAAGGTTTCCTTTGGACATTAGTTAGAAAGCTCCCAAGCAAATGATGTAATTTGTAGCCAAAAGTGGCTAAAATCCTTGTATGGCACCCTCGACTCATCATGGTCAGCACTTAAGCATCAAAATATGGATAAAATAAGCATGGACCAGAGGCAAGAGGGTCTGCATAAACCTAACACAACTGAACCAAGTTGGTATGAGATGGAAGATTTGAAGAAATTACCTTGGCTAACCAAGGAAGGCTTTCGGCCACAACTCCCAAGCAAGCTTTAGTTTCGTTAAAATTTTTCCTAAGTAACTAAAACTCTGAAATAAGGTTTTAAATGAACTAAATAAACCTTTAAACAAATTTAAACAAAATAAAAATGAGTTAAAAACCTCTCGGAGTGCATTCGGCCACTCTAGAGAGATTTTGGCAAAAAATGCGCTTAAAATGTGATTAAGGAAAAATCAAGTATTTTCAACAAGTAAATAAATTATTTTGAGGTTTAATCATTAATTAAAAGGTTAAGTTTCAGAATATATGGCCTAGGTAAGCTTAGGGAAAAATCTCAAAATTACTAAGTGATAAAATTTCCAAATAAGCTTAAAATGGGTAACTAGGAAATTTACCATAACTTAAGCAAGGGTAAATGTCAAATTCAGCCATGCCACTAAATTTTGGGTAAAAATACTTAAGATTACCTTATAATACATCAATTCTAAAGTTTAAACTTGGCCCCTAAGTAAAGGTCAACTAGGATTAAGAAATGGTCAACTTAAGTTAACTAGGGTTAGGAAGAAGGAAACCTTAAACCTAAAAGAGTGGCATTCAGCCACTTAGTAGTTAATTAACTTAAAGGAGGTTTTAATTTCCAGTTAGGGTTAATTAAGGACCATTTCTATGTAAATAGGATGAAATTAAAGTATGAAAAAATTTTAAGGAGGGTAAAGAGACCGATTGATTTTTTTTAGGCAAATGATCCTATGGTGAAGAAGGAAATTATGAAACCTAAGTCTAGGAGGTTGGAATTCGGCTACCATGTTTTAAATTAACTAAGAATGAGTTTCAATCCTTAACTAGGTCCAAATAATGATCCTAAATATGTAAGCAAAATATAATTAAGGTGTATGAAAGGTGGAATTTGAGGAAGTAGGTCATTCGTCCATTTAGGAATAAATTGTCCTAGAAGATTAATTAATTTCTACTTAGATATTATTTGGTTTGGAATAAAATAGATTTTAAAAGTTTAAGATTCAATTAGACCTAATTATTAAGGTATTACAAAGGAGAACATAAGGTAATATATTTCAAAGGTTTATTAGAGGCATGATTAAGAAGGGTGGATATGACTTAAACTTGAAGTTAGAAGTTCACTAAGTAATTTGATCATAACATACCTTAATGAGAAGAAGTTATAAAAGATTTGTAAATACTTAATACTTGAACTTAGAATAATTAGGACATGCATAAGACTTGAACAAAAGAGAACACAAAGAGAAAAGAACTTGAAAGGTTCCATTCAGCCACCTAGATTAAGATGCTAAGACGTAAAATCTTAATGAACAAATATAAATTTGAGAAAAGGAAAGGAGGAGAGGTAACATAGAAGGATGAGCAATGTAAGTCCTTTGTGTGATTTCAACATTATACCGAATTGAAGTATTAGATTGGTGGTGTAAATGTGACATTATGTTATGTGATTTACCAATCAAATTTCATTATTAGTTATGAATGCTCACTATCTATGAATGAATAAATGATGGATACTCATGAATGAGAAAGGATGATGATGATGTATGAGATTAGTTTATGATGATGATTGAGATGAAAATTAGAAACCTATATGTGCATTTCATATTGGTTGGAAATTTGTTTGAGCATGCATAATTATTTGGAAGCCACTAAAATGAACTTAAAAATATTAAGGGATCACTAAAGCAAACTTTATGTGAAAACGTAATGCTACTCTCTTTGTGCCTTATGCGCACTAGTATCCAGAGGGCCCTAAAAAGCTCTACTGAAGAGAAGCCAAAGGTTGCTTCTTGAAGACAAAGATTTCTTCTAGGAGCCAAAGGTCGCTCCAAAAATCCTTCTACTGTGAAGACTTAAGTTTCTTCACCAAGTTTTAAGGTGGTGACGACCACCCCGGAATGAGCTCATATCCTTAATTTTTAGTAGGAGGTGGGAGTAGAGTCAGTGAGAAGATATTGTTTGACAAAATTTAATACATGTCTATGTCTAATTGTTTTCTCCCAAAGATGGTGAAACTAGATTCATAAAGTGTCCCAAAGGTTGGACAAAGAAATGATAAAGACAAAGAAAAGTAGTAAAGAACAAAGTTTAAGACAGAATAATTGTATGTCAAATGATGTCTTATTTGTTATCCCAAAGTTATGAATGTTAAGAAGAATGTATGGTGAGAAACTAAGTTGTATGTTTTGAATAAAATTGATCCACTTCAGAGAAATGTTTCCAAAGAATTAAAAGTAACCTTTTATGTAAGAAATGATTTCTGAAATAAACTGAAGTGGCTGGGACTAAAGTGATGACATTATAACTAAGTAGATAGCCTACTGAGAAACTTAGTTTCTCATCCCTACTTCTTCCCATTTTCTTTCCAGACACCTTGGATGCTGTTCATTATGGTAGCAGTTCACGTACTTGAAGCAGACGTGAGGCACTCTCTCTGGGAGGTGTACATCGCACTAATGTCAAAAAAATAATTGGATGCGAGCATCCTAACTACTAATATGTAGTATTAGCTAACTTATGTATAAATATTGTATAATAGTTGTAAGTTTATGGTTTGTAATAACTACATGATAAGGCCCACAGGCCTATGACTTAGGGTATGTATGAAATGTTATGTATAATTATTATGTGACATGTGTGTTATGATTGAATCTTCTTTATTTATTATAGGAAAATGATAAACGAAAAGAATGATATAAACGCTTAGTATTCCTAAGGTTTTAAACATATGTAGAAATCCGCTTAATGATTTATTTTACCGCTACGCATGTTTTATCGACGAGGCTCGCAGTTTATAATAAACAGTTTAAAAAAAAAATTACCGTATTTTCATATAAGTATTTTCTCAAATAAATTCTGCATCATGAGATAACAAACTAAAAATGGAATCGAATGATCGACTTAAGCGTGAAATCAGTATTCTTTTTTAGGGTGTTATAATTCACCTAGGTCCTAACAAAAAAACCTAGATAATAGGTTGCAAAGAATGTTCTATTATCAAAATAAAGCTTAAAAACAACACTTAAAAACAATTGAAAAGTCACATAATTCATCTAGGTCTAAAGCTAAAATTGATAAGGAAAATGATATTGAAAGTTATAGGAGGGGAATTTACCACGAGGAGTCAAATGAGATATCCTAGATGATGTCAATTATTATGGAAAAGGTAATTATAAATCTCACTCGAATATGAAGGATAAAACTTACTGTAAGAATAAAAATAAATTGCCAAGTAGGTAAAGGGAAACAAAATTACCTTCAAGGAATAGGCACCACTCAAAAGATAAGAAACACTTATTTAGGAGTAGGAACCATAATTCTAGAGATAAGGAATCATTGTGGAGTAAGGGTATAGAAACATCTACAAGTAAGGATAAGAAATCTTCTAAGTCTAAGCATAGACATTGACTTCCAGGGATGCAAATACCTCCAGGAGTAAGACTAGCTCTTTGGATAGGCACCATAGCGATATGAGAGAGATAAACCACCGTGATAAATTAGATGAGGTTAAAGTCAAAATGCCAAAATTTCAAGGGAGGAAAGACCTTGAAGTGTACCTTGAGTGAAAGTTAAAGGTAGAATAAATCTTCTCAAGTTATTCCATAAGAGAGGACCAGAAGGTCAATTTAGCTACCTTAGAATTTAGTGACTATGTTCTCATTTGGTGGAATAAGTTAAAATTGGAAAAGTTTCATCCCACGTGTGATTAGGAAGAAATGAAACACATTTCACAGGGTAGATATGTGTCACCCTACTACCTTAAAAAAATATACAATAAGCTTCAAAAGGCACATTAATAGTAGTATTAACTTTTCACATAAGTTCTATTTTTAATGATCCCATAATTACTTAGGCTTCTTTTTAAAGGCTTCCAGATAATATGCATGCTTAAACAATCCAACCAATATTCCATGCACATTTAGTCTTTACCTTCATACTAATATCACCTCATTATCCATACCTGATCATCATATAAAACATCATTCTATAATCATTCATGAGTAATATTCATACACTTCACATTACTATTTATGTACTCACATGGTACTATAACAAGTTAGCATAACATTTTCAAGCAAAAATTCATCTTTAATTCAAGACTTACATACTTTAACTTGTTAATTCTTGGGGAAACACATTCATTTACTTTCATAACTTGTCTAACTTGTTCAATTATTCATATTTATGATAAACACTCATGGGATCTAGATCACTCATCCTTCTAAGTTACCTTTCAACCTTTCCTTTTCTCAAAGGTTAAGTTCTTCTTAACACTTTTAATGAAGGATTATGGTATATAATTATTTCTTTTTAAATGGTCGAGTGACCTTTTGTTATAGTTTACTCTTTGTGTCCTTATTTGATAGTCTTATGCATTATTTATTTAATTCAAGTTTAAGTGTTGCATATTTTATGCCTCTTGAAAAATAACTTAGCTAGTTATGTATGTTCCACATATATACCTAATTACTAGTTTCTTGTTCATAAACTTTAAGTTTTCTACTCATGAATTGTGTAAATATCTTTAAACATCCAAGTTAGTCTATTTTCCTATTAATCCATAAGTGTTCGAATGCTTATTCCTTTTTTAGACCATATAGTTCAATTATTCTTCTCTTAGAAATGTGGTCCTTACTAATTAAGATGTAGGAGCTATTACTTACATCAACTATAGAACATTTTAAGGTTTTTCTTCCTTATCTAGAGAGCATGATCAAATGCCCTTTTTCTTTTCTCTACTCCATATTTGACTTCTAATCACCTCCTTAAACTATTCTTAATACACTTTTAAATTCTAGCAAGGTTGCTTAACTAGTTCTTACTTCTTATGTGCATTTGTCCAAATGTTACCCAACCATTACCAAACCTCTCTTAACTTTAAAATTGATTTCTTAAAAGTTTATGTTCTACTTTGTACCCTAATTATAATTTTAACTCAAGTTTCCCTAATTATTAGGAGGGTGGCCGAGTGCCCTAGTTGGCTAAGACAAAGTTCATTTTCCTTAATTTGTTCTCTCATGATTTTGGGGTTATGGATTTTAGCATATTTTCACTTAATTTAACCAAAGTGGCTGAATGGACCTTTAAAAAATTTCAAGTTCCTCTCAATATTATAATTCCAACAGTTATACTTGATTAGTTTCGACTTTATACCCTACACAATATTATAAACTCAAGATCTCCTAATTTATTTAAAAGTGGTTGAATGCTATATGCGCTTCAACAAGGGTTCTTTTTAAATTTTCTCATCATAAAACCTTGATGTCAAGAAGTTTAGCACTTGGTCTATCATAAAGTCTTAGATCCATCCATAAATTGTCGTGATTCCATAACTTTGGTCATGGTCATGGTCATGGAAGGTCTTAAGTGATATGTACAAATTTGAATCCAAAATTCCACCTTTACACATAGTGGTTTTAAGTCCATGTCCAAGTTAAGTTTATGAATCTCTTTACATAATTTTTCTTGTTTATTTAAGGATTTTATTACATGAGTAATCAGAACTGATAGCAAGAATAACATTCATAAAAATTTTAAGTAAAGATATAACCAAGATACTAAATTTCAACATAAAAATTTACAAGAAAGAACCTTTTATAGCAAATAAGTGTAAATCTACTGGATCTACAAGTCTGTTACTTTGAGATCCTTAAAAATTTTCTCATAAACAATCTAATCTTCCCCAAAGTATAAAAAATGATTTTTAAGAACATTTAACCGATTAAATTGCTCCTAGGTTGCTAGAAGCACTTTAATCCATCAAAACTTCTCTTTTTCTTTCAAAAATTACTAAAAATTGGTGATGGTCATATTTTACCATTCAAGGGAAGTTTTTAGCTTCCAAGAGTACAAACAAAAAGTGATCCATAGATCTTAGAGAAGAATCCATAAAGAAGAAGAAAAACATACAATAAATGCAAACTTAAAACTTATGAAAATATAAGGTAAACTCCTACTTGTTGAAGATACTTGTTGAAGATATTATGGTGGGACTCTTATGGCTGATTTTGTGCTTTCTTGGTGGTCAACACAAGATCTTCTAGTGATGGTGGTGGGGCTTGGTGGTTTTGTCTTAATTTAACTTAAACTTCAAAGTTTGAAGTTTAAGCTAAAGTGTATGATTTTAGGTTTTTGAGGTATATTGAGTTTAGAGAGAATTTGGAGAGTTTGTATAAGTATTTAGGAGGTGGAGAATGAAGAAAATAAGCTCTCCCATGGTGATTATTGAATTCGGTCACTTAAGGGTAGTTTGGGAATTAATTTCCCATTTAAGGGTATTTTGGTACATTTATATGTAATAATAATTCTAAATGTAAGGAATTATCCTTTTAGAATTATATTAGTGTTAACTTTTATAATTTGACACTAATCAAGATTAATCTATCCTAACCATGGTTAACTCTAATTAAATAAGGTTAACCATGGTTAATTTTATCTCTTCTATTTATAATTTTTGTCGCACATGTATTTAATGGTGTGATGACTTATATGGTGAGTCACCACTACATTTTCCATATGGAAATTTCATGCACAAGGTGTGGGCCCTACTTTTGGTTTTTGCTTCGCATTTTCTTGATCTACTAACATTCCAAGGGCATTTTGGTAATTTTCTAGGAGGTTCCCAAATTATTCCTCCGACATTTCTAACACTTATTAGTCTATTACTGAATCATTCTAATATCGTTTGATATTTTTTTGGGAACAGTTTATCCCTTTACGAAAAGTAGAGCTTTTGAAATACATTTTGGACATTTTCGAAGCTTTCTAATAAATTTTTCATCCTTTATTTGTTCCTATTCTTTTCTCATAACCTTTCAATCATCCTTGATGTTCTTTAATCTCTTGGAATGTTTTTTACCTTTTATTTTATATTTTTCTTGCATATTATTTGGGTTATCCTAGTGTAGGGATATTTTTGTCATTTTTACAAAATTTTCTAATTTCTTTGTCTGTTGCTCTTATCTCTATTTTTATTTCTTATTTAAGTTTATTTTTAACCTAAAGAGTTAATTATGATAATTTATGGGTGTTACACCTTCTCCTTTAAATGAGCTCTGCATTATTTGAAGAAGCTGTCTTACATGCATCCATAGCTCAAAAGTCTTCAATCCTCAAGCATCCAAAAAGATCATCTGATACAAAATCTTCACTCTTAAATGTTTTATACAAGGCCATAGTGCCTCTTTATACCTATGTAATTTTGTTGGATGGATAAAGTTCTTCACCATCATTGGGTGTGAATGGTGCGAAGACCTAACCTTAAAGTTCTAGAACAATGGCTAGGCATTAACCACCATAGGAAAACACATCATTGCCACTTAGATTATGGATAATAAAATCACTACAATCGAAAGGATGCTAATTGCTATCACTAGATATTGACAAGAAGAATTTTTTATCTAAAGTGGGACACCAACCTTAAGGAGGAGGTAGACAGATTGTGGTATGTTCAACCAACCTATTCTGATATTAAACACTCACCATCATAAAAAAAATAAAATAAAACACCTTCATTACTGCTTCATCATCCATCCCCACCTTCACTTGAGACACCTCCTTAATGAGTTCATAAAAAACATGATCCATACTCCTGAAAGATATATGAATGTCCCAAGATCATCTACATCATCTATTAACAATATAACAGTTGTGTCTCCACCATCTCCCAAGTTATCCATCTTCCCTATCACACTCCTCGTCAATTCTATTATCCTCTCCAGTAACTGGGGACCATGTCCCATGCTTTTTATCCCTTAACCTTGATAAGTTTAACCTTTTGAGGACTAAGCCACAAAAGAATGTGCAACATATTTAAGATTTTTTTTTGGAAGTCCAACCTTATTACTTGCATGAATATTAACACCATCTTCAAACATGCCCATGATAGGATTGCATCAATATTTCTCTAAGCTAATGATCCAAAGATCAAGTAGAAGAGAGTATACTCTTATTGAGCAAGGGTTGTCCTTTTTGTCCTACCTGATGATATTAGGCCTTTTCCATGGTGAAGGGTGGTTTGAGTAATTTTGAGCACACTTGGTGGCTCAAACATCACTAGAGAGAAATGAACGCTATCTCATGCCCATCCTTTGGGTTTTCAACATTAGGTGTAGTGCTCCCTTATTCAAACCATTTCCTTCCCCTCCTCATCCTTTTTTCCTCTCTCTCTGTTATTCATGTTGTTAATTGTTTTCCTTTCTTTACCTTAACTTTTATTATTGCTTTTGAATCTTTTCTTCTTTGTTCAAATATTTTTATTTTCATTTACTTTTACAAATATTTTCAAGCCTACTCCTATACAAAACCCTCTTAGGCATATTATTATCTCCATTTTCCTATACATTTTTGTTCATCTATCTATGTCATGACCATCACAAAAACTATCGCAATCTTAAAGAACTACAAGTGGTTGGTAGATCTCCTTAATACAATAGTATTGTCAATAAGATATTCATCAACGCCAGCATCACATTTAGGATACTAAATGTGTAACATCCTAAAAATGATACTCATCCTACGCTCAAGTCATTTCTTGGATTAACTATTAGTTTGTTACTTTATGATGCAGAATACATTTATAAAATAATATTATGGAAAATATTATATAAATTTTTTCTTAAAATCTTAATTGAAAATGAGAGTATCATCATAGTAATCAACATAGTAGATAATAAATGTTAAGACATCGTCACTCACGTTTATTTTCAAAACTTGCATTCATTTACTTTTCATACTATTCAATCATTTCCAGCAATAATTACATTATTGGTTATATAGGTATTACAACTTATAGACAGTAATAAGTTAAAGGTTTCTAGTGAGTCCTTTAAATAAAACAAAGGCTTCAATATCCTTCACAAGTTACGGTCATCCAAAGCAAAAGGTATAGAGTTGGACAAAGTAGAATAAGATCCTTTATAGCTCTTCCCGCATTCCATTCCATGAACATTAGTCTCTAGTCTGTGTTATTTATTTCATATAGACCATAGCCACCATGAAGAGAGTATAATCGGATCTTGGGGGAGAAGTGGGAGGTAAGGAGTGAGAAATCGTAAATTCTCAATAGGTGTCTACCTTAAGGTTGGCGTCATCATTTCTAATCCAACCATTTTAGTTTATTAAGAAAATATGACAAGCATACAATTTTAATTATTTCTTTTAAAATTATACTTATCTGAAGTGGATTCTTTTTAATAATAGCATAAATTTAATCTCATATAACATGCAATTCATACATACTCTAAATCATTTTTTCATATAAAATTTCTTAGACATAACTCTCATGCATTCTTTATATCACTTTCTCATCACAACATAGATATTATCTTATTTTTACTCATTTTATTTCTTAATCATAATTATTTTTATTCTCTAGTCACCCTCTCAGTGAAAGTTTTATTTAAGGCATAACATTAACAATTTAGTCAAACAATATCTTCCACTTGTCTACTACTCCACCTTTTGATATTAGATATGAGCTCATTCTGGATGATGGCCCCCATTGTAAATTTGGAAGACCTACCACTTCCCAATAGAAGGATTTATTTGAAGTATGCCTTCACCATAAAAGGTTATGAACCTTCTGATTACCATAGAAGGACCTATCGCCTTATAAGTGTGCATAAGTCCCAAACTTAGCACACTAGGAGTAGTCTTAAGTTTTCACACAAGGTTCTTCTTTAGTGATCTCTTGACTTATTAGGTTCCATTTTAAGTCTTCATATTAGGATACATGCTCAATATTCAATCAAAATGTTATGTATATATAGCACCTAATTTGTTCATTTAATCTTAAATCATGGAACCAAATAGACATACACCAACCATCATATCATGTAAGAGATCACACAAGTCATTACATCACTCAAGAGAGCACATAAAATAGTTACACATATAAGGACATGCTCATGCATCACCATAACAAATATGGCATTAACATTTATCCAAAAGTTCTCTTTCTTAGTAAAAATATTTACTTAAGCATGGTCCTTAAATTTTGAACAACATACACATTTCTTCTAAAATTTCCAAGTTGACCTTATTCTTTATGTTTTATGATAAGTTTCTCAAGGGAGACCTACACTACATAACCTTTTCAAGTTTCTCTTATCCTTTTATTTTTCTCAAATGTTTTGTTGGTGTTTTATTATCATCAAGTTTGTATTGACCGAATGGCCTTTCCACCTCTCAAGTGTACTTTTCTTAATCTATACTTCATAACCATTTTTATTTCTCAAATTTATTCCTAAGAGAGATGAACATGAAGGTTCTTATTTATTAAATCTAATTCATCCCAGATCTAATCTCTCTTGGCCAAATGACCTCTTCTAACCCCCCCTCCCCAAAAAGTTTTGTATTCATCTTTTTAAGTTACCTCTCAACTTTTTCTTTCCTTAAAGATTAAGTTTCTCATAATATTTGTAACATAAGTTGATGAAATGGTGGAGTTTAGTATAATTGGTCAAATGACCTATTTAAGTTAATTTACTTTATATTCATCAATTTTGGTGTTTGATATATAATTATATCATTCCAAATTTGAGTGATAGGTAACTATTAATCTAACTAATTAAATTTGAGTTACTAATTTGATTTAACTATTTAGTTTCTAGGTTATGGTTTCAAGTCCTCTTACTCGTACTTTTCTTAAAACTTCTTAAACATCCAAATTAACTTCTCTTGTAAACTTACCTAGAAATGGCCAAATACAATATTGTAGTCCCTAGGAAATTATGATCAATTTTTCTTATATCTGAAAGATGATTTGTGCTGGTTTATGGCTTAGGTTAACATATTGAACCAACTTAGAGCTTTTAAAGATTTTTCTCCTCATTTACTATATGTCAGTCGAATGGTCATCTAACTCTCACAACCTCATAGTTGAACCTTTAGTCATCACCTTGTGGATGGTTATGTTCATTCTTAAGCCTTCACAAGATTTTATCTTACTTTCACTAATTGTTCTTAAGTATAGTCAAATGGTCATCCAAACCATCACTAAGTCTATTAAAGAAATTTTAACC
>JAMKYM010001008.1:0-23855 GCA_026541065.1 Canavalia ensiformis
GATGGACTCTAATTTCTTAGATTCTCTTTTTAGATTTTTTGTACATTTATTTTTATTATTTTAGTGCGAGAACATTTTTTATCATTTTCTAAAAATTAGCTAATTTTTTTAAAAATTTAGAACAAATTTATAATTGTTAATATTTCAATCACTAACTTAGGTAGATAAAATTTGGAGTTTACGTGTACTCTAATATTTTAATATATTTTGCAGAAATGATCAGTCAATCATTTTTAAAATAAAAAATTATAATAAAATATTATTTATTTTTAATTTTAAGATTGAAATAAAATAATTTTAAATATATTAAATGATTAGCAACATCTTTATAAATATTAATTTAAAAATTAAAAAATTAAAAACTTACGATTATACTGAACGAGATTCTAATTATCAAAAGTCTAAAATCAAGCACAACAACTAATTAAAAACTTGTACCAATCTATCTGTTATATGTTGTAATAAAATTAATGTAGTCAAGAGCATAACCTTCTCTTATTTTTATTTAATGTTAAGGATTTTCAAATATATATTTTACAAATAATTTTTTTTAAATTACTAAATAAATAATATTTTAATTTTTTATTCTAAATAATGTAATTAAATTTATATTTTTTATATTATAAATTTTTAACATTAATAAAAACCTAATCCTTTTTATCAGCACAATTCGTACTCGACAGAGTTGAATAGAAGCAAGAATAGCTTTTCGTTTCATTTGATCGAATGGGACATATTTCTTGCATTTTTTTTATTTTCATTTTATTTTTTTATATAGTAAAAAACTAATTTATTAAATATATTTAAATTACTTTAATTTCATTCTTTCCACTCGTAAAATAGTTTTTGAAATAAGTAAAATTGAAAATAAAATCTAAAAACATCACGGGAGGAGCTAAAAGCAAAAACTGAAGTAGGAAATCACGTGGTTCAGGCTTCAGAAAAGGCTTTTTTAAACTCTGAATTTCTTTTTCACATCCACAAAGTATCATTCATCTATTTAGGTTTAAGTTGTGTAATCCAAATTTTTTTTAACTCATAGCAGGAAGTTCTATATGCCAAATTTTTCCACGTGAGGCTGATCAAACTATTCAAGTTATATTGGCTTAGGACAGCAGGGGTCTAGTGAGTAAAAAATTACTTTTAAACTAGAATATGTACACGATACGACTAATGTTTTTGAATTAGACATTATTTCTCAACCATTTGCTTTAGGAGTAGTACTTTTTGGATTTTTTTTTTTATGAAATGACTATTATACTTTTGTGAGGTATACTGAAGATTTTTTTTAAGAGGTAAGCTTTTAAAAAGAATCCGAAAATCATATTTTGAATTTTGATTCATATTTTTCAAAGTCATATTTTAACTTTCGAATTTTTATTTTCAAAATGCATATTTTAGCTTTCGGATTCTTATTTTTGAAAGTCAAATAATGAATATGCAATAATTAAATTTTGATATTCTTATTTCCAAATTATTTTTGTGATTTTTTTATGCAATATCCTTTTACTACATAAGAATGCCTTGAAAATGTCATCCATGTAATACCTTTGTGAGTTTTTATAATTTTTAGGCACTCAACTCAAAATTTTATTATTACTGTCATAACTATAATTACGATGAAATGACGAACTCGTAAAGATTTAGAAAGAATGGTTTAAAATTGTAGAGTTGCCACCAATTTTATTCTAAAGGGAAAATATTTGGAAACATCCTAACATAGAAAGTTCTAGATTCGGACCCGATTACAAATAGGGAAGGTATTAGCACCATACTCGCTCGTTCCGAAGAACGGTATCCTTAAATTGAATGTATAATTTTAATATTTTAAAAATCATTTGATATCTTAAATAGAATAGAAAGAAATAAGTTTATGGAGACTTGGGAGAATGTTCAAAAGTATTTTGAATTTTTTTAACAAAAATTCTTAATCTATGCATGCACAGGATCTAAGCCAAACGAGGATTGCATTAGAATCCATATGACTCTTAAAATAGCAGATGACGGGGTATGTTATACGTCCGTACTAAGAGCTTATTACATGAGATTTAGAATTTATTATTATAATTTTAAAATTTAAAATGAAGATAATAATTTAATTGAAAGATTTAAATAAATAATATCTAAATACTTTTCTAAATTCACATATGCTCAAAGTCTAAGGCATACGGAGGTTGTACTAAGACTTATATGATTTTCTGAATACAAAACAGCAGACTATGCTACACATTTTATTAAGAGCTGAAATTTAGAATTTAAAATATTTTTTTAAAATTTACATCAAAGATAAAAATTTAATTGAAATACTTAAATAAATAATATCTAAATACTTTTCAAAATTCACATATGCTTCAACTCTAAGGAAAATGAAGGATGCACTGATACTTGTATAATTCTCTAAATACTAAACGGTAGGATATGTTACACGTCCGTATCAAGAGCTCATTCCATGTGATTTAGAATTTCAAAACCTTAAAATATATTTTTTGAAGATTAAATTACAATTTCTAAAGTGACCATTAAAAGTAATTTTACTAAAACGTGATTTCTAATTAATTCTAAAAACTTGAAGTTTTATTTAACCAAAACGATGGGAGGCATTGCGAGGTAAAGGGTCATAATTTATTTGTTAACGAAATTAAATTCCTAAAGATAATTTTATTAAGTGGCCAAGTAACTTGATTTATTAGGCCCAACTTGCTTTAGCAATAAGAAACCATACATGGCCTGCCCCGCCATTTATTTACTCACTTTCTACAAATAATCTGATAGGCCCAATGCCTTCAACTCGAAAGTTGGGGCCTCATTTTTCTCTTTTTCTTTTTAGGAACCATAGTGTTTAAAGGGGTTGATTAGGGAAGGGGATTCTATGTAACACCTCAATTTGCTATGAAGAACTTTTGCTACTACAAATAATTTCTAGTGGGAAACTAAGTAGGATTAGGAACCAAAAACAGAGAAATTAGAAAGTTTGATGCAAATGAAGAAAATACCCTTACATCTAAGCAACCCAAATAATGTATCAAAAAAATGAAAACATAAGTAAAAAATATCCTAAAGGATTGTAAAACATCATGTATGATTAAAAGTAGTGAGAAAAACTTAGAAAACCAAGAAGGGACAAAAAAGCTCTCAGAAACCCCTGAAAATATCCAAAACGCCCCTAGGGGCTCTACTTTCTACGTAGAACTATTCAGTTCCCATAAAAATAGAAAATGACCTTATATTAATATAAGAATGAACCAAAAAAGTGTTAGAATTGTTAGAGAAATAATTTGGAAAATTTTCCAGCCATATTAAAGAAAATTACAAAAACATCCTTGGAAGGCTAAGAGAGAAAGAAAATGTGAGAAAAAATGCTAAATGTGAGCCCCATAATGGGCTGCATGAAAATTCAGCATTTTAGGACTTGGTGGTGACTCACCAAGTCAATTCAACCCAAGTCAACCATAAAAGACAAAAATAAAGAGTAATCAATTCCTAATGGGCAAGAATTCCCCCCTCAATCAGCCCAATACCAGTTACTTTCAAGCCAGCAAATTCCCAAATTTAGGCCCAACCCAACATACCTTCTAAAACCTCATTCATCCTTTTTCGAAATAAATTTAATTTTGACTTCAAGTCCTTTAATTTAGGATAGGCCCCATTCCCGCCTTCCTTTTTAGTTTGAAATTGAATTCATTTTTTGGGTCAAGTCCAATTATTTTATTTTTTTAATCTGGGTCAAATTGAATTCCTTTTTAGAAATCAAGTTCACTTTTTGGACAAATCCAATTCTTTTTTAATCAAGCCCATTTTCTTTTTCCTTTTTTTAATTTGAAATCAATTCCATTTTTCTAATTTGGGTCAAGCCCCAATTCTTTTTTCCTTAAGCCTAACCCCTATTTATTTTGTTATTTTACGGAGTAAATCCCTTTTTTTAATAACTCTAAGTCTCACGCAATGAGCTCTAAATATCAATTAGTAGCTTTTTCTGCTATTCAATATTTAGAGATTCACATGGGTCCCAGTGCAACCATAGTTGTCTTGGACCTTGTGCATATGTGGATCCCAAAATCTTTTAAAAATAAAAAGGTTCCGAAAACCCGTTTTTAATAATTCTAAAGTCTCACATAATGAGCTCTAAACACGAACTGGTAGCTTTTTCTATTGTTTGATATTTAGAGATTCATATGGATCCCAGTGCAGCCATAGTTGTCTTGGACCCTATGCATATATGGACCCCAAAAGCTTTTAAAAATAAAAGATTCTAGAAAACTGCGTTTTAATAATTCTAAAGTCTTACGCAATGAGGTCTAAACATGAACTGGTAACTTTTTCTATTATTCGATATTTAGAGATTCATATGGGTCCAGTGCAGCCATAGTTGTTTTGGATCCTGTGCATATATGGACTAAGAATTATTCAAAAACATCTAAATTGCTTTTAAAATCATCTTTCAATCTCTTTTTACCTCCGAAGATCAAGTCTTCAAAACCAGAACTATGTAGCCTTGAATTTTCCATTGCACTAGGGAATACGTAGGAGCAGGATCAAGTCTTGTCAGGCAATTTTCATACAAACCTATTTATTTCTACCCTATTTAAAAGGATCAAATAGATTTCAAAAATATCAAAATCACACATTCAGTTTAAGGGTACCGTTCCTCGGAACGGGCGAGTAGGGTGCCTAATACCTTCCCTTAAAATAAAATTTGGTGGCGGCTCCACGATCAAATTAAAATAAATTCTTTTCAAATTTTTAGCGAGTTTGTCGTCTCGTTGTAATTACGGTTACGACAGATGGCGACTCCACTGGGGATTAGAGAGCCGAGCCCATTTACAATTGAGTGTGTATTGTATTGATCCCTTTTCTGTTTATTTATCTGTTTATCTATTTGTTCTCTGCACAACCCTAGGATAGACGAATTTAAATTTGCTCTACATATACTTGTTGCGATTTCTCCAATTGCAGGTATCCCAAATTATGTGCCCTCCACACATTAAACTGATACATTCATCTCATGAGTGGGACTCTGTACTCGGGTCTGAGTGAAGCCTAGGATAGAGGGTTCTAGTGGTGTCACTTTGGATGTATGTCCTGTTTGACTATCACGAAACCCTAGCTAAAGTGCGTCGTCCTATTCGTAATGCCCTGCAACTGGTAGCTTTTTCTGTTGTTGTAGCAAACATTATGGAGTCGAACTTGGCTCTAGTAACCTCTTACACCTCAACATTACTGACCATCTTCGAAGAGATTCATTCATTAGAAGCCATAGACCCTTAGGATAGGTTACCCACATAGGATGCAAAGAGGGCACACACACCCCTTTCATTCACATGGTTTATATCTTTTGCTCCGAGCATTATCGAGGAACAAAATCATCAAGCAATGAAGGAGATGGGGTCGAAAATTAGGGAGACAAATAAAATCGAGGGGGTAAAAGAAAGAAAACAAAATCAAAATAAAAAAAAATCTAAAAAGTAGAAAAAAAGAAAATCTAAATATTTTTTATAATTTCTAGGAAAATTTTAGCAAAACTAAAAGATTTTCCAGCAAAATTCTAAAAAATAAAAAATGCTAAAAATCAAGGTCAGATAAATAAAGCAATCATTCAAAATGATTGACTTTCAAATCTTTAATTATTTATGCATTACATTCATTCTTTCATTAAATAAATGTCATTGAAAAAAAGGAGATTTCGAAAATCATCCCATACATTTTTATACTCATTAAGGCATAGACACTCTTATCATTCATGATTTTGGCATTCACATTTTTTCTAAAATTAATTTTCAATTTAACAAAAAATTAAAGAAAGACAGCTTTCTTGGCACCCTTATAGGACTCGTTCACAATCAAGAATCATGGATGAGTTGGAAAGACAAAATGAGGAACTGAGAAATGAGGTCCAAACTCTAAAGGATCAAATGGCCAAACTAATGGAGGCCATCCAACTGCCAAAACAGAAAGATGTGAGGGAATCCCTTCTAGAGGGACCAATTGACCCATCATATCCTCCTGGCTACAGTCCGCAAAACTCTTTACCATCAACCATGTCTCCACAAGCTAAATAGGTTCACTATGGGTTCCCTCATGGGCCTGTACCCTTCATAAAGACGAACAGAAACCCAAACATAAAACCTACCCTCAAAACACCACAAAATCCCTTATACCATTCCAAACACCACTTCACAAGAACCTATCCAAGCTTACCAAATAGTTGCCAGGGGGACAAATCCTATGTTCCCCCAAGGACCTCATCCTATACACATATCATAGTCTCATCCTCATAACATGTCAGTAGAACATTAAATTCATCCTTTTAACAAAAGTGTTGAAAGGTGGAAAATCTTGGAGGAAAGGATACGGACAATCGAGGGAAGTGCATATGATGTCAAAAACACATTTGATTTGTGTCTAATCCTAGACGTGGTCATTCCTCCAAAATTCAAGGTCCCTGAATTTGAGAAATATCAAGGAACCGGTTGTCCAAGGAATCACTTAATCATGTATTGCAAGAGGATGGATGCATGTGCCCATGATGATACGCTGCTCATCCACTTCTTTCATGACAGCTTAACTGGGGCAACTGCCAACTGGTATACTCAACTAGAACAAACATATATCCATTCATGGAGGGATCTGGCTAATGCATTTTTGAAGCAATACAAGTATAACCTGGAGATGGCTCCTGATAGAACACAACTTCAGAACATGGCTAAAAAAGGGGGATGAGACCTTCAAACAATATGCACAACGATGGCGGGAGCTAGCAGCTTAAGTGCAACCTCCGTTATCTATAAAGGAATTAGTCAGCATGTTCATGGATATACTCCAGGACCCCTTCTATGACAAGATGATCAGCAGTTTGACTGCAAGTTTCTTTGACGTCATCGTCATAGGAGAAAGAATTGAATGTGTCATGCGCAGGGGAAGGATTATGCACAAGTCGGCAAGGACAATTAATGCTTTTATTGGAAAGAAGAAGACAGGAGAAGCTTATAATATGGTTTGTGGTCAAGGCCAATACAAACCTCAGATGGCACATTGTGGACCAGTTGGTTTCCAACCACCACCTTATACACTATATCCTTACATCGCCACAACCTACCAAACCCAAAACTCTCTAGTGGCACATCATCCTTTGAAACCTCAAGAACCACCATATCCTAAATGATATAATGCAAATGCCAAATGCGACTACCATGCACGATACATCAGTCATTCAATAGAAAATTGTTAGGTTCTAAAGCATAAGGTGCAAAGCCTAATCGATGCAAAATGGTTGGATTTTGGGAGGTTTGCTCCTAATAATCCATTGCCAAATCATGAGATCCCATCAGCTAGCTAAAATAAATTGGGGCAGCATAATGAGGTTCCTTGTACAAGTTGAAGTACTAAGAAAAACCATCCAAGATTCTCATACTTTTCAAAATCAATCTTTTGCAATAAATCTCAATCAATAATACAAAAAATTACATTTTTCATGTTTCTTGGGCATGTACCTTATAAAATGGACTTTACTTCTTAAATTTATCTCTCTTTCATCAGTTAACCCATCACTTATCCTAAAGAATAAATACTTGTTGGTGACAATGCCAGTGCTGTAATAAATAATTTTGGACGCCTTATTAATCAAATTCGAAGAGAAAAATTAAACGAGGAAGCAGAATAAACGGGATCTAAATCCAACCAGGGATTCCAAATCACCCTCCATTGTAATTTCTCTTGTCTAACAAAAGAAATTCCAAATCCAGGCAAAATTTAGGGATGCAAAATAGATCTGTTGAATTATGAATCAAAATAATCCAGGGAGGACCAAATAGAAGATCAGACCAGGCAAAAATAAAAGAGAAAGGAAACCCGCTAGATTAAAGTCAAAAAGATAATCCAGGCAAAAGTGGGGTCAAAATCCAAAAAAATAACAATGCGACAAAGTCATGATCGAAAAAGGTCTTGTTGGATTAAAATTCCAAAATACAATTAAGGAAAAATTAGGATCAAGACAAAAGCCCGCTAGGTTGAAAACCCTTAAAGGGCGGCCTACAAAAAAGTTAAGGCAATCACAAACAAAAAGCCCGCTAGGTCGAAAACCCTCAAAGGGCGACCTAGGCAAAAGTTAGGGCAGTCACAAATAAAAAGCCCGTCAGGTCAAAAACCCTTAAAAGGTGGCCTAAGAAAAAGTTAGGGCACACAAAAAAAAGCCCGCTAGGTTAGAAACCCTAATAGGGTGGCCTAGGCAAAAGTTAGGGCATTCACAAATAAAAAGCCCGCTAGGTCGAAAACCCTTAAAAGGCAGGCTAGGAAAAAGTTAGGGCACACAAACAAAAAGCCCACTAGATTGAAAACCCTCAAAGGACGACCTAGGCAAAAGTTAGGGCACATAAACAAAAGCTCGCTAAGTCAAAAACCCTCAAAGGGAGACCTAGGCAAAAGTTAGGGCGCACAAAGAGAAGGCGCGCTAGGTTGAAAACCCTCAAAGGACGACCTAGGCAAAAGTTAGGGCAGTCACAAATAAAAATCCCACTAGGATGAAAACCTACAAAGGCGGCCTAGGAAAAAATTAGGATGAACAAAAGAGCTACTGGGTTGAAAACTCAAAGGAACAATCCAGGCAAAAGATATGGTCAACCAAAAATCTGTGTACAATTCAACGCTTTTGCACCTTATGTCTTCTAAAACTGGGGAAAAATTATGCCATTTCTCAAATTTGATTAATCTGACAATCAAAGTTATGAAAAGCAGCATTGCTTAGAAAAATTCAAATTGAGGCAATTCTCAATTTCAGAAAAATTTTAAACTCAGGCAAATGTTTGCCTAGAAAAAATCAAATTGGGGCAATCCCCAATCTTGCAAAAATCAAGATCAAAACTGGGGCAAAGGCTTGCCTAGAAAAGGCAAATTGGGGCAATCCCCGATTTCTGAAAAATCAAAGTTCAAACTAGGGCAAATATTTTTGCCCAAATCATTTCAAATAAAGGCAATCCTCTATTGCTGAAAAATCTTCAAAAACCAAGGCAAAGTGGTTGCCCAAATTCGTTCAAATAAAGGCAATCCTCAATTACTAAAATTCTTCTAAAACTGGAGCAAAATTTTTTCCCATGTTTCTTCAAGAGAAGGTAATTACCAATTGCTTAAAAACCTTCAAGCTCGAAGCAAAATCAGCAAATTGTTAAATTAATGCAAGATAGACAAATTTTCAAAATAAAATTGCCCAAAAAATCTAACAAAAAGAACACATGTCATTCCCTCCTCTTTGTTTAAGCATCAGGGCAATCTGCATTTTTCAGGACACATTGTCTAGCCAAGTCTCATTACTCTCGTACTTGTGCTCTGTCTGTCAATTATCACGCCTATCTTAACAGGTCATCCTTTTGCTTGCCTGTCATCCATTTCCTTGCCTGTCTTAACAGGTCACCTTTTTGCTTGTCTTAACAGGCCATCCCATCCAGTTATTATGGATCTTTTTCATTTCTTTCTTTTCCTGTCTTAACAGGCCATCCCTAACAGATATTATAGGTCATTCTCATTTCTTCACCTGTCATAACAGGCCTTTTTAACTTTCTGTCTTAATGAATTATTTCCAATTTTTCTTTGTCCTAGATATTCTTTGTCTTAACATGTCCCTTTTCATTGTTCTCGCTTGTCTTAACAGGTCTTTTCTCATTTTTATTGCCTATCCTAACATGCCATTTCTGCTTTACCTATCTTAATAGGTCCTTTTTCATTTTTCCTTGCCTGTCTTAAAAGGCCATTTCTACTTTACCTGTCTTAACAGATCATTTTTGTTTCACCATGCTCGTCTTAACAGGTCTTTCCTGCTTTACCGATCTTAACAGGTACTTTTCCAGTTTATTTCGCTTGTCTTAGTAGGCCATTTCTACTTCTGTCTTGCAGGTCATCATCATCTCACTGTCTTAACAAGTTTTGCATTATTCCTGTCTAACAAGGACTAAGTACGGTTTAAGTCTGTACACTGTCTTACGGGCTTGCATTTTCTGTCAACAACGGGACCTCAAGTGCATGTTTAGAAATTCTGTCAGTTGTCTTAAGGCTTGCTTTCTAATCAGCAACGGGACCTCAAGTGCATGTTTAAATCATGTTCGCCTGTTTTAACAGGCTTGCATTTTTCCTGTCAACAATAGGACCTCAAGTGCATGTTTAAATTTTGTCCGCCTGTCCTAACAGGCTTTCATTTTTCTTGTCAACAGTAGGACATCATTTGCGTTCTTCCTGGCAACAGCAGGACATCATTTGCATTCTTCCTGCCAACAGCGGGACATCATTTGCATTTTTCCTGTTAACAACAGGACATCAAGTGCATGTTTAAATTTTGTCCGCCTGTCTTAACAAGCTTGCATTTTTCCTGTCAACAACAGGACATCCCAGCATGTTTAATTTTCTGCACTTTGGCCTATGCTGTCAGGCCTCTAGCACATTTAATTTTCTGTACCTTGGCCTATGCTATCAGGCCCCCAGCACGTTTATTTTTCTGCACTTTGGCCTATAATGTCAGGCCCCCAGTACGTTTAATTTTCTGCACTTTGACCTATGTTGCCAGGCCCCTAGCACATTTAAATTTCTGCATCTTGGCCTATGATGGCAAGCCCCAGCACATTTAATTTTCTACACCTTGGCCTACAATGTCAAGCCCCAACACATTTAATTTTCTGCATCTTGGCCTATAATGTCAGGCCCCAATATGTTTATTTTTTTGCACCTTGGCCTATAATGTCAGGCCCTAACACGTTTATTTTTCTGCACCTTGGTCTATGTTGTCAGGCCCCAGCACGCTTAATTTCCTGCACCTTGGCCTATAATGTCAGGCCCCAGCACATTTAAATTTTTTCATCTTGGCCTATACTGTCAGGCCACAACATGTTTAATTTCATGCACTTTGGCCTATAATCTTAGGCCCGAGCACGTTTAATTTCCTACACCTTGGCCTATAATGTCAGGGCCCAGCATGTTTAAATTTCTGCATCTTGGCCTATAATGTTAGGCCCCAGGACATTTAATTTCGTGCACCTTAGCCTATAATGTCAGGCCCTAGCACGTTTAAATTTTTGCATCTTGGCCTATACTGTCAGGTCCCAACACGTTTAATTTCCTGTACTTTGGCCTATAATGTCAAGCCCTAACATGTTTAATTTCTTGCACCTTGGCCTATAATGTCAGGCCTCAGTATGTGTAAATTTTTGCATCTTGGCCTATAATGTCAAGCCCCAGCACGTTTAAATTTCTGCACCTTAGCCTATACTGGCAGGCCTAGCACGTCTAAATTTTTGCATCCCCGCCTGTCTTAATAGGCCCTTTTCATTTCACTTTTCCTATCTTAACAGGTCCATTCTTTTTTATTCCTGTCTTAACAAGTCTTTTTTATTTCACTTTGTCTATCTTAATAGGCCATTCTTTTCTATTGCTATCTTAACAGGTCTTTTTCATCTCACTTTTCCTGTCTTAACAGACTATTCTTTTCTATTCCTGTCTTAATAGGACTTTGCCATTTCACTGTGTCTGTCTTAACAGGCCATTCTTTTCTTTTGCTTATTTTAACAGGTCTTTTCTAGTTGACTTTGTCTGTCCTAACAAGCCATTCTTTTCCATTCCGTAAGCCTAATCAGGCTCTGCATTTCGATTTCTGCATTTTGGACTATCATGTCAGGCCCATCATTCTAAATTAACATCAAGCCCAGCATTTCAAGTTTCCATGAAGCTTATTATTAAGCTCGATATTTCAAGTCTCTTCCACCCTGACCTATCATGTCAGGTCCAGTATTTAAATTTCAACCAGTCCATTATCCAGGTTTATGTTTTTAGTTCTTGCATTGTGACTTATTACACAAGGCCCAACACATTTTAAGCACAAAGAACGACATGTTTCATCATAAGGTCTTTCATTAATTTCCAAGACCATCACATTATGCTTTTCTAAACGTGTCCCAAGACTCAAGACCTTCCTGTCACCTCGAAGCATTATTCAACTCCCACAACTTCCATCCTTGCCAATAGGAGCTAGCATGTGTCATGCTCACCATCTCGGACATAATTCATTCACAATCTTTATTCACTTCCTACCATGATAACCTAGAAAATCATTTCTTACATTATCTGGTAAAAAAGTGAATAAGGAGGGCAAACTGTAAACACTCAATTATGTCTGAGATGCCATTTTTCAAATTAATGTTCAAACTAAAATTTAAATTAAAAATAAAAGATAGATGAAATATAAACATAAAAATGAAAATATAAATAATAAAATAAATAAAGAAAATGAAAAATAAAAATGATAATAATAGCAAGGAAGAAAGAAGAGGGAAAGAAGAAAAAATAAAACAAAGAAATAATAAAAATAGAAAAAGAAAACAAAATGAATTAATAATAAAAAAGTAAAATAAATCAAAAATAAAAATGAAAAATATTCTGGGAGGTTTGTTGAGTTAGTTAAAATTTCCGTTAGTTGGTTGATTAGGAAATTAAGGTGTAACTGCATGAGGGAAGTTAAAAAAGAAAAAAGATAAATAGAAAAGGGAAGGTGTCGAAAGGTGGTTAGTGATCATTCTTCTTAAAGAACTTGAAAAGAAATTCGGAAGTCCCTAAAGTTGGAGGTTGATCCTCGAAAGCTGATTTTGACTCTCGGTGAATCTCCATTCTCTGAGGACCTGTGCTCGTGGTTTTGGCATGCGGTTCCTCCTCGCTAGGCTGAAAGAGGAGACACGGTTCGTCAACTTTGACACTCAAACCAGCGCACACATTTTTTGGGTTCATACAGGTTGGTGATATTCTCTCTCATGATCTCCAAATCATTAGCTGCAATAATTTGATTAAATCTTAGTCATATATCTGCTATGTTCATAAATGATGGGGTTTATTGAAAAAATTTATTAATTGTTAAGATCCTTAGTGAGACAGAGGTCGTTTTGTAATGTTATAACATGGCGTAGTGATTCTGTGTTGAGTTGGGGATATCATAGCTAAAATCAATAGATCCTCAACTGGTTATTCTACATTCTTAGAGAAAACTATTATTATGCTTGTTCATGTCAAGATTTACATCAGAAATATTGAAAGCCTGGTCAAAGAAAATTTGGAAGAATGTACTTCTTGATGGTAACAGTTTCCTCATATAGCAGTAACATATTATCCACACCTATTCTTGACCTTAATTGAAAAAGAAGAATGGCATGGGATCACTCTTGAGATCCACATCATTTGGTTCAACGTACAAAAGCACGAACAAGTGAAATGGGGCTCGTTGCAGGGTTTGCTTTATGTTCTCTTATTGACTTTGGGTATATGCAACCCTCGTCCAATGTGACAGTAGAGTTTTGGGGGTGCCCTCTGTGTGCAACAAACTTTAAGGCCATGTTTAAGGCTCTGTGGCTTCTCTGTGCGATCAGATTAACCATGCTTACTATTGGTTTCATTCAGGGTCAAGCAACATACATTATTTAACCTCATGCTGAGGGTGGACATGGCTTCCGGTCTTCTATTTCCAATGGTGTATTCTGACCAATTTTCTTCATTGTCACCGTTGCTACATTAACTGCAAAATAGGCCATGATGATAGCTACATCTCCCTAAAGAAATCCAATGCTATAATCAAAACCCTTCATTGTAGTTCAACCACCCTCAAGCATTGACCGAACTAGGAAATGTATGCATGAAATGAACATGGTGGCTATTACTGTTTCATATTAAAAAACTACATTGAGTGTAAACACTAGATTGGCTACTCATTATAATAACCTCACCATCATGTATAAGCAGCAGGAAAATCAAGCAGACGCATATCTTGTTACAATGAGGTCCTCTGTATTGATCCTTTGGCAGCCGATGAGCTCGTAAGTAAAGGCAATAAACATAAAGTATTGAGGGAGTCAATGAAGCTATTTAGGATTATATACACGTTGTTACTATCAAACATAATATGGTTGAAGTACATGCTAGTTTGGCTTCGGTTTATAAAGATAGTGGACATGTAGAGGCTGTTGTAAAAGCTCCATGGATAGTCACAGTTCATCCAAGGTTGAGCATGAGCATCCTCAACATAGTATCAATCATGAAAAGGAAAAGTGAATTAAAACTGAGTGTGGACCAGCTCCAAGGGAGATATCTAATTTTGATGTAGTTTTCAAACCTGTTCAACTTTTTTTTAAAGAGCTACGAATGATGATTCAAGTTCTGCAAATTTAGACAAGTCATATTCACAGCCTGTTATTTGACTCAATCTGGAAATTTTGGTGTTGCCCTTGCGCTATCCCAAAAAAACCTACAGATATTGAGTCTCAAGAAATCCATAGAACTAAAGGACCCGTTGTTATCCAGTATGTAGCAGAAGCTTGGAAATTTTGGTGAGCTGGTTAACAATTCTATAGAACACTCTGCTACCGCAATCAGTGAGCCATTCCCCAATGATAAAGAGTTACAATTAAATGAAGCTTTTGACCCGAGAAAATTAAGTTTGTTAACTGTTGTAATAAAGAAGTCAAGAAACTGGTCTTCTCATCACCATCCAACAATGAAGAGATATCCTTGGATCCATTCAGTTTCGAGCATAGAACTCTTTCCCCCGTGACTGTGTTTCTTGGTAAGTCCACATAGTTTGCATCCTATTGGTTTGGCGAATATGCCGAAAATTGGTGGGGTAGTCTAGCCCTTGGCATTTGAAAAGGCTAGTAGTGGTTCATTCGAATTGAAGAAGCTACTTTGAGAGAGAGAAGTTTATATTGAACTTGATAAACTATTAAAGGATGATTCAGATGAAATTCCAAACACTTAAGATGCCATTGTTAGTGAAGCTGTAAATATGAATGTGAAAGTTGCAATCCTTTTTGTTGTAATTGCTTCACGTTTGCTCTTTAGGCTTTACAAACTGATGTCATCGTGGTTCATTGAAGTTTTGATCGTGCTCTTCTATATTGGTGGGATAGAGGGCTTCCAAACTTGCTTGGTCGCTCTTTTGTCCAGGTGGTTCTTAGAAGTTGTCTCTGACGCGCTCGTTGCAAACACGCAAAAATAATTTCTAGATTTTCCCCAACTATGATATAGTATAAGTTACAACCTAGCTCATCTCCCAAAGACCATTTAAGATTCTCAAGAAAATTAGTAGAAAGTTAGAACAAGGGGGTTTTATGGAGGTTTGATATTAGGTTCTAAATACAAAATGCAGAATGAAATTAAATTGACTTAATGATTATCAACTCAAGGAATTCAGAGGCTATTTTCTTAACTAATCATTGATCACTAAAATTATGCATTATATTTATCAACCAAGGATCATACGGAACCCCTAAAATGAATCTAACCTAATTCTCTACTGAGAAAGCTCTTAGGACTCAATTGATTATGATCAACAAGTAGAGAGTTAGAACAAGGGGGTTTTATGAAGGTTTGATATTAGGTTCTAAATACAAAATGCAAAATGAAATTAAATTGACTTAATGATTATCAACTTAAGGAATTCAGAGGCTATTTTCTTAACTAATCATTGATCACTAAAATTATGCATTATATTTATCCACCAAGGATCATACAGAACCCCTAAAATGAATCTAACCTAATTCTCTACTGAGAAAGCTCTTAGGACTCAATTGATTATGATCAACAAGATCAAGTAACCACTTAATCTTTTATTAGATCTAAACCAATTTCATAATCAGAATTTGGTTGAAGTAATAAAATGAAAACCTTCATTTCAATTACTTAATTTCTAGTCTTCAAACTTTTTTGGAAAATTATTGACCAATCAAAAACCAATTAAAAGTTAATATGCATTAATCAAAATACGTCAACCGAACAGACTTTGATTTGAAAAAATAGTAACGCAGAGTAGAAATAATGTAATAAGCATGTAAATAAAGATCAAGATCTCAAAGTTAAAATGAAAATAAGCTTGAATCCTTGAATTGAAATTACAAACTTAGCATTCAATGAAGGAGGCAAAACTAACAACAAAGAGAAACTTAGCGTTCCACGAAGAAGGCAAAACTAACAAAGAAAGAAAGATGGAAAATGATATTGGATTTAATATCCAAGGGTGAGTTCTCCTCTTGTAAACCCTCCTATTTATAGAGGATTTCTAGTGCATTACCTTCAGAAGGTCTCCAACCATTTTTTACTTTATCCATCCTCTTATTGCTTTCACATGCTCTTTGTTGAAAATGTAAAACACATTTGACTTTTGTCACCAATCAACACACCAATTTTGACGTTGATTTCAGCATATTTTTGGATATTCATGTGTCTGAATTAGACCTTTAAGTCTGAACAAAAGTTTTAGCCCTGGATTTTATCTTTCCAACGGATCTAATTTCATCTCAATATGACTTTTGTATCTCAAGATATAGCTGGATCTTTACACACTGTTCATGTTCAGCGACAATAACACTATCTCATCTTTTGAGCTAATTTCGGAGTCCTATACATCCCATTTGATATCTGATATTTATTTTTAACTGTGGATACTTCTTTAAGCTTTCATTAAAGATAAATTTCATGATTTTTGGTTGCTTAAAACTCCTATTATGGTTAAAATACTATAATAGTGTCATTTTAATCGATTAAACAAAGGAATTTAATTAAACTTCATATGAACCCAAACTCATAAAATATGACAAAGACCACTTAATTGAACATATAAGAAGTTTTAATGAGCTACAAATAAGAAATAATTATTTATGAAATTTATGCACATCTCGGGAAAACTTAAGTTAAAGATTGGTGACTCAATTTTTATTTTTAATATTAAAGAACATCAAAGCTTTGAGTTGATTTCTCAAGAATTCACAAAAATTTATGAAGCATTATTTCATCACATTTTTCAAATTAATTAGAAAGGAAACTTTAGTTGAAAGGCATAGATTGAGAAAGATAAAACCTCACATGATATACTCTGAATCTTCCAAGTGTTTGATTTGGTAAGTGTTGCTCTCAAATTCAATCCATGGAAGATGAATATCATAGGCTTGCATATCTTCTACTTCTCTACTACTATGTACACATGCAATGCACAAATCAAGAGGTCTTTATTTGGGTTATAACAGGATTAGAAAGATGAAATGATATATCAAAGAGATACAATGTTAGGCCAAGGAAAATGAGAGAGGAATGAGAAATGAACTTAAGTGCAAGTGTGAGAAAAAAATTAATTTTCCAATGCAATAGTTTATTTATTTATTTATTTCTTCAATTTTTTTTTCTCTTTTTTTCTTTTTCAACCATGACATTGATGATTATCAATACAATTGAAATCTCCCCCAAACTTATTGAAGCACTTATGGTATGATAAATCCAATATTCCTCTCCTTCTATGGTCAAAAAAGGATTGTTTTGGTTTTTTTTTTAAATGAGCTAAAAAAAATGGTGAATCAGCTCAAGGGGCTAACCAAAGGATAAAATTATATGGCTTGGTTATTTGGCTAAGTGGTTTGCTCAAGAATAGCAATGCCTTGATCATTTTTGTACAGTTCATATGAAAATGTAGCTTAAAAAAGAATCAATGCAAGTTCTGAGGTAACATATTTCATGGATGAAAATCACACAAGAAAGAAATTAATTAATAAGGGCTCAAAATCTCATAGGTAATATATTTATCAAATCTAATCTATCCACTTCAAATATGTGTTGCCAAACTAATTAATCTCGAAATGTAAATCATTTTGGTTCAATTATTTATGAAATCTAAGAATAACATACTTCCATTTTAATTTTTTCATTCATAAGACTCGATATCAAGAGTTAGTGTAACTCCTTACCACCATCTTACTCAAAACAAGTTTATGAATCTAACCTAATCTTTTTTATCAAACTATCCTCCCAACCTATCCAGGACATTAAATCTGCATGTGTAGATGAAGCTAATATAACAAGAAAAAAATGTGAGAAAACCACCAAAATAAGGAAAAGTTATAACCGAAGAGTGGTATACGGTTCTCTTTTGTCTCTGCCATCTTGATTTGGTTGGTTCACCAGCTGTATTACTTGATTGAGCTGACATGTAGGATTTTGAAAATTCTCAAGTATTTGTTCAACAGTTGAAGCAGATACTATGAGATGTACTTACATGGATTGTGGCATGAACTCTGCTCATCCAAGTCAGAAAGGATAACAAACCATTATAAAGCCATTAATATTTAAATAAGCCCAAAGGTTTTTTATGAAAATTCCTATAGGGCCCAAAATATGATGGTAAAATTTCTTCCATTGTCCCAAGACCAGCACGTAATGCATGACGAAATACATTCGCAATTAATCAACATGTGTCTACATCCACGTTCAGCATGGTTGAAGCCTTCAGATCGATCACTACAAATCAAGTAGAAGTGTTATCATTTTTTAAGACAACTCCTAAGATGTTACTTCTCCATGTGAGTGCAGATCTTGCAATACATCGCTTTTAAACCCTGAATCCCTCCCCATCAAACAAAGTTTAGATTTTTTCTTTGTAGCTAATGTCTATTCAGGTTATAAGCTACGTGTTGAAATTCTCCATCCTTTCAAGAGTTAGACCCACCAAAAACATGGATAGTATTGATCCTATCCATAAATGGTGTTCTGTCTCTTTTGGAAAAAATACATCATAGGAGGTTGATAATTTATAAGGACTCAATATCGGATAAGAGTCAAACCGCTTGAATAGTAGGGATCGGGATTTGGTAGATAAGTTTGAGTTTTTGTTCAAGGAAAGGGTGAATTGGAGGCAGAAGACATTAAGCGAGGGCAAGAATTTCAAAAAATAGGTACTAGTAAAATTGAAAAGAACAATGCGAATGACAAACATATACACAGGAATGAGCAGTAGTTGTGATTGTGGCTCCAGCATCTTCCTCTTGTTTTACGCTCGATCGCTCTGGACACCTTCTAGATTAGAGATGTGCATTCGATTCAGTTTTGTCAAAGCTGACAAGCAGGTCTTTAAAGTTAGATTCCAAGACTATAATGATGCTTTTTCCTTCTAGGAATAGTTCAAACAAATCAGGACTCCTTGAACATGCCCACTAGGATGCATCTCAAAGAGTCTGAATGATATCATCCAATGACTCTTACTCAATCCATCCTCTTTATGAATTGAATTTTGTCCTCTCAGATTTTCGAAACCATTCAAGTTCTTGCATCTTGTGTTACAAGTCCATCTTGCACACTTGTAGCAAGCTCAATTCTTTTAGCCCTTCTCTTTTTTTGCTAGGAGCTTCTTTGCTATACTACATGTTTTTCACAAATGATTCTCGAAATTCACATGCTAAACGTTACACTTACCTTCAGATGATCCAACGAACATCTTTCTGGAAGGCCTAAGAGTGCTTAATAATCTCAATCGCTCAAGTCTACAATTGGAAATGTCTTTAAGAAAATTTCTAGGGAGAGTAGGGAACCAAATTTTGATCCTTGTGAGAGCTTTCTCCATTTTTTTTGTTAAACACTTGAGTTATTATTCCTACAAGCGCAATATGGTGTAATGGTTGGGATGATTTAAGAGGTGAGGAGAGGAAGTTGAGAGATTAGTTAAAATTTGTAAGTGAGAAGTGTGAGAGAGGGAGAGAGAGAAAGAGAAAGAGAAAGATAAAAAGAGAGAGAGAGAGAGAATAAAATTCCTAACCCTAGATCCTTCCCCCATATTTTATATTATACTTGTTCTAGTTCAAGAATCAACAACTTTAGAAAGTCAATGACTTTCATCACTAATAATTATGGAACAAGTAAAATAAAAGACATGAGGAAGGGAAACTTCTCTTGAATTTATTGCAAGTATGTGGCATTGTGCAAATGCACTTCTTTTACCGTGTGCTCTTGAAAACCTTTGAAAAATGGTTTAAGACGATATCCATTCACCTTGAAGAATTTTGTAGTTACCTCAACTTTTATTTCCACTGCACCATAAGGAAAAACATTAGTAACTATAAATGGTCCTAACCATCTAGAGCGTAGCTTACCAAGCATAAGTTTCAGCCGAGAATTGTAAAGGAGAACTTTTTGTCCAACGAAAAACTCCTTTCTTGCCAAATTTTTGTCATGAAGGGCTTTGATCTTTTCTTTGTTAATTTTGGAGTTTTCGTATACTTCTAATTGAATTTCTTCAAGTTCCTACAATTGAAGCTTTCGATGGATTCCTGCTTGGTCTAGATCCATGTTGCATTTTTTTACTGTCCAGAATGCTCTATGCTCTAATTCAACTGGAAGATGACATGCTTTACCAAAGACAATCCTATAGGGAGACATGCCAATGGGTGACTTATGAATATCCCTATATGCCCATAAAACATTAACAAGGCACAAGCTCGATCCTTCTGTTGGGCTAAAATTTGTTTTTCTCTAAGATTTTTTTGGTCTCTCGATTAGAAACTTCAACTTGACCATTTGTTTGAGGATGATATGGGGTGGAGACTTTATGCATGATTCCATATTTGTGGAGTAGAGCTTCCATTGTGCGGTTGCAAAACTAGGAATGTCAAACCTGCTAAAAATGTTAGACTTGATAAAATCTGCAACAACTCGAGCATCATCAATACGAGTGGCTTTTTCCTCCATCCATTTTGAAACATAATCAATGGCTAGCAAAATATAAAAACAAAACCAAAGATGACGAGAATGGACCCATAAGTTTATACCCCATACATCCAAATACTCACAAAGAGAAGTGATTGTTGGGGCATCTCATTTTTGAAATACTCCTTATTCTTAAGACTTTAACAAGTTATGCTTAATGCATGTGCATCTGTGAAATATTGTGAGAGTAAACTTTAGGTCTAGTACCTCATTATCCGTTGTGGCCCAAAGTGTCCACCACAAGCTAGGGAATGGCAAAAGGTAAGTATAGACTGAACTTCATGATCTGGAACATATCTTCTAATGATTTGATCACTACATTGTCTTCCAAAGGTATGGCTCATCCCATATGTAGTATATGGCATCACTTTTCAACTTGGCAATTTGTGATTTGGTGAAGTGTTTGGATATTTCTTTAGCAACTAGATAGTTTACCAAATCTGCATACCAAGGATCTTTCCCGTGAAAATGATAGAGATGCTCTTTTGGGAATGAATTTGCAATTGATGTTTCTTCACGAGGTTACTGGATCTGACTTAAATGATTTGCTACAAGGTTCTCTGCACCACTCTTGTCTTTAATCTCTAAATCAAATTCTTGCAACAAAAGCATCCAACGAATCAGTTTTGGCTTAGCATATGCCTTCTTTAGTAAGTACTTCAAAGCATGCATCTTTGAAAGGTTCCAGGAGCATTGCACAGACCAAAGGGCATCCTTTGATAGGAAAAAGTACCAAAAGGACAAGTGAAGGTGGTCTTATGTTGGTCTTTTGGAGCTATATGTATTTGAAAATAGCTTGAAAAATCATCTAGAAAGCAATAGTAAGATTTTCTTGCTAATCTTTCCAAAATTTGGTCTATGAAGGGCAAAGGGAAATGATCCTTGTGAGTAGCTTGGTTAAGCTTCCTATAATTTATGCACACTCTCCAACTGCTTTGTATTCTGGTGGGGATTAGTTCATCATTGTGATTTTTTCTAACAGTCATGCCAGTCTTCTTAGGAACTACTTGCACTAGGCTTACCCAATCGTTGTCTGAGATAGGATAGATGATACCAGCTGCCAAAAGCTTACCTACTTCCTTCTTTACCATATCTCGGATGGTTGGATTCAAACGCCTTTGTGGTTGTCTAACAGGTATGGTGTTTCCTCTGTAGATATCCTATCGCATACAATAGGATAGGTTAATGCCGTGAATATCAGCCAAAGTCCATCCAACTGCTTGTTTATGGCTTCTCAAGGTTTACAGCAACCTTTCTTCTTGTTATGGTAGAAGGTTCTTTGCTACAATCATAGGAAGCTTCTCATTTTCCTCCAAATAAGCATACTTTAGATGTTCAGGCAAAGGCTTCAACTCGAAAAGTGGTGGTTGTATTATGGTAGGTAGGGATCTATCTTAGATTCAAATGTCTGCAACACTTGCATTTACCATATCATCTTTCCAGGAAGTTTGGTCTAAAGCATTTTGTATTGCAGCATTAATCCTTGGAACACATAGTACATGGATCAAATTCATCATATGTGCAAGTAAAATTATCTAAGTAATTTAAATCAAAATCAAAAAATTCAAAAGGTAGATTATCAATAGAATAATCATTTGCAAGAAGGTCTATGACATCAAGTTGAAAAAGTGAATGATTCTCTATAGGATGCATCATGGCTTCAAATATGTTGAATTGGATGATATCATCTCCAAATTCCATAGAGTCCTTGTGTGCACATCTATCTTTGTTTTTGCAGTTTTGAGGAAGGGTCTCCCTAGGATCAAGGTTGCTCTATTGATGGATGACTCATCTTCCATATCCAAAATGTAAGAAGTCAATTGGAGGAAGATCAGCTTATTCACTATGAACTAGCACATCTTCAAGTACTCCTGGCTGGATGTGTTATACTTATATTGGCTGAATTGAATCACCACAGCAGTTGACATGGTTCTCCTAAGATTCAGATTTATAATATGATGATGGCATACATTAATGCGAAGCACCTAGATCCAACAATGTCACTCACTCGAGTAGCAGTTTCCTATAGGGCAAGGAGCGGTGAAAGTTCTCGGATCTTTACATTTGTAAGGGAGGCTGGGTTGAATTAAGACAGAAAAATTGCGTCCCACACTAATCTTCTCATCCCCTTTGAGTCTTCTCTTATGCGTGCACAAGTCCTTTAGAAATTTGGCATATTTAGGAATTTGCTTGATAACATCTAAAAGTGGTATGTTTACTTCCACTTTCCTGAAAGTATCTAGAAGCTCCTTATCCAATTCTGCATGAACATCAGGTTTAGCGTGGACCATTCTATCTGGAAAAGGTAAAAGATACCTTGATCATCACAATCCTTGGGGTTTTATGTACATTAGATGCTTCAAGTGCAGATCGTTTATGGTAAGCTTCTTTTTGTTGATCATTCGATGTCTTATCAAAGCTAGTGTACTTTTTCATCGGACTTTCCTCTCGATTCAGATGGTCATCGGAGATGTCTCAGGATATAGAGATAAATGCTTCTCTTTGGTATGGATTAGTCGATTGAAGCTTTGTTGCTTTAAAATTGTGCAGTCTGTTTGCACTTTTCTTTCCGCTTCTCAGGAGATGGCACTCACGCTTTTAAGGATTTATGATGGGTTGAAGAGGTAATTGACCAGAGCCTTGAGATTTCAATTGGTTGTGATGGTAGCCAATCTACGATTTGAGTTTATAAATCCTGAATGGTAGAACTTAGATTCTAGTAAATGAATTATTGGTAAGCTAATTGTTTCATCAAATCATTAAGAGAGAAAGTTAGGAAGCATTAGAAGTACAGGGTTGCTGCATATGCTGTGTTGTTGTTGTCTAAATGATGGTGGTTGGTATTTATTTTGGGAGTCAGATGTTTGAATCCTTCTGTTGTTGTGGAGGATATATCTCAAATTGGAAGGTTTCTCAAGCTGATTGCTATGTTCCAGAAGGTGGTTCAAACCTAATTGTTGTTAATGTTGAGGAGGCATGCATTGTTGTCTATGCCAAAAATACCGTTAGCTGTAGCATCAGGTGTCTTCCTTTCTTGAATTGTTGGGCATGCATCGGTGGGATGGTCTGCAGTATGCAGATGCCACATGTTCTGGTTTTATCAACAACATTAAGTAAGTTGTTGTTGTTCGATAGCCATACTCTTACGATGGAGGTTAGTTCTTCAGTTGCGTTCTCAATCGGGTACGAGTCACGTCTTAGTTGGTCATTTCATGAACTCCTTTAGACAATGAATTAGTTCGAAATTAAATTACTTTAAGAATTTTATGCCATGTTGGCAATCAAATCTCTAGTTGCTATGGGAGTTTGTCCATAAGTGCTCCACCACT